>VWZV01000966.1:0-74670 GCA_013397155.1 Irena cyanogastra | reverse complement strand
AAAGTTTCCACTCTGTTTCAACTTAAAACAGGGGAAGAAGCTAAAATAAACTGAAATTAAGAAACTTAAGATGTATGAAGAAATTGAAACACACTGATAGAAAAATGAAATAAAATGTAGCAGAGGAGAGAAGAAAAAACCCCACAAGAACTGAACTACAAGAAAATTAATTGTGACTTGTGTTTTAGCTATTTAGGTTGCTGTGCATAGACTTCAGAGGTAAACATTTGTGCTCTTGAAGTATACAGAGGCCTGTTGCCTTATAGCATTGTGAAATACTTACAGAAATATTAAGAAACATCAAGAAACATCATTTTGCTAAACTTACTTGACAACTACTTGAATATACAACTATGGATGACAATTATGTAACTTCCCCAGGTTTACGTATGGCCAGCAGTTTTCAAAGGATGCAAATAAGTTAGCTCTTCCTTTTAATTCAGTCCTATGTGCCAATCATCTATGAAATGTTCTATACCTTAAGGGGAACAAACACTGAAATCTACCACCGTTCATGTGTTCTGCTTTGTTTTGGTTTCTTTACTGCCTTTGCTTTTTGTGCCTTACAGATGTTATTGTTCATTTTGGTATTTCTAAAGCACTCTTTTTAATATCTGGCATGTGATTGCCCTGCAGTGAATAGAAGTAAGAAGCTGTCAGTCTGATAGGCTTGCTTAGAGATTGCTCTTTCTCTATGCTGTAATTGTATGTGAGATGTACAGAGCCAAAAGGAAATGTAAAGAATAAGAAGGCTTCAGAAGTTAATTAAAGCTCCTGTTGTTAATTGTTAATGGTTCTCAGTTACCTGTTAATTGTTGTTGTTCTGTTCCCCTAGTTGTGCGTCCCCGCTTCCTGCTTCCTGTGTCCCCACTTCCTGGTTCCTGTTCCCTGCGTCGGGCATAACACCCACTGTTCCCAGAGAAACTAGCGCATGCAAATGAGAAAGAGACAACAGTAACTAGTGACCAAAAGACAGAGATCCGTGCAACATTAAGAGCTGAAAGTAACCACTGTGAAAGAGCAACATCGAGAGGAGCCATCCAGTCCCCTAGACAAGTCTGAGCCAAGTCTCCATGACTGTTGTAGTGCCGAGCGAGACAGAGGACCCTAGACTCCGAGCCATTCCACAGAGCCTTTGGGTGTATCCCGCGAGGACAAAGGCCCCAGCTCTGCCTGTTTCAGCGACGGACAGATCTGCATCTCCTCCTCTTCAGCTCGTCTTGGGACAGTGGGTGTACGCGCGCATCCTGATCCCCTCCTAGGCCCTTTCTTTAATAAAGGCTATTATCTGGAGAAGAAGATCTCCTTGCCCTTTTATTTATCACAGGAAATATAGAAAAAGCCTCCTTAGTGATGGAGCAAGTCTCTCCGTGCCATTATTACTGCTGTTTGTTGTGCTGCTATGAAGCTCCATTGTATTGGGTACTGTGTAAAAGCAGAACAAAAGTCTATTCCTCCTACAGAGCTGATATGGTGTAAACATCCTGCAAGAGCACAGCAAATAATTTAGCAGGTGTGGGAGAAAGTTGAAAGGCCTGCCTTGCTATTCAGCATTAGCTGCATGTCAGGCAAAGTCCATGGTTTTAATGCAAACCCCAGGCCAGAGAGTGACTGTACAGAAATCCTGCTGCAGGCTTCTCTGGGTTGCCAACAGACATCTTCAGGCAGCAAGGCAGGCAACAATCAATGGGAAAGCTGAATTACCTGCCCTCATGCAGCTCTAATGACTGAGACACACCAAATACATGCCCATGTCCATCTTCTTCCACTAACACAGAGCTGGTAGCACAGACTCAATCCTTCTCATCTTGGGTAGTTCATAATACTGTAGACAGTACTGCTGGAACTGACCTCAGGAGCTCATGTCAGACATATTCCCGTCAAAAGGTAGGATTACCAATTACTAAAGCAATTTCTGATGATCTGTTCTGCTGGCTCAGAAGAGACAACAAGTAGCGACCTCAAAATCCTGCTTTGGCATTTGTTCATTTCAGTCATTAGCAAGTTTTCCTGGCTTCTAATCCCATATCTCACCTGCTAAACCTGTTTTACAATATCCCAGTAGCAGAAGTGTTGTATAAGATAGACTTTCTCTTTGCAGCTATCACACAGAGAGCTAAAAACTAATTTCATGTCTCCCCTCCATTTTCTCCTTCTCTAGCTAAAGCCCTGTTCCTCAACTCTGTCCCCACAGGTCATGTTTTTGATGCCCTTGGTAGTTCTTGCTGCTGTCACCCTCACTAGGACACTTGCCTTTTTCTTAATAACTCACATTCAGCCTGTGAGCCATTTAACATCTTCAGATCAATGCAATAACGGCTATTTGTGTTATTAGTTATTTTGATTTAAGGACTGAAACTTGTTTGAGTGTTTCCTATTGCAGCACATCCCATCTCTTTCACCTCTTTTGCAAGTTCTCAGTTTTTCTTCACACACTTCCTCCATTCCTTCGTTATGTGTCATACTTCATGTCACAGCCCTGTGCAGGGAGTGATGAACGTTTATCCCTTTTGTGTTAGCACTCAAATCCATTACTACAGGTCTTTAATTCACACTTGTCAGAGAGAGTCTGAAGTCTACAAAGAGCGCCAGAGCCCAGCAGCAATGCCCCACCCCTGCTTTCACCGCAGGCTCTCCTAGTGATCTCTACCCTGGAACGGCAGCCTCAGTGAAGTTGTCCTATCGAATACAACAGGACAGTGATTTATAACGACTTTAACACCATGAAAAGGGATTTACAATACAAATTGGGGTAGAGACTTCAGTGTCTCTAAAGCAAGAGTCTGTAATTCCGAAGAGGTCTGAAGGGTGAGGTCTCAACAGAAATGCATTGAAAACTTGTCTTTGGCAGGAATGTCAGGGATAGACATACCTGACTAGAGAATATTGAACCAGAATCGGCACAAAAGGGTCCTGCACACTGGCCTGATTCCCTTGTGCTAATAAATCAATTATTATGTGGACTTCTGTGTCTTTCTAAGTGGATTTTTTAACATGAGTAACCAGTTTAAATAACAAAAATATTAGCACAGTTACTGCTGCTCTTTATGGTGTAATAGTCACTTTATGACTTATGAAAATTAGTCTTTTAGGAGTTCTACAGAGCTGGGAATATGAAAAAGTCAAGTTGCATTGCTCTGAACTTGTCCCTTTTAATGCTTTACTGTTGAAATACTGGTGACTTTTGGTAAGAACCTACTTCTGTGTAAAACCCACAAAGCTAAAAACACTTGATCATTCCTGTAGAATTAATTAATTTCCCAGAAACCAACTAATGCATTTTAGAAATAGCTGCAGGCAAATGTTAATAACAGATTAATCTTCCATATCATTGAGAATTTTTTAGACTAAATGAAGATAGGTTCAATTTCTCTTTGAGTTCCAAATGTGTGTAAGATAACTACATATTAACTTTTGTGATGAGACATATATTAACATGGAAACAACTTTTGCCCAGAGCAAAAAGATAATACCTTATTGTTGAGCTATTTAACACCAGTAGAAAGATAAAGTTTCAGTAACAAAGGAAATAATAGTTTTAATAACCGTCTGCTTAGGTAAGATCTTCAGAGAATACTCAAACTTGCCTCTCTATCTGAGACCTGCTTTGATCTCAGAAGTTTAGAGGATAATCATTTGCATGAAAAGCAGGTCACTTTTGATTAGTTTATAGAAATGAGAGATTCCTGTTCTCATTAAATTAATTTATGACAATCTTCATTTCCATGGATGGAGAAAGAGATCACTTCTTAGGAAGGATGACAGCTTGTGCATAGGGTGAAAATCAGGAGTAACCACTGGTAACCCCAGCTCTGATAAAAAATAACATTCTTGCCCATTAAGAAAAAATATTCTCCCCTAACCTGCCAAGTATAAGTATGGTATAAAATGCACAATGTTTGTATGATGACATACTGTGAAGCCTGTTTCATGCACTAAGAGTTTTCTCCACAACACAGGGGCACTGAAAGCCCCCACTACCAGTCCTTGCATCATAACTAAAACAATAATGCCTTGGCACTTTATGAAATACCTGAAGCTTCAGCACATGTCACTGAGTGACTGAGTGTGGGTGATGGTCATAAAGTTGTCAAGCAAAATGGCTGCCTTTGCCTTATGACTATTTTATATGTGTGCATATGAGACTATATATTATGAACACCAGCACTGCACCCTAAGGTTTAGCAATCATATTTCTCATTATTCTTGTCTCTTTACAAGGCTCATCCCACTACAGAAAAATAAACATTTGCATTCAGTCTCCTCTAGAAAGAAGATCTCACAAACATCACGATGATGCAGGTGTTTAGGGTGCTGACATATCATGTTAAAAAAAAAAAGGTTAAAATGATTTATCCATCAGAAGCAATAAACATAACTTTCTTGATTAGTGCAAGGCTGTGAATGCAACTTCTATGCTATTGCTTGCATTCAGTAGTTTCTGTTCTATCATTAAATGTTTACATGGTGTTCAGTGTTAAGCACTAGATAAAACATTATTCTTAGTGCTATGACAGTATTCCTTGTTGACATCTTTTAGCTGTCTGCACTTCTTGCAGCAGACTTGGCAAACATTTCTTTAATATCTAATGTTTGCTCACTCATTCTGAGTATACATTCCAAGTACAATGTTAAAAATTTAGTTGGGTGAGATCTGTAGATTCCATTTCTGTAGCATACTTGCTAAGTCTTGTAGAGCCCTACATTATTAATTTCAGATTAATTTTATCCTCCGGCTGTACACATTTAATAGAAATCCCTGTACAAATACCTCAAGCAAAATGCTGTGTTTACAGTATGTTTCAGGCAAATTGACAACAATCAAAAGAAAACTATTGAAATTTACACATTTTTCAGTGAAGCACTAAAACATATTTAAAAAAAAAAAGAGAAGAGTCAAATGTGCATATTATATTTCTGTCATACAGCTCCTGTTGCAGTGAATGCAGCCAATTAGATTTGATGCTTACCTTAAGCAAGATTGACTTGTCTGTCTGAAACATCATAACAAACCACCTACTTTTACACTTATCTTTTAAGCATTTCCCCAGTGTGCAATATCCAAGTACAATAGAACTATTACCACATTCAAAGAAAAGGCTGTTTTGACCTTTCTAGTGCCTCTGAGTTCTTTGCCCCTCTCTACCAAGAAGGCTTTACATCAGAGAAACACAGGCTGTCTGGGCAGCTGCTTACACATTCCATGGACGCTTACTGGCTCATAGACTTTCTTTAGATAAGTGATGATTATCCTTTTCTTCAAAGAAAAATAAAGCAGCCCAAGAAACTGTCACCCTATCATCTGCCCTGCAATAACACAGCGAATGGGCAGGGCACAACCATTAAAGATTGGGGTCCATGTGAATACCTGGTGTAAACAGAAATTAGATATACTTTGATAAATTACAGTCAAGGACTGGGCTCCTAGCTCTTTTTTCATAAAAGCTGACAATTTTTTCAGGTTACCCATTTGACAGGAAAAGAATATCTGCCATCTGCTAACATGCTACTTACATCAATCTGGTGGTCAGATGTAATGGCAAAGAAGGGGAAGAGGCAAACTGCTGTGCCTGAGGGCACTTCCTTAATGCTGTGTGCTAAAATGCAGCACACAAAGGACAAAGAAACCAAGACAGAAGCTATCCAAGACTTAACTCTCTCTCCACATGGAGAAGTGGGCCCAAACATTCACTATGACAGCAGGATACTGCAGAAGGAGAGATATCACTGATGGGTGACAGGAAAACAGGCATTGTCAATAGAATCACAATGTTTTTTGACTTTAGAGACATGTAAAGCAGTACAGTCAGCCTAGGGTCTACATGGTCCCTGCGAAATAAAGAGCAAAAGAAGTTGGGCATCACCATCCCCTCTGTTATTGTACAAACTAGGCCAATGTTCCTACAAAGGAAAGGGTGTGTATTTGAAAAAAGAACAGGGATTCTTCAGAGATAGAACAAAATATTGGAGTCAGCAGAGAAGACACAGACACCATGTACGTATTCTCCAAGAACATCCAGTTTCCTCAGATATATCAGCAAGTATTATTATAAGATAATACACTGCAAACAGCTCCTTTGGCAGGTTAATATTAATCAGACAATCCTCTACTTAAATAATTAAAGGGAAAAAGCTGAGAAAAATATATACTTAATAGTAATTATCCAGCAGTAGATGATAAAGTAGCCAACATTTTAATTTTATACTAGGGAAAGTTTTCACACCTTTCAGTTCAAGGAGCTATAAAGTGTGCAAGAATCTATCTGCAGAGAAATACATTTGTGTATTGCATGAAGAACTTTGGCTGAAAGGATTTTCTTCTAGATTCCTAACATTCAGATGGAGAAGAAATTGTAAAACTGTCCATTTTCAGAGGCAGTTAAAAGACTACTCTGGTAATGCTGGATTCTAAAAAAGAGACACAGAAGTAATTTGTGAGTGACTACAGTAAAAGGGAAATAGTAAATATCTGATATAGTCCTGTCTTTCCTCTGTCCTCCAAATAAGTGTTCACTGGACCCAGTTTGTCTTGGTATGCCCTGAGACATCTCCAAGGGAACTTGTTTTGAACAAGGAAGCAATTCTATTAAAGTAAAACATCTCAATTACAATTGCCATAAAGAATGTGAATGACAGGCAAAAACCAAGTTAAAAAAGAAATAAGTATGTCACTATATGTAAGTAGCTTTATTAGGTAAAGAGAAATAAAAACAGTGATTGGGGAAATTTTGCTTTTGTAAGGCACTGAAAAATTCCACCGGTTACAAAAAATACAAGATAATCTCACCGATCCTACCATTTATGAATGAGGAAACTGGCTTGAGTATTTCCTCTTGACATTGCTGCTAATAAATAATATATTAACAGACCTAATTTCATAACAGTAAATAAAATTACAAAGATTCAACATTCAGAAAACTCATGCATAGAAAGCAACTGATTTAGTTCTCTGTCCATTTTCTGTTCAGTTGTTCCCCAGCTCGTATGAAGTTTGTATTCCCCAAGTCAAGAGACAGTGGAGAAAATCTGCAGGTCTTGTTCACACAAATCAACAAGCTCTGAGCTCTATCTTGCTGTTCCCAAGTAGATAAATTAAACAACAACCAGATGATCTACAATTTCTCTTAACAAGTCTGATGCCTACACAATTTCTGAATTTCTGCCACTCTCATGTAACATATGAAAATTACAGAAGAACAGCTTGAAGAACAGAAGTACAAAGTAGGTACTAAGCATTTCTGGAATTTATGGAATATTTCAAACTGTTTTCCACCTTAAAAAATGATTAGCATTCAGGGCAAAGAAAGTGAGACAGACTTGGAAATTTGACCTGCTTTTTCTACAGCTTTCTAAATGACTGGAAGACTGCTGGGGAGCCTGAGACCACCACCATATAGACAGTAATGACAATCTGTTCAGTGTCATCCTCCTATGCTATTCTGAAACATATGCAGTTTTTTATAACAAATTATTATCTGATCATGATCAGTTAAATAATATACATGCCTCATTAGTGACATGCCTCATTAATATACATGCCTCATAAAAAATCAGTATCCTTTATATATTAGTTTGCTTCTGTTTTGAATATTACAAGGTTCAATATCTAAGTGTAATTTTGTGGCTACTATCCTTTTGTGACAGTGAAATATGATGGGGTTTATTTTTCTCCATACGGATGCAGATTTCAAGGGCAGTGAATTTCATGCTTTTCTTTGCCAGAAATTTGTTGTGATCTGGATATGTTTTAAGAAAAATCACCATGCTAGCAAGAGATTAAGAAAGAAAACATCATGTATTGGCAGCAAACAAATGAAAAAAAAATAGATGGATAGAAAAGCAGCTTAAAGAAGAATTCTAATCCTGTTCTAAATTAAATAATTTAAAAAAGGAGATGCCTAAGGGGGAAAAGTGAAATGCATTCTGTTCTGGCCTCTTACCCCCACCCATAATTCAATTTACTGCCTTGAAGTCACTCTTGACTTACCAAAGTGTGAACAAGAGTAGCATGAATCTGTGAGCATGTGCCTCAGGGAGAGCTCAGTGGCTGAGGGATCATGGACAGCAGCTGCTGCAGTCCTCTATGTACCTTCTGCATCCCAGCACTGCCTAAAGCATTCGTACCCATCATAACTTATGGGTTAGGGTGGCTCATGTTTGCAATGCATTGCCAGAGCTTTAGAAGGGAACCAGCATGTATTTTGGCCGAAGTGTCCCTCTGTCCAGCATACAAAGATAAGAAGACCAGAGTGACATAACACAGGAGTCCCCACAGCACTTTGAAGAAGAAATAAAAACAAAAAGAAAGGAAAGAAGTCATGTCAGTAGAAGCTCGAGGGTTGAGTTAGAACAAGAAGGTGACTCGTAGGTCCTAATCATGAAATCTAGCTTGTAGTCTTGCTTTAGGCCACCTGCCATGCCAGACAAGCTCACATCACCAGCAGAACCTGAGCTGCAGCAAACCTCTTTTCCCAGAAACTGTACCGGTGCTCCAGGTCCTACTGGGTCTTTGAAGACACTGAGAGCTGCAAGAACCGATTTAAGATCCTGGGCTGCACTGTTTGGAGTGCAGTGTGGACACATGAGTACAAGATGGATAGACCTCACTTTGAAGTTGGCCCTGCTTTGATCTTTGATAGCTGGATCAGATGATGTCACTTCCAACACAAATTATTCTATGACTTTATCAGGTGTATTTTTCTGAATGTCTTTATTGCCTCCTCACACTCACTCTACATGCTTGCATGCTGCTAATGTCTTTTATCACTTCATCATTGCAATCCCATTCTTCATTTTCCTATAAAAACAGCAATAGCTATAGCCATCATATCTCACTAGCTCCTCTTGATCTTCCAGCCTTTCTCATTGACCTCACAGCCACTGCCACACCCTGTCTAGTAGAGCAATCTCTGTCAGGACACACTTACACTATGTCAAACAGGAAAGGTTTTGGACCAAAGAGCTCAGATCATGCTGTTTAACAAAATGTTTTCTGAGTCATAAACACTTCCTTGTTCCCATTTGTTTCCCTGATGGAATGTAAAATAGCCAATCTGAATAATATTTCTCCTAAACCCTTTTTACAAGGAACAGTTTAAATGGGACAAAGCACTTAGTTTTGAAGGGAGTTTTTTGTAAAAGTTTGTGATAGTTTTTAGTGTTGGAACTCTTTTCAAAGACAGTTTTTTGCACAGATGCACCAATTTCTACAATTTGTGGTGTCACTTGTACAAAGTAGTGACTATGATCAGGAGAGAAGTGATCTGAGAGGCAAGAGATCCAATTTGAAGTGTCTGCTCTGTCAGACCATACTGCAAAGGTCAGCCTCAAAAGCTGAGGTGCCAGTCCAGCTGCCAGATAACAAAATTAATCCTGGAGTCCATTTATGAACAAAAGTAGACATTTTCCTTTTCAAACCTGTGGATTCTGTATGTGCACACACATTTGTATGTGTACATACACATGTACACTCAAACTCATAATTGTGAAGGACACAAGTCAGATCTGTTACACAACCAGCAGTTTTCACTCTATTTCAAATTTATACCTCTCAGCCACACCATCACTCAGTATGCATCCCAACCGGAATGTTAATAACCATGGAGCTTGGTCTAGCTTGTAATCAGTGCAGCACAATCGAATTTAACCTGATTGCAAAAATGAGAGAGGGGCACTTATAGAGGTGATTTCCCAGGAATCTGCACCTGTAACTACCAAACTTGAGCTACCTTGTTATCATCTTCCAGAAACAATTATTCTAGAAAATGCTATCAAAATATCAGTCAATTAATAAGCCTACTCAGAGGCTGAGAATGAAGCAAGATTGAAGTAAGCTGAAGACACAAAGTAAATTACTTCTTTAACAGCTGGAAATTAATTAATTAAAGCATATGTCTGTGGATGACTAGCAGAAGCTCTTATGGAATGACCACTGACTCTTTCCTGATGAAGAGCTGTAGCAGTTTGGAGCTCCTTAGCAGGTTCAGGAGGACACCAAATGGGTATTCCTGGCTGAAAGGCTCAGACTTCAAAGGGAAAAACCTCCTGAGATGCTTTCCCAACACTGCATTTCCACAGCTCACTCACAACCCTCCGCACTGACAGAAATCCTTCCAGGTGTATATGAAATATTCAGTCACACACTGCAAAACACATCCAGCTCAGAAAGAACATTTCCATCTTCCTTTCACCACAAGTGACCCCAAAAATAATCTAGAGGGAAAATAGCTTTTTATTTTCAGTTGATTAGATGATTTTATTTTGGCATTCAACTATTTGTTCCCTATTGATTGAATACTTCCCTGAAGAGAGGTTTGCTCAAGCACTGGCTTTCGTAATTCAAGAAACATGGAGTAGGTGGAGGTGGGAAACATATTGCACCAAAAAAGCCACAAGGTCCTTGGATCACTTCTTCTCTCTTTTACTGGTAGGAACTGGAATTTCCATTCTACAGGAAGAGTTCTCATTATGAAACTTTTTTTAAATACTAATGATGTAAACATAAAATTTCTTGCCAAACAGAAATACGTTAACAATCTTCATTGCTGCACAGGGAGACAAGGGAAATTTTAAGAGCCCAGGAAAGGAAGGAACCAGAAAGCAAATCTGTCAGATTGGGATTTGCCTATTTATCTCCAGACTGCAGAAAGCATAAAACACCTCACAGGATACTGAAAAGCTTACAGCTGCTCGTGGAAGTCCCAAGCAGGCTGTTTACATTCCAGGCTGCCATTGGACAAAAACCTGCTTAGGAAAGTCTGCTTCTCACCTGTGCTCAGTGGAAAGTGTCAACAGCATTCACACGATTCAGTTTAGCCAGATCATCATTTTCTAATCTGGATGGAAAATTCCTGACCAGGGCTTCTTACCTGCTTGGAATTGTTAGTTGGCAGCTCATGGAGTAGCAGTGTCACAATTAGATCATTTGAAAAAATCTTTTGCAAAGAAGGAGCACTCTTTTCTTACTAGCACGTAATTCCTAAGAACCCAGTTTCATTATCTCAGTCCAAATACATATAAGGGGAAATGTGAACTGCCCTAAACCTGACTTTTTAAATTACTTTTTAGTCAATTTTCTTTCCAATATTCTAGCAGTGAGCTTATTTAATGGGGTAGTTTATTTAAATTGAGTAGCTTATTACATTAGCTTAGGACAGAAATAACATTAAGATGATATAAAGGTGAAATATAAGACAATTATCCACCCTAAGTAAGCTGCTGCTGTCATTAAAAGCAGGTGTTGTTTCACTTTTTTAATTAATTCAAAAAATATTATTTTACAGCACTAAGTTTTCACTGCAAGTCAAAATGATGGTATGCTAGAACAGGAATGTGTTTACTAATCAGAGCTAAGGCTAAAATCTACCATCCTCAGAGGCAAAACAGTTTGTACACCCAAGAAGCAATGTCTCCCTGTGGAAACAAACATACCAATTTGGGCTGAAACTGGTTTTTAAACTACATATGGGAAATAGCATGTGAAAAATATTTAAATAACCAGGAGGTACACAGGATTAAAATAAATAATTTCAAGAATATTTTATAGGCCTATTTCACTTACCCACAAAACATATTTCTATTTCTGCCTTAAATAACAGGGATAATTTCATGGCACTTTGGAAACAAAAGTTATAGTACAGTTTTCACTTTCTGAGTAATAAAAATTACTGTTGGTATGAGAAAGTCACGGGCTCAGAAAGGACTGTTGCTTGGGTGATGCCATTTTTAAAATACTTCATTCACTTTTACGTTGCAGAGCTGCAATTTAAATTTATATTCCTGGTTTCATTTTCCACAGACAAGAACAAATACCTTCCTGGAAAATGAATGGACATTTTAAAATGCATTTTAAAATGTTAAATGAAGAGAGATCTAGGCTGTTCCTCTAAGGATTTGGCGATGACACAACTCAGATGTGAACTTAGACATGTTTGTCTCCAGTTGGGTAGAATCCAGGAGACAAGTCATTGAGATCCAACTATGGAAGCTGCTTTTTTCCAGTGGATTCACAGGCATCCAAGTTATTCTAATGCTGACTTTTAAAAGAACACATTAAAACCCAGGATGCTTCACAATGGCTGAAAGGTGCTGTGCTTGTCTTCTGCTCATTAATCACCTGTTTGAATACCTGATGTAGGGTCTACCTGCATCCATCCCTGTGAACACCCTTACTTAAAAATATAATTGAGATATATTAAGTGGTGGCCCACGTGGATTAATAAAAACACCTGTTCTTAGCCACTTGTCAGAAAGGTAAAAAAACGACAGTGGGTGAGAACTCTCCCTGTAAAAAAATAGCTTATTCTATGTAATGCAAGCATCTAAGTACTGTTTAAACCACTGAGAAGGAAAGGAAAAGATGGCTGAGAGGTATAACTTCTGTATTAAGTTTTATTGCAACTTTTGTCTTTTTATCTATAAACAACCTTTTGGCATATTTATTCTTTCCCAGTTCTTTACTCTCGACATCCAATGGAACATTTATCTCCATATCTAATAGCCAAATCAGCTACACATTATTATCTCTAGATTTCAGGTCTGAACTGCTCTGTTTTAGTTGGAACACTTGAGTGGAAGGAATGGTGGCAAAGAAATGAAGTAGTGCTATTTCTATGTGAATGATACTACTTGATTAGCTAACACGCAGCATGCATTGACCATTTATTTGGCAGTGGAGACTTCCAGTCCTGATTCAGCACTATGGTCTGACAAGTGTATGATTGATAGCGCCTCACAAAAAGCTGTTCTGAGCTTTGTTGCAGGCAAGGAATTGTGCAACAATTTATCTGTTGATTCTAGACAGTACAAAACTTGAAAGAGAAAAGAAAGCACGGTTGGCAGCACAAAGGCCATTTTAAAACAGTTTACTGCTTTTCAACCCCCCCTCCAGCATTTTATCTCTCTGAGTTTATTCTTTAAGCTTTGACATTCTGCCTTCAGTATAGCCAAGGACTTGTAATTCAGTACACATAAAACAGTAACATACTCTCACCCATAGTTTTATCTTCTTCGTTGCCACATTCATTTTCATAGTTATTTCCTCAATATATGATTATTTTTCCAATAGAAATAAAAGTTGAAGTATTTTATTTTATAGAAGCAGCTAAGGACTTTGGGTGGGTCTAGTTTGGAGAAGAGGAGCTGAGGGGCAACCTCATTGTTCCCTGCAGCTTCCTGAGGAGAGCATGTGAAGAGGAAGGTGCTGAGCTCTTCCTCTGGCATGCCTGAGATACATGGGAATGCATGGAAGCTGTGCCAGGGGAGAGTCAGATTGGACATCAGGAAGCATTTCCTTACAGAAAGGGTGGTTAGACACTGGAACAGGTTTCCTTGAGAGGCTGTCAAGCCTGGCAGTGTTAGAGAATCATTTGGACAGAACCCTTAGCAAGATGTTTTAGTGCTGAGTCAGCCCTGAAGTGCTCCAGCAGCTGGAGTGAGGCATCACTGTAGGTCCTTTCCAACGCAAAGGTCTATCCTGTTCTCATTTATCTGTACTTAGGGGTTGACAGGAATTAGGAGCTCTGCTTTGAAAGCCAGAGAGATTTAATTAAGCCCTTCAGGATGTTCCCATTATGCATTTTTCACATATCATAAAATAAACTAACCTTAGATGGGACTATAAAAAGTCATATACACAGCCAAAGATGAATCCTGGAGAGCTTTCTTAAACACAGGCCAGAAAATACTTTGAAGTATAAAAATTAAAAGAATAACTTTCTGTCATATAAAATAAGTGGGTTGTCAGAAAGCAAGACATTGAAAACCCTCCAATTTGGCAGAATTCAACAGTAAATGTTAATTTCACCTTATATGTTCACACTACCAATGCATATTTGTGCTTATTTATGTTTCCAGATTCATAGATGAGGTAGATATAGCCAATAAATGATAGCAAAAATCTACTAATAGATTTTTCAAAGTTCACTTAGTTCATAAATTTCAGAATTCATAATAACTGTAGTCCTCATGCCCCAGACAATATATTCAGAACAAGGATAAATAAAATAAGTGTCCTGAACCTCACTAGATTTTATTAGATGTCTCAAAAATGACCAGAAGAGCAGCACCTCTTGCAAACAGGGTTTTTTGACCAGTCATCTGTTGATCTAGTATCAAAAAAAGTCAATTTTTCCTCTGACATTTTGAAATTATACTAATGAGACAATCTATCAACAGGAAACTGATTTAAAAGAATTCCTTTGTTGAGGTGCCAAATGCCCTTCAACTCATTTTCATTGTGCAGATCACTGCCAGAAGACCACAACTGTTTTTCTGAAGCATTATTTACTTTTTGGAAAATACCTTATTAAAATAAAACAAACCTTTCCCTGGAGGCAGGTGATAGAGTAGGGGAAACATGTTAGAAATCAAACTTTGCATGGGAAAAAAGACCAGGTCCAAAAAGGACCTTGTTTGTGGAGAACAGGTTGTTCATCTTTCCCCATAAGACTTGTTCAGTGTGGGAAGAAAATGTGCTCTGTAAGATGTGCTGAAAGAACCCGGTTTAAAAACTGTCCAAACTCAGACCAAGATGGTTACTATTGGCCTTAGACTGGGAAATAACACCTCTACTTGCCCTTCTTTAGACTTCCTAGAGCGAATACTGAGAAAACTGAGACTTGTTACACTAGTCCTCCAAATTGAGCTAGACAAAAAAATACTGAGCTGATTTTAAAGCAAATACTGCAATGGATTGATTTGTATATGCAAATATCTCTAACTTAACGCCTCAAGCTGTAGCAGGATATATCCAGTTCCAACAGCCAGCATCTGTTCCCCTGTAGAAGATCACTCTAGATGCAGAATGTGCAAGATGGCAAACACAATAACAGTGAAAGTCAGTGGCTTATGGACTAATTCATGTTGCAGCAACATTCTTTTGCCCTCACATATGCCATAAAGCACCTCTCCATAATGATGGGCAGAAAAAACTATGAGTGCACAAATAACCTGGGGGATCATAACTACTGTCATAGCAAACATTAGGCTATATTTTCCTTGATTAGGCCATGGTTTTTACTTTTTGACTAAACTGTTTCTTCACCATCTGTTTTTAATGATCCTTACAGGTGACTGGTTTACTGACACCTCCTGCATTTTGTAATAGTTGTTACTTTTAAAAGGTTTTATCTCAATTATATTTTTAAGTAGGTGATAGTGGTTATCCACAGAAAAGGAAGACAATAATCTCCATCAGGCATCTTAGCAACAGTTGCGTAACAAAAAGTAAAAAACACAACAAAAAGTAAAAAACCCACATCATATAGGTAATGTTTGACATCAATATTAACTTAGGTTCAAAAGAAACTTCCAACATGCTTATAATTGGTGATGCACGGAGAACCAGGCAAGCAACGGGCAGGGCTCAGAGGGGTTTTTTGTTTATAATAACCTGTTAAGAAAGTCCACAAAGCGCTGGGGAGATGCAATCTAATGAACACATATATTTTGTGACTCCTTGTGAGACCAGTTGGTTTGTGAGTACTCATTGTCAATGGCAGGCAGTATCCCAGATCAGCGTACACATGGGGCGCTCACACCTGAGTCTTTCCAGACCGGGGAGATTCAAGGAAAAGAAACTTTCAAAATTGGAAGGAAAACTCATCTCATTTGATTACACCAGCTGGCTAAATATTGAAGTTCCTTGCTATCAGAATGTGCTTTGTGCCAGTGAAGAGGAGGTACCACCTCTTGTGACACAAAACCTGTCACCTTCTCTGCATTGAGAGTAGGAGCTGCAGGGTCACCGGGCCTGTCATGGATGCAGGGCACTCATGCAGTTGGTACAAGGCCCATACTTTCCTACTTTGGAGGAACAAAAGAAAACCACAAAACTCAAAAACTCACATCAAATCTTTTCCTTCTGCTTAAAAGTTCTAGGAAACCTTTGGTAAAATATTAGGGAAGAGAGTGGACAGTTTATATGCAGAATTCAAACAAAAGAAGACATCTACACTGAACCTATAGAACGTTTCAACTGAACCATTCAGCAGCAGCTACTGAAATTCTCCCCTATCCAAACAACACTGGGTCCAGGGAAAGTTCTGAAAAGTACTCAGCTTGCCCCTCACCAGAGAAAAAGAAGCAATGATTCTGTGTAGCTTTGAGAGATACAGTATGCTAAATACAGAAAATAATAGGCTACCTCCTGGAAGTTTGGAGATGAAAAGAAATACATTTGGTTATTTGTCATCTTGACAGAACAACATTTCAATTCACCATATATTTTGCAATATTTTATCTAGGTGTTGGGGTTTTTTTGGATGTTTTTTTTTTTTAGTCCTGAAGATTGGTACTTCCATGCCTTTCATTGGTTTTCTCAGCATATTTCATTGCAGATGCCAGGTGATGTTCAGCTTAAGTGTACACTTCTTAATCTCAGCCATTTTCTGCTACAGCTCATGGGAAAAAAACATTTATTCCAGGTCTGTGCCACTAACATTAGGGATGTTTGTGTAGGGGATGGATTATGGCATCTTGAAGACCTTTGTAATGGTGTGACAAGTACCCAGCTTTTTAGGGGGAACTGCTCTTCCCCCGAGGATGCAGCACCCTGAGGGAACCTCTCAACCCTCTATGGCCACCCAGTGACTTCTTGTTACAGAGAGCAGTATGCTGAGGAAACCTGTATTGGTTCTGGTTCAGAGCCAAAATTTAGGAAGAAACCTCAGAAGAATTTACTTTGGGACAAGCCAATCCACAGTGGCCCCTCCCCATCACTGGTTCGGGAAAAACAATTCCTTCAGAGTAAAAGTGGAAAAAACTATTTATTTGACAGACAAAGTATTCACTAGCAAAAACAAACAAACAAAACCAAACCAAAACAAAACCAATATGAAACCATAAAACCTCTTGCCGCTCCAAAGAGGTGACAAACTCACAAAGTCCCTCTGTGGGCTGTGGCTCGGCTCACTCAGTCTCTCTCAGTCCCTCCAGCGCTGGAAATGCCGCGGCCCAGGCCCGGCCCGGCGGCCACAGGTGCGAGCTGCCGGTGCTCTTCTGGGTGTTCAGTCCAGAGCAGGTTTAAACAGGTCCAAAGAGAAAAAAAACTCACAGTCCAGGGAACTTCTCTGCCTCAGCTAGCTAAAAACTAACTAAAAAACAAAGGAGAGCTTGGTCCTGCCATCTGTCCATCCGCAGACAACACAGCCCAGCAGCAGGAATGTGGGGGAGCAAGTGCAGTTTCTGATAACAAACTCCACACTTCTTCTCTCCCTCCTTCGCTCTCAGAACAAATCTTAAAGGTGCAACACATTATCCAGCCTAAACAGAGCAGATGACTGGGGATAAAGGCATCATATAGCCAACCCAGGAAAAAACCTGAGGAGGAAAATATGCCAAAGCTTTCTCCCAATTTCCATGCCTTGCGTGCTAAGCAGCTTTTTTATTCCTTCTTCTTCTTTTTTTTTTTTTTTTTAATAGTAACACAAGGCTCATGTAGTTGCTATTCTATAGTACTTAGCACTGCCCTGATGGGCATAGTTCCATAAACGTTACAAGGCAGTAGTTTATACTTTTAGTACAGCAGAATAAAAGGAAACACATCACACATGATCTGAGAATACAAGCAGCTGCTTGATTATACCAAGATCTGGGTTTTTTTTTTTAAATCAATAAATCATATATTCATTTTGGGGTTTTGTTATGTTTTTTCTTGTTTGAAAATTAAGTATTAGTGAAAAGCAAACAAAACTGTTCATTTATGCATAGCCCTGTGAAAAGCTTTTAACACTACTAAGTCCTACCTTACAAACACTACCTTACATGATTGCCACTACTGGTTTCCTCTAAGTCATACTCAAGATTTAACTTGAGCATCCATCCTCAGCTAAATACATACTTAGATTCACTCTAGCTTTATGATAGAATTAGGTATATTAAGCCTAACATAACTTAATAACTTAAGCTTAACCCTGTATTTAGCATTTTGCTTCCTGAAGCCCTACAAGGTCCAAAAGCCCTCAGCAAGACTGCCAGAGCAAAACAACAGGAAGCTACCTTCTACTCCAGCTAAACCCCATGTGTCATTGATAGGAATGGAGGCAGCTCAAAATCAACAACCTTTACAGGCAGGCAAAGTCTTATAAACTCATATAATTCAAGCCAGTACTGACTTGATCCTATGTCCACTCAGTGCATTTTGATGAAATGGGCATTTTGTGGCAGTGCCTTATGCTCTCAGCTTCATTTTCATCCTATTGCCTGTCACTAGATAGGTACAGAAAGAGCTGGTCTTGTGTAGCCTTCACAGTCGAGCTATTTTTCAGCACTAAGTGCCATCTCGTTACATATATAAGGCCTCACAGAGCCTCAGTGCTGAAGGTCAGGAAGTAGATAAAGTCAGTATGTAAGATTCCTGCTGCATCAGTATTGAGTTTCTCTAATATATTTCTGTTTGGAATTCAAGCCAAGAGAGGAGCACAGACACATGCTTTTCTTATAGTTCTGCTAAATTGCTGCCATGCATTATACCACTAAATCTGATGAACTCTCAGGTGCAGTTGCATTTAAAGACTGCAGAAAATTTACCCATTAATAAGAATCTTGCCACGACCTGGTGTCCTCTGCAGAGGTGAGGAATCTGTCTGACATTCTTCACTGCCTTTAAAAGCTCACCACTATTTATTCTTCGCTTCTCCACAAAAGCCGAGGTTTTTTTAACCTCTTGCCAAGTACACAGGCAAATACTTTGGACATCCAAGTGATAGTCAAGAACTAGATCCCACTGCTTACTCATTTTATACATCACTTGCATTATTTACTTAGCCTGATAGAACAGCCTTTCTAGCTCCCAAGTGAAGGTAGCAGGAGAGGATTCTGCTAATGAAGGCTTTAATCCAGTCCTGAAGCAAAGCAGAACATACCAAGGAAGACCTACCAGTAGAAGAGAACTATGGTGCAGAAATGGTGCACACTGAGTTAGTGTGACATGAGCCAGGGAGTTCATTCAAGCTGAGTGCAGCAGCATCAGCTCAGCATGAGTATATGAATGCAACAGGAAAACCCTGAATCCCTTCTGGCTCCCCATTTCTCTACTTGCAGTAGGCAAATACGAGAGTCAGGGAGTTTGGGGGATGAGCCTTGGCCAGATTGAGGCAAGGTGGTGCTGCAGCATCAGTGCAGACTGTTGTGGTTAGGGAGAGGACACCTCCCCAGGCTTCCCTTCTGCACAGCACCTCTCCACCAGGAGATACCATTGGACCAGCACACACTACCACTTGCGGCCAGGGCAGCTGCTGCATTTCAGGTTAGCAAAGCAAAACCAAGCTAGTTTCTGCTATGCCCCATGAATCAAATGAAGATGATCACTACATATGCATTTGCATAGAGTTCAAAGCTGGAGTAAGAGATGCAACTATTCTTTTCTAGATGGAAATCTGTGACTCTCTTATTATCTTAATATGCCTGACACGATTCACTTCTCTAGTCCCTAAGGGACACAGAAATTGCGTACAAGAACACAAAAAGAAGCCAAGCAAATGTATGTCATGATGACTTGAAGTTGTCCGTTGCCTAAAGCAATATAATATAATTAGCCATCTCACAAGTAAAACCTGTATGTTTTATTCTTTTACCAATTTAAAATAAAAACTGTACATTAGCATGGGTAGCTCGTCATTTTAATACACTTTGATGTTTGCAAGCTTTGAAATATCATGCTCAAATTTGTATGCAAATTTGTGTTTCCATTACATACTCATTAGTTCTCCTGGAACTTCTGCCTAATATTCACAAAATGTTTATAGCTTCTTCTGTTGTTTTCTTGAATTGTTTTAGAATGAAACCTGGTATATAACAGACAAATGAAGAAATCCATTGACACTCAGGAACTTTCTTAAACATCACATTTAATTTCTAAGTATGTTATAATTTGTCACTTCAAAAAAGTTCCAAGTGTCCATGCAGACCCTATTTGATAACACATTAAAAATCAGAGGCAAATAGTTGGCAAATAGCATTGTCAGCCTCCAGCAATGCCCACCTCCCTCACCCACTCTCTGAAAACCCAGTTGCCTTTATCACTGCCTTTAATGAATGTTTTGGTGCATATGAAATACTAGTTCATATCCTTAAAAGGAGTGAAATTGGGATTACTGTCTAGATTTCAGTGGAATAAAGCAAATTTACAGCAATTATGAATGTGATTAATTTTTTCTTTAGTTATCCACCTCCATTAAAAACATGGGCAACATTTTCAACTCAACTGAAGTAAAAACCACACTTAAAAATAAATACACAAACCCCACTGCCAGAAAGTTCAAATTTGGATGAAACCTGAAGCTCATTAGTACATAAAATGCATAACATGTAGTACGAGAGGAAAGAAGAGCTGGAAGGGAGCATTAGGTCATCTGGAAGCTGTCACCACCCTGCCCAGGAGTGATGGAATGGAAATGCTCCCAGACAGATGCTGGTCTAACCTATTCACACAGATATCCCTTCTTGGAGACTTTGCAATTCCCCCAAGCTATCTGTCACTAACAGATTTGTCCTAATATATCTACTTAAAAGCATTACTTCTCTACATGGTATGTCAGAGCCTGAAAGTGCTAAACATAACAGAGGAAATCCCTAACTGATAATGTGGCACTGTCCTGATTAAGAGGAAAAAATTTGGAAAGCAGCCACTATAAATAATGAACAATTAAAACTGAAATTGTTCTGTACCTGTGTATGCAGGAGAAACTTGGCAATACAAGCCGGAGAGGCACCACTTTCCCTGGTTCTGCATTCAAACTGAATATGGGGCTCCATGAAATGCCAATTTTCTCAGCCTTTCTTCCTCCCTCTACATTTTGAATAAAACTTGCAGTCATTAATACTGCCAACAAGGGGTCTATTTACAAAAGGAGGTTTATTTACAAAATCATGAACAGGTCGGGACTGCTATGGAACACGTCTCAAGCTGTTTATTTCCCAGCATCAGTCTCATTACATGGTTATGACAATGGGAAGATGCCAGAAGCTCACGTCCTTGCAGCAGCCAAAGAACTCAGTGTTACAACTAATTTTAAAAGTTTTTTGACCAATGGCACAAAGCAAAAGCATATTGACAGTAGTCTATCCAACTACTATAAGCACACGTACGTTTTGTTGAAACAATGCTTCTTTATTTTGAAAACAATACCTGTTTGTAAGCCTTAAAATACAATGCACAGAGTCCCATTAGTAAGCTTAGAACTTCCTAACATCTTGCTAGATATACTTTTCTGCAGCTGAAGGAGTTATTCTAGTCAGGTGTTAATACACAGACAATTGTTTTATTTGTCCTTGCTTTCTACATCTCATATAACTTTTCTGCTGACAAATTTTATGGCTACCGCTTAGCTCTAATTGCAGTTCTGCTCTTTCTGAGGCCTGCCTTTTGCAGCTTTCCCAAAACCCTCTGATTTTAAGGATTCCTACAGTTAAAATGACAAAGAAACATCAAAATAAAAGCTGGCCAAGTTTCATATCTACTACATATTTTTGATGTCACAGAAGCAAACATAACAAAGGTTCATACATCACTGTTCATGTTTGCAGGCTTGAGCACAAACAAGCTTTTTAGTATTAATAAACCTATAACATGTTATGGGAGTTTTAATGACTTTAATGCAGATCTTCTTAATTTAACTTTTTCATTAAGAAGCAAATCTATGCATGAACCAGATCAATTTCTTCAAGGATGCCAGTAGCCTACAAGCTGGGTATTACAGAAACACTAGCAATGCAGCTCTGCATCTTCCTCCAGTGGGCAGGCATACGACAGTAATCCCAGTTCAGAAAGTGGGAGTAACTCAGACAATATTTGTAGTGCTCTCTCACAGTTTGACATTTGATATGCAACAGGCTCAGGAGAAATTTGAGTTAATTTTGCAGTATTTAAAAATAAGATACTGGAATTTTTTCTTTGTTTTACAGCAGCATCTTAAGGTAAATAATTACCTAGAAGAGTGGGAACACAGTGACAGTCCATAGGACTACTTTATGAAGTCATAACCAGACATATTTAGCAATGGTAACTCTAAAAAGGAAGCTATAAAACTATTTTGAAGTATTTCTGGATTTTTCTTCAACTTTAGGGTTGTTTCATCCCTGCTCCATATTGCTTTAGGGCTGGGAGATGAGGCAGCTTACTGGACTACATCTCAGTACCTGGAGTCGGCTCTCAAGGGAGCAGTTTGGACAGGCAGAGGAAGCATGTTCTGAATTCACTGTAAATACAGACAAATGCCTGCACAGAAAAAACATTACTGGAGCTGGTTCAAAGATGCCCACTTCTCTTGGTCTGGAGCATAGGCTAGGAGATGGCCCTCCCACAGTCCATGCCACTGGACTCTTTCATTTATTTCAGCCAGAATTTTACACCAACTAAAGTTAATTTTAAAAACAGGAAACATATATAACTTGCATTACTAAAGATGTTATCATGTTTGAAGGCACAATCCGAATAATTTTGAAGTCTGAATAACATCCATGTCAGTTTTCTACCAGAGTTACAAAGCCAATTATTTTATTAGAAGATATATGCTTGCTACTAATAATAATCTGGTCACTTTACTGGATAAAAAATATGAGCCAAATGATCACGCAGATTACAGTTTGTGCCAACAGCATTTTATATTGCAACTTGCTCAAAATTTGGCCTTGGAAATGGAAAGCTCATTTAACAAGCAAGCAGAGCATTCTAAAGTTTGGAGTGCTTCCGCACATCCTGGGCAACTACAAGCAAGCAATTTTGGACAAGGTCCTCCAAGGCTGTCTGCACCTCAAGACTTGAAGTCCTGCTTTTGAAAATCAAGTTCTCATCTACAACTTCATGTACCAAATCATATTCAAGCTAAATGAAAGGAGAGCTCAGTATCAAAGCCATGTTTTAAGCTATTATCAGATCATCTAATAGAGATGATCTGGTAAATAGCTTAAAATAAATAGCTTCATCGAATAGAGATGATCTGGTAAATAGCTTAAGAAAAATAATCTCAGAGAAAATAAGGAACTTTTCTATGTGTTTGGGTATACTAACACAGGATACACAGACACCCAAAGGGCAGAGAGATGGCAAATATTTTGTAAAGGCAGAAAAAAGAGAAGACCCTTTAATAAATTTTCATTAAAAAATAAAGACTTATGGACCAATGTCAATACACAACACCAACAAAGAATTGGAGCACTTCTGTAATAATGATGGTGCTAATTGTTCAACTGTACAGCAAGTAACAAATGCTAAATTTTAATTCGATTTCACTAGTCATCCTTAGTGATTTTCATAAATTTGCAAATCTTAGAATTGTGTACAGGTGCAATAGGACTCCTTTTCAAAAGCTGACAATTTACAAGTAACTCCTTTTTAGGACAAATGGAGTATGTTGGATGTCTACCATCTCAGGGGACAAATCTGACAGGCTGTCAAGTGCTTTAAGTACATCCCATGAATGATGAATAACCTGTCTACTGTTATCAAGGAAGGGAGAGCAATATACCTCAAGAAATTAGGTTAGAGCTCTCTTGGCTAGTAGTGCAATTATGAGAGCAACAGGACTACTCACAGAGAACAGACGCTCCTGACACCGTACGCCCCCTGTGATCACCAAGAATTTCATCAGGGATCCTTTCAGAGAGAAAGCAACTGAGTGGGTTATTTGAGAAAAACAGGGCTCTAAACTATCTGCTCTGATTTCATTCTGATTATAAAAACACTAGTTTTATGGGTTGGTGCTTACAGAGAGGATTTTTCTGATTATATCCAAGTCACAGGCTTGAAGAGACAATCCCAGCTCTCACAGACCCTCCTAATCTGATCAATGCTCAAATCTCTTAATCATCTTTGTACTCATTTGCTGTATTCTTTCCAGGAGAGTGATGAGCCTCTTGTATTGCGGAGCTCAGTAGCATGCAGCACTCTAGATCAGAGCTCACCAAGGCTGAGGAAAGGGGAAGGATCCCATTCCTCAGCCTGGTGGCCACTGTCTTCCCAATGCAGCCCAGGAGGCTGTTTGGGCTCTTCGCTGCAAGGGCCCATTGCTGGCTCATGGTCAGCATGGTGTCCATCATGACCCACAGGTCCTTTTCTGCAAACCTCTTTCCCAGACCTTTTGCCTTTGCTGAACTTCAGAAGGCTTGTGTCAGTTAAAACTGCACCCCATTCTACACAAATAAGTAACTAAGGAGCAAACCATCAATGCCACCCACACTTGTGGTGGAGATGGCACACCAGAATTCACTGGCACCTCTTAGGTCAAAAAGAAATAGAGGAAATAAATTACCACTTCAAAGCAACAGCCACCTGGGATTAGAACTGTGTGTGCCAGCAGGGCAACTATCTTTCTGATACATCTTGAGTACACATAATCCTGCAGGGTCTGATTTTCTTATCTTGGAGTTATTTCCTAGCTTCATGCATATTCTCCTAAATGAAACAAGTTCATCTATTCACTACTGATTAATGCAAAGAAAATCCAATGTCTTATTCTTGCAGTATTATTCAACATGTACATGGTTCAGATAAGAATATGTTTTGACATATTCTATGTCAGTATATATATATATATATATATATTTCTTCCCTACTGAAAAGAAATTGGTCAGTAGAGTTAAAATAGCACTTGGTCATATAATCTGTCCACAGGACAGTATTACTCAGAATTCTCTATTACACCCTTTAGCTCTAAATGCACCCAGGGCATCCAAAACAGTGGGCCAAGTCCAGGAGAAGGGAATACTCAACCAAGACATGAGTGGTACCACCCACCAAGAACTCCAAAGACCCTCGTTGCTCTCTAATGTTCCTGTTCTCATTCATGTATTTGTGTTCTATCATCATAACCTTCTGGAAGACTGATTTATCTGTCCAATTGAAAGTTGCTTATCTTGGCAGATAATCTGCTACTAACCTTGTCTGAAAAGTTATGGCGTCATTCACACACCGAGTTACAATTTTATACACTAAAAAACCAAAGAGTAAGGAGGTGCATCCTTCTTGCTGCAGATATGAGTTAAGGGATACACTTATTCACAAAATAATTCTAATAAAGGAATAATACTGCCAAATCTCCATCCAAACATCAACTCCAAGGTCAAAAATACTCTCAAAGTTGTCTAACAACATATATCATGTCATGTCAAGTGCCTTTAACTGGTTCACAGTGATTTGAGACTTCTTCCCAATCTCAGTGAGCTCTCCCAGTTGAATCTCAAGCTCCTCCTCTGAGCATATTGTGGGTTTCCTTTGGCTTCTGGTGTCAGAGGAACAGCATGATGATGGAATGAGTGAGTCCTACAGCAATGAGGTTACTAGAGCTACGTCCCTATGCCTGATTGGTCTTTTCTCTCAGATCCATTAAGGGCATTTTTCTTTTTTTGTAAATTATCTGCCAGACTACAGCCTCTTCTGGATCTCAGCAGACGTCCACAGCCACTCCTGGTTTCCATAGCACTGATTTATGAAGTCCTTATTGGGATAGACTTAATCTATCACAGGAATTGTTTTTTCCTCTCAGAATCCAGTACAGCAGATGTGATAAAGCGCCTGTATAATAGGCTTTCTCCACTGCTGGAAGATGTGGTTTACCACACTATGTGTGAATTATGGTTTACATTTGGAGCTTAAGTAAGCCTGGGCAGGAAGAATGAATTACAAAAGTGAATTGTGGAGATGACAAATACGTGGAATATAGTGGCTTGAACTCTTGCTAAAAAGAAATTAATTTTTTTTTTGACAGCAGAAAGCAGAAGATAAAGCTTCTGTTAGACTGTCCAAAGCAAGTAACCCAGTACAGTTAAACACTGAGGCACAGACCAGGTGCCTCTTCACAAAGACTGGCTTGTAATTATTATTTCCTTTCCAACCTTGTCAGGTAGGTTTGAGTATAGTTGCTTCTGGATTTGTCCAGCTGCATTCCTTTAGTCAGCCTTCAAGCCACTTTGCCCATGAAACACTACCAAAGCTTGCTTATGTGAAAATGCAAGGACAAAATTTGGTCCTGCATTAGACATTGCATTGTTTGGCCAAAGACTAAATATGTGCCACTTGAAATATTTTCAGGTGCTCCCAAAATATTTTAATATTCCAAGATTCAGCAGCAATTTTTTTTTTCAACATTCAATTGCCTACATAAATTTAACATCAATAAATGGTTTATACCTGTTTCCATCAATTAGCCTTCATGCTGTACTCTTGGTAAGTAGAGTTTTTTTTTTCCAGGAAGATCTGTCCCTTTGTCTCGTATTAAAAGACAGAGGCACATGAGAAGTTAATTTGTTGATAGTACATCAGATTAACTAAGCTGAAATGCTTGATCATTGACATATAACCTACTTCACTATTAAGTGCTGCTTCTAGTAGAGAACAGGAGTTACAGAGCAATCTTTCAACAGTAACACATTAAATATCATAATTGGCTTATCATGTTTTCGGTTTTACAATTTATAAATAAGGTGGCATGCATGACAGGTTAATCTGCAAATCTGCCTCCAAAGAAGAACTGTTTTGAAAAGATGCAAAATGCATTTGAGAATGCCTCTTCTCCCTATCAAGAGAGAACAGTAGAGTTCTGGAGTTAAAGCAGCATTACTTAGTGTTTGAGAGCTTTCAGTCAGCCACAAAGAAATGAAAATCAAGATCTAACAGTTTGAAATGTGTCTGAGTGAGGAATGGGAAACAAACTGCTGCCAATTCCTCTGAAATGACTCATCACAATGAATCAATTCCAGACTTCATGGGGGGAGAAGGAAGTTTTGCATTTACTACCTTCCTCCTACACCTCCTACACCCTGTATAAATTCAGGCAATAGTAACAACTTCCATTTACTGAGAAGAATACCACAAATGTCAACTTCTTCCTGTAATTCTTCGTCCATTCAATTCAACTCTTACGGAATGAGATCCAGCAGTTTTGAAATCAAATATAGCCTGAAAAAGGCACCTTTTGCAATTTTATGCAATGTATGCATCTCTGTCCATAATGATTTCACTGAAAACTTAAGACTCTGCAGAAGATTTCCTATTTACTACAACCTTCTCATTAAGCTTATGTCGTGGTTTCAGTTCGCCAATTCAGAATTTTTCACTAATTTTGAGATTTCTCAGCTAATGGACTTACTTCTTGCTGTGAGATAGGATTAGGAGAAAGGAAAAGCAGGCTCAAACTTCAAAAGGATATAAAGAAAATTTATTGACAGTAACTAAAAAGGAAAAGAAAAAGTAATAAGAATCAAAACAAACTCTTCAGACTACTTCCCCTCCCCCACTTCACTTCTCTTGAACACTGACAATGTAAAGAACTAAACTCAAACTCTCAGTCAGTTTACTACTTCTGACATATTCTTAATACATTTCACTCAGGGAGAAAAGACCCTCTTGTTAAGGTTCTGGAGACTTCTCCACGGGAGGGAAAACACAGTTCTCTCGTGGTTTTCTCACAACTAGCAGCTGCCCAGAGGAAAATCTGCNCTTGAGGCGACTCCCACGGAGCAAAGTCCTGTAAGGGCCGGAGGGGCTCGGCTGGGCCCTGAGCCAGGCTGTAACAAGCAGCTCGATGTTAACAGAGCTGGCTCTATCTGGCCTTTGGCAACTCGCTCCCCGCTCCCTGGCAACCGATGGGGGGAGAGGGAGAGAGGGGAGGGATGCCCAGGCTGCGGCAGGGCCGCTCAGGCCCGGCCCGGCCTGGCCCTGGACACAGGCCAGAACAAGTTACCTCTCTGCTGGCCAGAAATGAAAGAGAGCTCTTCTCGGCTTTTCGTCGTTTAACATGTGTTTTTCACAGAAGCGTGTCTAATTTCTCAGTGGCTTCTTTACCTGCCTGTCAAACTAGAACAGCTTATATAAATTGATACAAAATTATGTTATCTTTTCTGTGCAGTCCAAAGCACATGAAAGTGTGATAAGAGCAGTAAGGTGTGAAAGGCCTCTCTGGGGCCCCCCTGAGTGGGGAAACCCCTAGTAAAAGGTCTGTACTAGAATTGAGAGATGAATGGGATCTTTTTCGGTCTTCAGGTTGCTGTTCATTTCTTATCTTATCAAAATTTCTCCACACCGCCTGAACCAGGCTTAGCGTGGGGAAGAATACAGCGAAAAAGGTCACAAGATGTACAGTTTAAAGCTCTTTTAAAGCCATCTTGTCCAATTAACTCTAAAAACATGTTGACATTATAATGACAGAGGACACTGACTCCGAGCCTGGTTTTGGAGAAAATCTACTTTATTACAAAAGTTCTCTAGTTTTATACTCTACTCCGATCCAACTGGACCAGATTGGTTAACTAATCAATACATTATGCCAGGTTGGCTGGTTAGCTTAACATCTTAATACAAAGATATAGAAAAGGGGAGAGAACAGCACCTGCAGGTGTTTAGACTAGAAGTTATCATGTTTAGACTAGGAGTTCGGAGTCTCACAAGCAGAATCTGAGAAAGTTAGTTTTTTCAGTCTCTGACCAATTTGTGGGGACCACAAAAACGTACTTTATTTATATTTCTCTGCCAATAACTAACTAACTCTCTAACACACAACACCTGCATTGTGACTTTCCCAATCACCCAGTGCCACCAAAACTACAGAAAATGGAGTAGATGAAGAAGAAGAAGAAGGCAGGACAACATCCAAAATCCTTCATTTTGTCCTCCATCTACCCCCATACTAAAAACCTAAAAGTCTAAATTTTTCACCAAGTAATAACTACACTACAATCTACCCTACACACTCACAGATTCCACATCATCCCAAAGCCTAGGGAGTCCTTTCCATGGAGGGAAGTTAAAGGCATGGCTCTCAGGAGAATCAGAGTTTGTCAGAACAGACAGAGAAACATTCCCTGTGCTCTGGGTTCTAACAGTAAGGAAATATTACAACAGGATTCATTGGTGGGAGACAGAAACAACACAGACTTACCAAGTGGTCCTCAACAAATAGCCAAGAGTTTATTATGGCAGCCCCTCTTATAGGGGCTTCAAATGTCTCACACTTACACGTGATTGGTTGAGGTCCTAACACTGCCCAATCCCTAGCCAATGATACATCTGTATTTAGGGCTGAATGAGATTGACTGAGAGTCCCTGTGTAGGTTTGAATCCAATCTATCTTTGTTCACCCAGGGATTTGTTTACTTCTAGGCTGGTTGAATCTAGGGGCTGCAGATCAGCTGCAATATGACACGGAAACATTATATCTTTGGTATAGTGTAGAGAAACAACCAAAGGGAGGTGGATTTGGTAACTATAAGCCTAGGGCGAAGTCAAATCCATTAATAGCTTCAGTTCATTTGTTTGGAAGGAATGTAATTGGCTTATGTGTGATTCAAATATATCTGATTTTTTTTCTTACCCATTTAAAAAAAACAGGTGAGCTTAATTGGTGACTTACACATGATTTCATGGCTTATCACACTCAAGGGATAACAGGATTTCTAAAAGCTTAAAACTCCAACTTAACTCAGCTAATTGGTTTTCCAAATACATACGTTATTTTTAAGAAGCTGCTGCTAAGACAAGTAGCTTTAGAACAAGCTTTCAGAAATACCAAAGTGAGTGTCTAAACACAACACCACTTGTGGTGGATCCTTTTCTTGTTTTATTTTGGAATATCCCGAACTTTATTTGATGTGTTTTGTAGTCCTGTTATTGCTCAGTGTTTTGGCATGGTTGAGCACAGGACACATAGCAATGATGTATGGTCTAGCTGGTTATTTCTTGAGATAGAACTCTGTTTCCCTCCATTGACAGATCTTTAAATCAACATAAGACTTTTCCACCAAGATGGAAGAGGAAGCACAAGAAAATCTGCTAGCATCTGTGCTAGGCTACACAGATTTATCTAAAGAGATGCAGTGTGCCAGCAAGGAACGAGAAGAATATTAAAAAAAAAACCAAAACCAAACCAACCCCCACCCCCCAAAAACCAAAACCAAACAAAACCAAAACAAAACAAAACAAAACAAAACAAAAAATAGAAACAAACAAAAAAAACTAAACAAAACAAACCCCCACATAATTCTTTGTATTTTTAACCCATTTCTGCAAGCACCACAGGAAACGCCCATTGTACTTCATAAGTAGAATTTTTTTTTTCCTTTGATTATGATGGTTTTTTGCTCAGAGGGTTCAAAGGAATTTATGAGTCTGCATCAGCTCACTGAAAATACTCAAAAAGGCAGGCAATGCCTTTCAAAACAAAAACTCCATCAAGTTACCAAGCTGTTCCTCTGCCCAAGGTGTTCAAAGCCCTTGGCAGTGGAGAAAATGATTTATTGGTAGGAAGGTCTGTGTATCTCCATAATATATACAGAACATTAGACTAAATGAAAACCTGACCTTTGAGACCAAGAAAGAAGACTTTGGTTCTTTGAGGAAATAAAGTGAATCCTTGCTTAGCCAGAGATGAGAGTGTTTGTAGTCAGTTAGGCCTGACAGACCTGAAAGGGAAATACAAAGACTGATGCTTAAAGGAAGGTGTGTCCCTGTCCCAAGGTGTTTGCTTTTAGCTCTCTTTCCTGCATGCTACCTCTGTACAAATAACACGATCTTTTGAGGACAACATTTGATAACAGCTCTTTCATTTGCCTGGATGCAGCTTCTAGAGCAAAGTCTCTTACAGAAAACTACAACACAAAGGTTCTTCTGGAGAAAACTGCAGGAAACTCCCTATCTGAGAATTACAAATGACGCTCTGAAGTCTGTGGGAGCAGATGCCCTTTTTGAAAAGGTATTCTTGAGAAAGGCTGAAAAGAGCTGGTCTAGCTAAACCTGCTGCCATGTCATTGCTAAAAATACATGCACTTTTTCCTTTCAGTGTTGCTTAAATCTGGTCTAGATAGCAGAGTAAGGCTATCCAAAAAATATAAGTATACTTGTTAGGTTTCACAGTTCACCTTGAGAAGCAATAGAAACTAAGTCATATCTTAAATGGGGAAGTTATTCTATGTATACTTACCCTCTGCATGTAAAGGCTGGGTGACATTATGGGAGAAGTACAATAAAGCACTTTGGACTCTATCCATCACATTAGCACTCTGGCATTTCATGACACAGAAAACCAAGCAGGCTGCCAATCTAAACTCACTTGCTCACTGACCTACTCAACAGAAAGGTCATTCATCCTCCTCAAATCATCTTAATTTACACATCTGGATCACTCTGATATTTATCAGGAGTTAATCATGTACAAGAAGCTGAGCTATCATCCATGAATTATAGCAGCACTTCATAAGTTTCATGACTTTGATTCCTAACTTCTGCAAACTTTCCAAAGTATCTGTGTTTTTCCCTACATGTTATTTCATACTTTGGAAGAGTTCTTGGATTTGAAAATATCTAATAAAAATATTTCAGGGAAACATACAGCTTTATTTTCTGTAAGGGACATCTTAAATAAAAAACATCTTTCCCCCTTAAAAAAATCTAGCACTTTGTGTACAGATCCTCCACATTCATTGTTGTATTTTGCTTTAGTCTTTTTGGGCTATATTGTACTAGTGGTCCTCCTTGCAGAGATTTGCAAAAGCACACCATGATCCTACATTTGACCATTTCATTTCACTACTCCACTTTTAAGGACTTCTTTGTGTCTGCTAATATTTATTCTTTTTATGTAGTTGTAGATTTAATATAAATTTTTTAAATTCCTTCTGTAAATGTTCATATTTCTTTACCCACTCACAAAGACTTCTAAAAGTTCTCAAAAAATACTGCCAATTGAAAGTTTATGCTATAAGCATGATTTCCAACACATTTTGTCTAGCACTGCCCTATCATCTGAAATAGCCATTTTATCTGCCAGAAATGTCTTGATGTCTCAGTATAATAAATCAGAGTTTCAAATCATATTCTTTATTCTTTTTATAAGCAGCTAGAGTTCAACTAGATATAAATGTATGCATTCACTTTTCTAAAACCTTCCAAACAACCCAACTTATCTTTAAAATGTTTAAAAATGCAGACTGGAATATGTATAAGATCATACATACTGTCATTCAGAAATGGAAAATCCACTTTTTTCTCATACTCACAAGAAAATAATAATGTTCTTTAAGTGAAGAAAATTATTTAATGATAGTCCCAGCAACATCAAGCAGTGCCCAGTCTTGAGCTGAGCTCCCTAATTAATTATGTGGAAATGGCCATTAGTATTAGCCTTGGTTGATTTGCCTTTGCAAATCTTGTTACACTTGTATCATACGAAATCAACAGTTCCGTTTTTATTTCTAATGTTTTCTCTGCCCTCAAATGTTTTCCACAGGTTTCTCTTGTGAATTGGGTATTTTCATTCCACTTAACCACTTTAAATATCTTCATAGACTATGTATTTATTTATTTATCTGAAGGTGAATTTTCTTCTAAGACTGCTTTGCTTTTCTGAATAGTTAATTTTCTCTGTTTGTCTATAAAGTAGAACAATATTAATCCAGGCAAGAAAATCAATTCCTTCGCTACCATAGAAGTGTTGCTGTTATAAAAGAGGCAATAAAGTTTGGTGTGGCGTCTAAGTGCATTTCACATTTCATTTAATAGACACGAGCTACGGGCATACAATTTAAGAGAGTGCTACTATGGACTGAACTGAATGGGAAAGCCAGCCTCAAAGTGTTCAGCAAGCTAAACACAAGACAAATTTCAGGTTTCATTGACTGTCTTTATTGAAACCATCTTCCCTGCATAAAGTATGTCATATGAAGATATCTATTTGGTTACTTACTGTCGATATACACCACAATAGTTTCCATGATCAAAGCATTTTTAAAAGCTCTTTAAAAATCCCTCAGTGTACATTTTAATTGACCTAACAGAACCAAAAGGGTCTAATGATATGGCAGAAGGTTCAACATGAATCTTTTTGCAGGATCCAGATTACACAAAATAACACACGCCCTCACAAAAGGCTCATGTGCCCTCAAACAATTTGGCTCTCTCACAGAAACACTTGAAAGAGCTGTAAGTAGGACAAAAATAGACAGACATTGATGTTATAACTATGACTTCCTTCTAAAGTTCTCTGAAATTATCTTCCCACATACACCAATCCTAAAAAGCGTGATTAATGTATTCCATCAATTATTATCTGACTGTAAAAACATCCTTTTGCCTCAGCAGCAACTAGATTCACCTCAGTAAAACCTGAGTACAGACCCACAGGTGGAGCTTAGTTTACGTCATGGACAATGTTGGTATTGTATCATCATAAATCATTTTAGCCACATTACTATAGAAAAAAGTGGACAGAATATATTTTGTAATTCCTCAAGCTTATTTCCTTTCATGTTTGTTGCTGCTTGATTTGAACAATTTGGTAATTCATAATTAGTCTTCCAGCCCCAGAGAGATTTCTACCCTCCAAAAGGGTAAGCAATGAATAATGTAAATGGCACAAAATAAATACTACAGCAGAAGGACATAAAAATAGTCCTTATGATATGATTGCTGAAAAAAGTTATCTTATTAGATTGGGTTTTTCTTACTTGCTATTTTTCATTAGTTACTTTAGACTCTGTTCTCAAAATTGGTTTACTGTAGCCAATCTGTCATCAATATATGTGAGCATCTCCCCTGCTAGAACAAGCCTTCAACTTTCAAGAGTTTAGGTTTATGATAACATCCACAACAGAAAATTCCGATGCAGCTAAATGTTGTACCTGCAAACCATTAATGTTTTACAGATCTCTCAGCACCAAATATTTAACAGTAACGCCTGTCAGACATTTTGTTTTAGGAAAGCAATTAGTATTTGTACAATACAAACATGAAAATATTTCTCAGAAGCTTCTGTGAATAGTTATGAATTACCAAACATAACACTGCTCAAATACAGGAAGCAAGTTCAATTGCAAAAATGCCTGCAGTGTAACTTTACAAGGTAGAAATTTTAAATAAATTTTAAAATCCAGACATCTTTTAAAGGCTTATGATTCAACATGTTTCAACAAAAAGCCTGAAAAGAAAGCTGTCCCACTTTCTTAAGTCAGTCAAGAAAACTGGGATTTCCATGCAGACAAGCCTTGATTTCAGCTATGATGACATATTACTTGCAATGGCAGCACTGCACTTCTGCTAACAATCCAGGTCTCCTTGGAGTCCCTGTTGATGAAAATGCTGCCAGGAAGGACCTAGGTATCCCTAACAGAGAAAGTCCAGAAAGAATTCCCCTTCCCAAAAAGAGGATACACTGATTTTCAAACAAAGAAGTGTCCACAACATATTTCATTTCACTAACTCTTCAGCATTCTTAGTGTATACACTTGCTTCTCACATTTTCATCGTCAAAAAGAAAAATGTTTTCTGTAATTATTTTTTTAAATACTCAAGTCAGCGACTTGATTTAGCGACTCTTATACATCAGTATTTTATTAATAAAATGCTTGTGGTAGAAGCTGTTAGACCCACTGATTTGTTAGGGTTTTTTGAAATAGAGAATATCATCAGGTTTTCACTCAATACATATGAGAGAAGACTTCTGTGAATCAGGACTCAATATCACCTCCCCATCTGACCATCCCCAGCAACAACTTGCTCTATAGCAAATGCTGCTCAGGTCTGGCCCGAGATCCTGCTATGTGAAAATACCCAGGTGATGCTTGTACATAAGTGAGGTCCAGCACACACAGCTCTTTGCAAGATGAGAGCTTATGTTAACATGACAATTCTTACAAGTCCTTGTCTTGACCGGCATATCCAGAGATGATTTATTACTAAAGTTAAAAAACCCACAGCTGTAGTCTCAATGATCTCCACTTTGAGATAATTTGAGCTCAAATACTGGGAAAGTTTCCCCCAGACTGAATACTCTGAATACTCTTCACCCTTCATTTTTTTCCCTCAACTATTTTTTGGGAAGAGCAGCAAGAAGCTGCCACCAGTTCAGACGTATTTCATTACAGCAGTCTGATTTAGCTGTTTGATGTTCTCTGAGTTGAATTTCTTCTGCTGCTTACCTTATTTAAACGTATTATTATTTATCAACAGAACTGTTTCTCATCTATATTTACAGAGCAACAGGAAATAATAGTGTAGCTCTCCCATTGAATAAACTAAATAATAGCAAGGATAAAAATATGGGGCTGTGTGAACTCCTTAATCCTAACTGAATATTCACCTGATGAGTCACACCACTTCCTTCCAAGGAAACCCCCACAACCACAATGGGAGAATGATAGACAAGGAGATCGTGCAAACAGATACTGCTCTTGGTAGACATTTCTCTCCACTCTCCTCTCTCTCTGGAATGGGAATGAAACAGATGTGAATTTTAGATTATTTAGAAATCCGTAGTTTGAAAATTTTTTCTAACAAATAAGGTAAATAATCTTTGCTCAAACGAATAACAAGTAATTCCTTTTAGTTTTTTTTCCATACTTGTTTAAATATTTGCAGTTCTGGTGTGCCACTCTTGTTCCTGCTTCTTTCTCTGTTCTCCACTTCTTTCTTAAAACCTTTTTTATCTCCTTTAGCATAACAAAATATGGAACAATATCAGCAATTCAACCATATTATCTTAACTGAATATTATGGTTTAATATTAAAATACTCCTTTGTCCTGGGTTGGTTATATGATGCCTTTATCCCCAGTCATCTGTTCTGTTTAGGCTGGATATTAAGTTTTGCACCTTTAAGACTGGTTCCGAGAGTGAAGCGGGAGAGAAGAAATGCAGAGTTTGTGATCAGAAACTGCACTCGCTCCCCCGCATCCTGCTCCTGGACTATGTTGTCTGGACAGGCAGCAGGACAGAGCTCTCCTTTGCTGTTAATTAGTTTTAGCTAGCTGAGGCAGAGAATTTCCCTGGACTGTGTTTTTTCTTTCTCTTTGGACCTGTTTAAACCTGCTGTGGACTGAACACCCAGCAGAGTAGCAGCAGCTCACACCTGTGGCCGCCGGGGCGGGTCTGGACCATGGCGTTTCCAGCGCTGGAGGGACTGAGAGAGACTGAGTGAGCCGAGCCACAGCCATGGAGGGACTTTGTGAGTTTGTCATCTCTTTGGAGCAGCAAGAGGTTTTATGGTTTAATATTGTTCATTTTTTCTTTGTGTTAGTGAATGCTTTACCTGTTAAATAAATAGTTTTTTCCACTTTTCTCCAAGGAAATCTTTTCCCGAAGCAGTTGGGGGAGGGACCACTTGAATTGTTTGGTTTTTTTCCCAGAGGAAACCCCTTTAGAGGGTTTCCTCCCAAAATTGCCCTAAACCAGGACATCCCTTAAATAATTTGCAGATGTTACATAATAGCAATAGATGATCTGAAGACTTAAAATCACACGGCTAATACTGAGCTCTACTCTACAGTTCTCTTGAAGCTATGGGGTTTGGTAGATTTAACCTCAGGCTTCAAGGGAAGCAGCATTTGCTTGAATATTTATGGAAGGCTCCACGTTAAAACACTTATCTCCTGGTCTGTGCTCTGCTAGCGTTTGCATTATATCAGAAAATGACAAACGGCTCCCCACACACAGAAATGTGTTGGAACATCATCACTTCTGAATTATTTCCAGTTAAACTAGGTGCATGTCACGAAAACTCCCTATATGCTAGAATAAATTTTGGCAGGTGTGTTGTTTGACATCATCCTGAATAACAGAGCTGAACTATAGGAGGAAAAAAATGTGAGCATTTATTACATGAGAATATCTTGCTGATATAAAAAAACCAGTTTTATCACATCCTACACAGAAAAAAGCCTACCAGTGAAACCTACTAGCTTCTGTAAATACCTCTGATTATGCAGGATTCTCATTTTACCTGTCATTCTACTCCTCAACTTGTTCTTGAGAAATGCTGTCACAACGCTGCCTGTTGCTGTGAGAACCAGCTATGGTATATAGGGCACTAATCCCTTCTGTCTGCCATTTATTATCTCTGGATTTAAATTTTGAGTGGAATCATTGTTTCAGAAAGGCACTCTTCCTATATGTAACAGCTGCAGAACTTCAGGAAAGCTCCAGCTTAGCCTGGCATCCCTGAGGAGCAGCCTAAAGCACCTCACTGTCCCTCTTCACCCCCAGGCTGCCACTGCAGGGCCTGAACAGAAGCTGTGATGCTTCCTTGGCTGAGCTGCCATCCCTTAGGGAGATTGCTTTGGTCGTTTCGTCTCACCAGGTGCCAAAGGCCCAACAATAAGGCACTGGCTGAACATTGTGTCCTGGACTCTGTCATGTGAGACATTTTGTAATGGTTCACACCTCTGCTATGGGGGTGTATCCTTCTTATGTCTTTCAAATTTAGAAAACTCCTTACTTTTATCTTTAAAAATAAATTAGTAATAATGAAAAGAGAAAAACAAAGAAAACTGTTCTCAAAAAGCTCATGCTCAGAATTGAATTTTCTTTCCCAAATATAAAACACCAAAATCTGGGAATTAAAATTAAAACCATCAGGCTCAAGTGAATGGCACAACTGCATTTGAAGTGCATAGATATATAATTTCATTCATGCTCCTCTGGCCACTTATATGCTCAGTGCAAGTGAACAGATTACTGGAATTCTTTAGGGAACTAATTAATGCTGCTGCATAATCTTTGTTTCAGTTGAGATAAATTGTCCTTCCATTTCCTCCCCTTCTATTGCAGATACCTACTCACAGTTTATTTTGGGGTGTTTTTTGCTCAAACCTTTTTAACAAAAGCCTCACACCAAATGGGCTTTCTCAGGTTCTGCAGAGTTCTACCTATTACTGAAAATTCAGAATTCAAAACTGAATGTGTTAACCAAATTCCCTGATCAACCTTCTCTTTTCTCTCAGAATAATTCCTTTTTTATTATCTTTTCTATCAGAATTCCATTATTGTGTCAAAGGGATGTGAAAATAGAGCTCTCACAATCTCTCTCATGCCTTTACAGTAGAACTGCAGATAGCTCTGATTCAGACCCTGCTAAAATAATAAAAGGTAAATTGCAATATCCACATAAGTCTACATGAGCAGAAAATGGCAGTTTTGTTTGCTTCATCTACAAACCTGCTGGTATAATTTTGTATGTACACTGATAATTAGGTAATCCTCTTGGTTTACATCTTTCATAGGTCTTTCATAATTTCATTGAAAACAGATGATAATCTTCATCAATGAAAACTGTGTTTGTTTCATTATTATTATTTTCTGTCCAAGAGGGTTGTTAAGATATGATGTGAATAATTTAAAAGACCTGTATAAACCAAATATATTGACATTAAAGTAAAAGCAAGACATTTTGCTTGTAGATAGTAAGGTAAAGTATTAAATATTAGTTGATTTACTGAAAGGCTTAGCATGTATGACAGCCCAAATCAGCTAAGAGAATGAAAACAAATTGTATTATGTTGTTTGTGAGGAGAGCTGACAGAGTTAAAACCACTTTTACATGGTTGCTGTTTAAAAAAAATTTAAAAAAAAATTAAAGAAGATTTGGTTGATTAATCTCTGTAGCATTTTGGCTCTTGTTCTAGCAGATGCAAATGTAAGAGAAAACAGGGAATGCCAGAATAAGAGAATGCACTAGAGGATAGTGGACTCCATTGGCCAGGGGAAGAAGTGAGCCCTTATTGTGATTAAACTCTTTTAGATTGCTGTTGCTCCTGCCATGATGGACCAACAGTAAAAACTGACAATACACTATTTTACTTACTAAATGATATGCACGTCTACACGCAACTCATAAGGCAGATTCTACACTTTTATGCCGAAGTTTCTATTTAAATTCAGATGCTACACTTTTCTTTATTTTATCATACCCAAGTCCTAAACTATCTACTGGCAGAGAGCTTAAAGGGATGTTATAAAAAGCAATCCAAATTGAACACATATATATTACATATATATATATATATATATTTACATGTGTAGTTATGCACACAGTCCAGATGTAAAATTCTACCTCCCAGCTAATAAGAATGACAATCTTTAAAGGTTTTAATCCCAGGAAGATGTGAGATGTCTGCTGGGACCTGGCATTCAAAGAGGGGTGGGTATGCGCATGCCAGTGGGGCCAGCTGCAGTTAAAGCATGTGAAGGGGACGGAGAGGGATTCTAAGGGACAGATGAGTTCCTGCTAATCACTCCTATCTCAACCACTATCTAATGGGATAGGGAATTGTTTGCATAATGCTACAGAGAATTTCTTCTGAAGAATCTGACTGAGCACTCCAGGTTGCTGACTGATTCACCTACATCACCCCTCTCTCCTGCGAATGAGGAGAGAGGCAGTGGCACTGAAATCACTAAGGAGGTACGGCAGAGGATTTTTTTACAAGCAGGTATGAGGACCCTTCAGTCTCACTGTGGCTATTACACTAACACTCTGAATTAGGATAGTTAATTTGCATTAGATAATAAACTCACTGTATTTGCTCCTCCTCACAGCCCACTGCTTTATAAGCTTTACATGTTAATTGAAGACAGACTCTGAGTATAGGAGTAGAATGTAATGGTACTTACTGGGAGCTGCTCTCAGGTACCAGTAGGAACACCAGATGCAGGCAGCAGAATCAGATCTATGTGCTTTGTGTACCTATTTCTGGCCTGTCTTACTAAGAATATTAACATAAAATTTTTATTTCTGAAAAGTGAGAATACCAGTTCTTTTTGAGCTTTCTTTCATCTTAGCAATCACATTATTACTCCAGACCAGTGTCTTCTGATATGGATGCTTAAAAAAATCTTTGCATTACAGTTCCACAGAAGAATATAAGCCTGCTTATGAAATTACATATAGCTAAGGATTCTGTATACTTGCTTTCTTCCCTGCTTAATCGATGATTATTTTGTTGTTTTCTCCAGTGAGATCTCAACACAATGTATTTGAAAATACTATTTTTGCTCTGCTCATACCAGCTAAAAAGTAAATGCATCTGTTTCTATGACTTGTTCAGTGTCCTCCTTCCACTAAGATGCGTTGTAAAAAGTATTAATTCTTGCTAGTGTTTCCAGAATCTCACTCTCTAGATATTTCAAAGAGAGCCATAATGAATATAGCTTAAGTGCAAAGAACCTGATGTACAAAACTGCCATGTTCTTGCTAGGTATGTCCTCAGAGTAAAACTCTCTGGCGCAAAGCTTGTACAGCAGATCTACTTTATCCCTTCCAGATCTCTGGGCAGGAACAGCAAGTTCCATGGATAGATGATCTGTTTTCCAACTTTCCAAGTCTCTAGCTCAAAATGCAAAGTTTGTGAGAAAACTCCTCTATTTCAAGGATCTATAGAACCACAGGGGTGGAAAATGCGAGTTCCCTTTTTTTCTTGGTAGTCTGCCACCATGGAAACCTGTAACAACCTAAAATTACTGAGTTATCAGCTACGTGTTGAGTAAACTTCCAATAGGTAGTTGTTTGTTTTTTCCAGCTCAGCTTCTTTCACTGTTCAGCTGAACACTGTTTGCTTTCTCTCTTTTCCGCTTTGGCAAAATATATAAAACCTTTCAGGGAGTTCATGGTTAATAAAACCCACCAGTGATCACACACCAGACATAAGCACTTCTCCTACTCTTCTTGCATACCTAAACTCAGTATGAATTTTAGATTCATCAGGTCTAACCAGCTGTTACCAAGGGACCCCAGCCGTCTCCCACATCAGCATCTGCCTGGGCACCTTCACAGGTTGTCAGTGCTAGTGTTGGGCTGCACAAGAACCCAGAGCTCCCCTCTGACCAGGGAAAGGGGCTCAAATATTGGGACATAGCACAGAGAGTAGCAGGAGGCAGGGAAGATTGCACACAAGGAATGGTGTTTATACAATTAACTTGAAATTTCCCTGGTTTATCTTCTTTCCAATTTCAGACTACATCCACTGTTTACTATGAAAGGTTTTAATCACTTTGTATAAGACAGGCTTTTGTTGCTCTTTCTCTGGGGTGAAGAAGGGGAGGGAGAGTTATCTTTTCAGCAATACTGCTTATCTCACAAATATATTCAACTACTAACTGTGAAATTGCTCAGAAAAAATGCATCTTGTTGTGTCACTTAGGAATCGTCTTTCTGGTATGAAGGAAAAGAGAAGAGGTGGCAAGAGTGTTGGAGACACCATCTCTAGAAAACATTACACTACAAAATGTGGGGTTTTTTACTAGAGGAGAGGACTACGAGAACTTTGTTCTGCAAAAATCTGCCTGAAGCAGAATTTCTGTGCTACGTGAAGGTCACAAATATAGACATGGATGGCCAGTAAAAGACAGGTTTTGCAGGAAGAGGGAGATGCCATTTCCAGAATGGCATTGTTGCATAGTTTGACAAGTGAAATCCAACCTTTCGGCATTGTCTTTGGAAAAGGTTGGCTATGTTTCAAGCTCGCCCTCTTCAGAGTATCTAATCCCTAAATCACACCTACTCCACCTACCCTGACCCTTTGCAAGGATTGTTAAGGGTCTCCATGCTCGGAAGGGAAGGGAAGAGAAGGGAAGAGAAGGGAAGGGACACAAGGAAGGACAGCAGCAGAGAGAGAAGAGGGTATAATCTTTGGTCTCTGGTTTTCAAATGACCATAGACTTGTCTGGGCCTTTCCGGGGGGAAAAAAAAAATTTCTTGCAGAGGGAAAAATTTTAAGTGGATTGCTTTGCCTCCAAAACTGATCCAGATTTCATCCAGTTTTCAGATTTCCAGGAAGTACTTTGTCCTTCCATTAGATGCAAAAAAGCTAAGCTATAGTGTTATCCCTGTAGCAAGATGGGGACATCATCTGTTTGTCCTTTTCTCCCATAAATATCCACTCACAGTAATTTCTAAATTCTGAAAAATGTTATAGCAACAATGGTACAGTATAAATTTATATACACACACAGACACACATTGTGTGTGGGTAGAGAGACTACGTAACCATTTGATGTTCATCTCACAGCTGAAAACTAGAATACTATAAAATTAATATTATTAAGATGCCAAATACTTTCTTCTATTGCACTACATGAGAAAGGAAAAAAAGCTCTGGTGGAAGGAGCCAGACACTAAAGGAGCCAGAAGAAGAGAAGAACAAGTGTGCTCCTCCCTGTTCTGACAGCCCAATAACACGGTGCCAGGCTCTGGTGGCTCATGGCCCAGGACTGTTTGAGAACAGATGCAATATAGCATGTTCCTTTCTGAAATTAAGAAAACTAAGAGAAAAGAAAAGAAAGGAAATTAAGCTCAGATCAATACTTCCTGAAGTGCACTTTCTCCACAGTGCTTGATCGTTAAAGTCTATAGAAAGAGCTCCACTGATTTGGAAAGGATTTGATTCAGAGCTTAAGGAGAAGGAAAAAACGGGTGGCATGGTGCAGAGCTCACTGGCATCACAGCTGTGTGGGAATGCACAGATTTTTTCCCAGAGCTACATGTGCTTATCAAATGTTCTGCTTCCTTGAAGACATGTTCTATCCAGCAGGACCCATGAAAATATTTAAAATATGGTTTAATTTACACATATTTGACAGAGAACATAAATGTTCTTCCAGATGATTTGTGAGTCAAGTAGTGCTTTTCCTTCCCCTATCTGAAATAAAAGAATATTTCTCTTTTTTCCTGGCAAAATGTTCCTGCAAGAACATTTTAATAACTTCATATCGCTTAAAAATTTTGTGTTGTCTTTTTTGTTTTACAAACACAGTTACTACAATCAAGATTTCTTTCCTCTTTTAAGACTGGTCTTGCTGTACAACAATCATTCCCAATATCTCCACAACTCACATTCATTTCTCTGTTTCATAGCTGGAAAGCATTTAATTTTTCCTTCTAATAGCAGTTTACTTTGATATTAAAATGTCCATCAAAATCTCTGCAACTAAAGTCATTATGAAGTTCCCAATATTTATGTGGCTTGATATCAAAAGAATTTTCACCAAAAAAAATCTCATTCAAAGTATCTCTTAGTCCAGTTTTATGTTTATCATATGGTTAAAATAGCTCTTTGGAGTTTCATACATCCTTCTGTCTGGAAAATAACCCATTAGTACTCTCTTTACTCCCTCCTCCAGAATAACTGCACAACCTTTGTGAAATATAATGAAACAAATTATGCATAGGACTCATTTTGTATTTGAATATCTCAAGCTCTTCCATGAGCAAGGTTGTTAAGGTGTGTGCATCTAGCTTGTCATGCTTCCAGAGGACTCCATACTGCCTGCCCTGTCTAACAAAATACAGGGTCAAGGCCAAGAAACGATGAGGAAAACTTATAGGTTCAAGATGCATTTAAGTACTTGCAATGAAAGTTGTAGTAAGGTACTAAAATTTGTAACCTTTAGTTTGACAAAACCATTAGACATGGTTTTTACTGTTGTCAGAAGATCCTCCACTGCCTAAACTGAACACCATGTGAGAAACAAACTAAGCAGCAGAATTATATACAAGATGTTCAATGGAACAAGAACAGAGCAAACAGTATGGCTCACTCAGCATTCCTGCATGGACTAACATCTGAAATGGCAGATGGAGAAGCAGCATGGGCTTTGGAAGGGTCCAGTAGGCTAAAGAAGAAATTAAAATGCCGTATTTTACAAATGTGACAAACAAAAATGCTTGATCAAACCTGCTGGTATGGTCTGCTTACAGATGAAGTTTGGGCTAAGGGAAATCAAACGCCTCCAAGGCTACCAGTGAAGCAAAAAATTGTATTGGCAGTACAGCCTGAAGCATATTTGTTAGTATTTAACAAATTATGTGCTTCATTTAAATACCATTGCTAGTAGCCAATAAAATTAAAATCACATCATTAGGCTTTAAATAAGTTTAAAAAATAAAAAGAGCTTTTCTTACGTTTTGTCTTCCTGCTTGTACANGAGCAGCCACCACCCTGGCCAGCACCGGCCTGGGAAGAGCCCCCATAAAGGAGGCTCGCCTCGCGGTCAGAGTCAGTAGGGATCTGTGTCACAGAGGCCTTTTTCCATATCATTTGTTTCTAGGCGTCCTGAACCTAAATGGATGCAATGAAAGAGAAGGCACACATGTGATTTCAGAACATTGCCATGATTTCACATTCAAATTTATGATCACTGTAATATCTGAAATTGAATGGAGCACTTGCAGCTCTGCAGGCCCATATGCTGTACTCTGGTAAAGAATAGGCAAAGCAAACCACCAGAACTGATTGTATTTAACCAGCAGGCTGCAACAAATACAGGTAAAGCCCTGCATGGGGGAAACAGAGAGAGGCCCGAACAACCCTTCTGCTCTTCACTTCTCCACATCTCTTATGGCAAGACTTTAGGCAAGCTGCTTCATTATGTGTGTTGTAACTAATTAGTTTGTTACATGGAGATAAAGACACTCTAGGCTCAGATTCAGAAAATCTAATTTTCCCCTAAATTCCACTGTAAAATATTTTTCCTCTTACACGTTTCTGAAGATCTGTGGCCATTCAGAGATGCACTAAAACTGAAGCAGAAAACAGGCTATTTGAATTTAAGCCTTTAGTATCTTTGGCCAAGTCTTCCATTTATGGAAAAGAAAAATACAGTACAAGTCACTTGATACTGTAAGTTCATATAACCAGAGTTAGGGTGTCAGCCTCATATGTCTCTCCCCAAAGGATAGCCCTTTTCCATCAGATAGATAGGAAAAAAAGACACTTCATAATTATTTGCAACATTTGAAAAATTCAATTGAAGAAATAATGAAAAATCTAGGAAAGACAAATTATTTTTCTGTTATAAACAGTTCATTCTCCCTGTAAGGCAATTTGGAGAAACCAGGACCCTTGAAACTTGCATCATGCAATAGGCATGTAAGAAAAAAAATATGACATTTTCTAAGTGAAGCACCTCAATTTCTAATTTAAAGTGTTATTTTAGGATCAGGTTTAGCTCATCAATTAAAAAAATACTTAATTATGAGTAAAAGTTTCTATTAAATCAAAAAATCTTTCTTTGCTAACTTCTTAGTATTTGTGTTTTAGCATGGAATCCGAAAAATTTTCAGGTCACCCAGTAGCAGCTTCTGTAGAATGGTTTGCAAAGCCTTGCCTCAGAAATATTTGAAAACTCGCAAAAAAATTCTCTAAGTGCACTGCAGGAAAAAAAAAAAAAAAAGGCTGCTCGTCATATATAACTACTACCAATATGTCTCAACATTTAGAAAATATTTAAGATTTTCTATTCCTAAATGCTGGTTGAAGGTAACAGGTCAATTTGCATACTTCTGATCAAGTGTCTTCCTAAAGGCTTTACCAAGTCAAAGTACATGAAGTAAATGATAATGAGAGAAAGCTGTTGAATAACTTGACAGTTATCAAAAACTTCTCTGAATAAATTACATGAACACTTTTACCTTTAAACACCCTTTTGGCCTGAAAGCCTTAATTTAAAATAGTTCCTCCTCTGTAATGAATTTGACTTGGGATGATGATTGAAATCTCCTGTCCTTGCATTTTAGCCTTCCTTTGAAGTGGCAGTAGCCACTTACAAGGTCCTGATCAGTCTGACACCAAGATAGGGGTGAGGAATAAGGTACACAGTCTTCCACCCATCAGCAGCAAAAACAGTCAGGTAAAACTACACGTAAAAGATGCTTTGCAGTAACAAAAATCAATAGGAATAAATTAGCTAGCTATACCCTCAGTGATTCCAAGTAAGCAAAGGCACCAGTGTTAGCACCTTACTAGTTTACTAGTCCAGGTGCATGCAGTTATATGTCAGTAGTGGAAGAGCCAGCTGCTGGTTAGAGTGTTGGTGCTCTGCTTGTTCCACCATGGAAACCTGTTGTAAACAGAAGGCTGCCAAAGGTATCAAAATCTTCATACCACCGTGATGTAGAATTAAATTCATTATGACTTGAATTAGGCAATTTCTGAAATGTGATACTGGGGTTAAAAATAACATGTTATAGATCACTCTCTTTTGCACTTTACTTCAGACATTTAAAGTGTAATAGTGATGTTGAAACAGCCACATGTCTATTAAACATAACACTTCCCACAGTATGTTTAATTTTCAGTTGCAATTCTCTACCTTAGCTGCTATTTGGTCAGTCTAAACTGTCCCTGTCCAAAATACGTATACAGCCAGTCCCATTTCAGCAAAATTACATTGGTATGTTATACAAATATTATACAAATATTGATTTTGGAAACATAATTGATGTTTGTCAGTTCTTCAGAATATTGCATTCACAACCGAGCATGTATGAAAAACTAAGCACACAGTATCAGTGTGTGCTGTGAAATTACTCTCATACTAAATCAAAAGCTGGTGCTAAGTCACTGATGAAATCTGTTTTCTCTTCACTGCTTCTAAGGCAAAAGGGAAAAAGCCATGGAAGAAGCACTACAGATGCACAGTTTGGTAGGAAGTAACTCCTCCCCATGTTCTTCAAGGAGTGACAGCCAAGCTGTCCCCCAGATACCACCCTTTCATGAAGCTGTTTTAAGCTGCGGCTCAGAGCACATGTCCTCCTCTTACCCACCACTCCCACCCTGACTTAGTGGCCTGCAGAATTTCACAACCATGTGTCCAAAAGCCACAAGCCCTCACCCTTCCCTTTGCCAAGGCAATGTCGAAAAAACATCACAGATTCTGGTGCATTCAGGCAGCATATGTTGGATGGAAATCAGAGTAGTTCCCTCTACATTCAAATTGGCAGCACTCCCTTCACATCTGACAAGGAAATGGCCATTATCTCAACTGTTACACTGGTTTGGGGCAAGACTGGGCTTGCAGGAGCACTGATAACCCTAAGAGATACTACAGGCTCGATAAAGCCAGGTGCTAGGTGCAGCTCCTGGAACCTTTTGTTCCACCCGGTTAGCTCTTGCCCTAGTCCAGCTTTAAGTGTACTTCTCTGTACCGTCTCCTGGTCTTGTGAGTCTCAGCCCTGGCTGAAGCGTGGCAATGATGAAGGACAAAGGGAGGACTTTTGTAGGTAGAACCTCAGTTTATTGTTTCTGGAGCCGAGGTCCCCACAAAAGCGGGGTCCTGGGTGCAGAGCAGCACCTTTTAAATGGGGGTGGGGAAAGGGGAGGGGTACAGACAAGAGGGCATCAGGATAGGGTGGGAGAAACTGGGAATCTGGCCAATCAGCTCTCCTGGAATGTACCAGATACCAGACCAGGGCTGCAGAGGGACTCTGAACCAACGAGGGACATGACTCTAACCTAGGGAAAACCCAATTAAAACCCAAAAACACACCACAACAGCTCACCTTTTAGCTGTTACCACGAATAAACGTAATTAAGGAACATCATCATTTTCCCACAGCAGAACAAGTCCTTCCTTAAATTCATTCTCTCACTTTCCTGCAGTCACTGCTTCTTTGGTGAGAAGAGTTTCTCACTCTGTACACAGCAACAAAACAAGGTGTCAGAGGAAAAGGTGAGTCCCTAGTGTACATGACAAAAGAAAAAGAAATTTAATCTGAATCACACAATCTCTGCTTAGCTTTACACACACAGACAGAAATGAAACCAAGAATTCTGGGTGGGTTTAGCCAGAAAACTTATTAATATTACTATAAATAGGTTTGGGGTAGGGGAAGTTGGATCTGCAGTGCTCCAACATGCTCTCAGGATCACAATCATGACCTACCAAGAAAAATCATTTTCCCTACCAAGACCTGGGAGTAGAGCTCTGAGCCAGGGTCTGTAGGGTGACGTTAAGCAGGCTGCCCACCTACAGCCTTGCACAGGATCTGGCACACCACCAGAGCCATGGCAGCTACCCCAGCCTCCTGTTCTCCACCCATCGGCCACCAGCTGTGAAGTAAATAAAATTCAGAGACTCCGGATTACACGTCAGGTATACAAAGTGTTAAAGTTTATGGTTGCACATCATTGATTGTTGTATGTTAAAATAACCTCCTGAAGTGTTTGTACCCTGTTTGTACCCCATCCCCAAAATGTTTGTACCCCTTCCAGATCCCAGACCCTCGTTACCTACCTTGCAAGTAGCATGTCATATGTTCCTTTGCCCTCTGTCACTCCCTGGTTCACTTCCCCTTGGCCCCACTTCCTGTTTCCTGTTAGAGACTAGCCTGCCTGTCAAACTGTTGCCACCACCTCTATGAAAATGACTGGAACTCCCATAAAGCCCTGCTGCCACCGGAAGCTGAGTTCCTACTAGAAATCCTAGACAAACACGAGCCAACACGAGATCCAGATGTATAAAAGATGGCACCACATCGGCAACATTCCGAGGTATTTGTAGATAGCTTCGAGATCTTCGCCGTAACTTCAGGACGCCCAGAGGGAGAGACACCCCCAGACTAGACGAGCCAAATCGAGTTCCTGGGAATCCCGTGAGGGCGAACTCCCGGCTCTGCAGCGGCTGTGCGGCTGAGTGGCAGGACCGAAGCGCACCTCCTCCTCGGCAGAGCGACAGTGGTGCCGGCAGCTCCTCGAGCTTCCCCATTTTAATAAAGGCATATAAAGGAGTTAATAACTATCTCCTGCCCTGTTTGTTTATAACAAGCTGTGCTCCCACTTTCATGCCAGGATGCAGAAGTACCTTCTAGTGTCTCCACAAGAGACTACATGGTCTCCACCTGGCCAAAAACTGTGCACCACTTACTGAAACCACAGTGATGAGAAAAGAGAAGAAAGAAAAAAGGTATGAAGGTGGAAAAGAGGAAAGGAAAAAAGAGATAAAAAATAAAAAATGGAAACAGGCAAAGATATAACAGAAAATAAAAAAGGGAAAACAGAAGTAAAAACAAATCAAGGAAAAAAGAAATAGATAGAAAAAAGAGGATGGAAAAAGAGAAAGGAAGCAAGAGAAATAGCAATAAAGAAAGGCCAACATCCTTCTAAACACAGGGAATGAGAGGTTAACTCTGAAGATGAGAAGGGGGCGACTAGAATGAAAAAGAAAAATTAAAAATGAAAATTCATTTATTTCTAGTAGCATATGCAAAACAAACACCATTTTTCATGCTCCTAAAACGACAGATAAACCCATCCCCAGCAGCTGCTGAAGTGAAAGAAGGGCACCTGGACCACAGGGTTACTATAGCCAATAGCACTTTTGTCAGATGAGAAAGCATTTCATACCCAAACATGTATGATCAGCAGAAGACAAGCATTAACTTATTACCTGTCTGATTTTAATCTTTCATTTCAATGTGCTGAATTATTAATGTCATCCTAGTCACTAGCTAAACTTTTTTTTAAGTCTCCATATAATGTAAAGTTGTTACATAATCTAAAAGCGTTCAGGGCTCTGATGCAGCAGCCTTCCTAAGGAGGCTTATGAAAACAGGGTACCTCAAGTGCAAAATAAACTTTTACCACAGGCAGTTACCATTCAGCACCAGCAGCACTGCAGATCCATTCCTGCAGGAAGACAAATAACATAGGCTCTGTGGTTCCTTGAGGCAGAAACAGTGCCCTGGGAAGTGTGAAAAGGGGGATGTGTGACACACACCGAGAGCAGTGGGGGATTCAGACTCCTCACAGAGGGCTGAGATGCAGATGGAAGCAGTTTTCTCTTCAGAGGAACCTTCCTTCGAAGCCACGGGTTTGTACACCAAAGCCAGGTCAAGGCTATGTGACAGCCACAGCCCCAGGGACAGGTAGCACCACAGCGCCTGCAGCACGGCTCACTGTGCTGGAGGCATTGTAACTGCACCTTCCCCTGCCAGCCTGTGCTGTGACTGCAACACAGGCACGCTTCCCTCTGATGCTGGAAGTAATCCCTGCTGACTCTGCAAATGCCTTTCACGGAACCACTCTCGTAAATTTGGCCAAAGGGGCTGGAGAAGCCTGTGCAGGGTCAGAAGCTGATCGAGCAGTTGCAATTCATGATCTTTATCCATTACAGAGTACAGTAAGGTCTTTGGTTTAGGGAGCAAAGACACATGGCTGGGAAGAGTAGAAGCTTAAGCTGTATTAAGAGGGTTACCGTTGCCATGTCAACACGAAAAAAAAAATTGTTTACCCCCAGCACTGCTTAAACGGTTTGAAAGCATTCAGTGCTGAATAACAGTGCTGAATAGGACTACCTCTTTATTTATTTATTTGTTTGTTTGTTTTACAGATTAGCACAAATATATAAATTTCGTTCCAGATGAAAAAATATTGCATGCCTAGAGGGAAAGAATCAAATGAATGTGTTTACCTTAACTCTGCAGTTTGAAAAAGCAAACTTGAGAAGGATGATTAAAAGCACATGAAATGGGAAATGTGCCCTTTAAATACCAACTTCCAATTGCAGTGATGTGAATATGTACCTCTAATTATGCACATTTAAGGATTAGGTATATTATTAAAACTGCCTTGATTTAAATTACACAATGAGTCCTTTTATTAAGACTGTTCATCAATTTTCATTCTGGTATTTGTTAATAAACACTGACAAAATACCAGACCTACCATGTCTAAAGCTATTGCTGCAGCACTTCTACAGTAGAGCTACATGAAGACCCTAGTGCTCAGCTCCAGCATACAATGGCACAGTCCATGACAGGGCTAAAGGAAAACTTAATTTTAGCTGCACAGAACAGTATTTTTTAGAGTCTTAAGTGCAAGATATAATCTCACTACATAGGATTTTTGAAAATTTTGCCTTTCTTTCTAAACTAGTGGGCACATCTCACCATTAATTACAGCCCACTGTCCCACTGCCCAAGCTGAGAGCCCCTGTGTGACAGCTGCTTAGAGCAGCACTGGGGTTTCGCCTGCACTGCACTCAACACCCCCTGAGCACTAAGGCACACAGGTCACCTGCACCCACTGCCTTCCTGGCTCATGGGACAGCTCTTCTGCCACCTCAAGCAGCTGCTTCATGCGGAGCTCACCACTTGTGCTTCAGCTTCTAGAAAGGCAACTGGGCTTCAGTGAACAGAGCAACTATTCCTCCAACCCAGTGCTGTTTTTCCCAGGGCCTAGTCCAGCTCCACTGCTGTGGACAGACTTTAACATGCTTGTCTAATTTATTCTTGGAATTTGACTTCAGCACCCAGTCACTGATCCTTACAGCACCTTCCTCATAAGATCAAACCACCGTTTAATGCTTACCATTCTCTTCTTTGAAGACATTGATGCACAGAAGAGTTCAGGCAGAGCAAAGAAGACATTCTGTCATTTCAGGTAACCAATGCCCATTATTTTGCCTTACAGAAAAGAAGCCCAAAATATTTGGATTAGAATGTGCCCATTACTTCTCATTCCCAGCTACTGAAGTGCAAGAGATCTGTGCCAAGAAATGTGTAAACAAATTGTTTCTTCCTCAACACTGTGTCTCTCCATATTTAAAAGTATTTGAAAACAAATGCTTTCCTTCCATTCTTTCTGTGACGTCTTCTTTTCATTTTCCAGAATAAGACAAACTGCATTTCTCTAATGAGAAAGACCCAGACAGCCAGTATATTTTTATAGACTACTGGCAGCATTGTAAGCTTTTGCAGCCTAAAAGGACTATTGAGTATACTGAAGTGCATGGTAAAGCCCCAGTACAAGGGTTAGGAGATTGAAGGAGAATTTGAGCTTTTACTAGAAATTACATGTAGAGAACCTAGACCTTCCAGAAGAAACATACTCAAAAGTAACAAGGGAAATGGCAGGGAACATAAATGTGCTATTTATTGTATGCAAAATATCTATTTGTAGAGCCTATTAGCATCAGTCAGGACTGGTTTTTGAATTCTCAACATTTTCTGTTTGGCAATACTGAAAAAAGGTAACTTATTCAAAGTTAAAAAATAGCTCACATGAGACCAAGACTAATGCACATACTATAATGAGAGGGAGGAAATAGAACAGGAAGGTAAAAGCTGGATTGTGTTTATTTCATGTTTGGAAGGAAAAATCTGATGCATCTTAATTCAATCTAAACCCTTTTCCTTCTCTCAGAAGAAAAAGCTTAAGGGCAACCCTTCAGAAAGTTAAAAGAAAGAAGATTTCACAGACTGTTAAATTTCATCTTCTGAACATCTTTTCCAGAACACTACACCAGTAGTACTGAAATCCTCAACTTGCTCTTTCACTGAATTAATTACTAGTCATATTTCAAGCATCCACACACAGTACTTTGAATCAAAGGTGCTCAATAGAGTTCCACAATCATTTACATGGACAATTTATCTTCTGCAGTCACATTCAATTTTATAGAAAGGTACTTATTCTTACTTTGTTATTTGACTACCAGTGCCCACATGGAAACAGTAGAGGAAACCTGAAATAAACCTTATTGTTGACTATTTTTGACAGTTAGTGCACAGATGCAGTTACCATATACATTTCTAAACTGGGGGGAAATGGTAATGAGATCACGCACTAAAACTCTTGGTGTGGGGTTTTCTCTTCACACCACAGGAATGCAGGGTGATTAAGAGAAATGGAGAGAGATCAGAATCGAGACTGGAAACATGAAACACACAGGGTCCTAGTTTCTGCTAAGGGACAAAGTTCCACATAAACCCCAGGTTTTACTTCTCAAACTTGAGGAACTCTAGCACTTGGAAACCCATGGGACAGCAAAAAAAAACACCATGAGGAATGCACAGGCACAGCAATGACACACACATCCCTCCCTAAAACCTTGCACATCCTTTGAAGAGTTTCAGAGCCTTTGGTTCAGAACTGGCTGCGGACAAAAGAGCAGAGCAATGCCTGTAAGACTACCTTTCACACTGGCTCCAGTTCTAAGTCAAGGACAGGAAAGCTCTGTTTATGTCTCTGTACTATCTTGAAATTTTCGGAAATTTCCTAGCAGAATGAACATGGGCATTTGCAAGTCTCCTCTCCTGATGTGGCTTCTACTCCATTCCTATGCCTATGCATGAGTGTCTATGCCAGGTGACCTCCTGCTAAAGGGAGTCGTGATGTCTTGTCCTCATGGACTCTGATAGCTACTGGGATAACAGTACATGGGAGTAAAACATACTTTAAGATCCTCACTTATACAGGAATTCCAAAATTAAGGATTTTGTAAGGAGATCATTATTTGGAAGTTTTAGTACTTGGTCTCCAACCATACTAGAGGAGATCAAGAGGTGGTTCTTTCTAGTCTTCCTCATAACCAAACAGTTCAGGAAAAAAAAAATTACTGGAAATTAGAGATGTCAGGTCAGGAGTGGAAAATCATTCTGACTAGGCCAGAATGCCAGATCAGAAATAATATGTTAGTTTATCAGCTGGAATACCTGAAGTAAGAAAATACTCCAACCAACAGCCCAACTTATCTCACACTTTATTTTTAAAGCACTGTATTGATCAAATTTCTTCCTGAATCACACAGAGGGCAGAAACTATCCTATAAATTACTGCAGCACCAAAGACGCCAGTTGGACATATCAGTTGGACATTGGTTGGACATATCATTTTTGCATGCATATGAGCCCACTGCTCGGCCCACTAAGTTTGCAGCTTATACCTTCCAAAGATACATGGCTGCTAGAGGGCTGCCTTGGGTTTTGTTTGCTCCTGTAGTCCCATTGCAAGATGGTCTATCTGAATCCAGGTGGTGGATTGAGAACTTTGCAGCTCTACTCCCTCATTCCTGTTGGTGTTACTCAGGCCTCTTTAAGACAAAGCTTCCCCTTATCAGCAACAGAGATTTTGTTTGAAAACATATGGACAGTTTGGACAGGGACAAAAACCAGGCATCTGGGTGTACAGTTAGATCTGAAACATTAACTGTACTTAGCAGCTCACAAGCAATCTTGATTGCAAAAAACACTGGTTTAGTGGAGAAAAATCTAGCACAGTTTTTCTCCAAATGAAACTGTAAGAGAGAATTGGGTGGAAGGTGTTTTAGGTGCCTCATGTAGCCCTTGCCCACAATGGCTCTAGAAAAAGTGAAAAATGTGTCCTTATTTGAGGATTAGGAATAGGGCCAGCACTGTCACGTAGCTCCCATTTCCTGCAGCTTCTCTTGCCTTTCTCCCTGACCTTCAGACTGGTGCACAGCCACCATGTTGACATAGTTCTAATTCAAATTCTTACCCAAACTGATTAGGATATTCTAAATTCACTGCCCTTGAATGCAGCTGAATTAAGACACCAGGGTAATAAATGGGCTACCATATTAACAGTGATGTATCTCCCTGTTCCACAGAGTCAACATCAGACTAATTTTCATGGGGAAGTCATACTGTCACTAGACTTCACTGCCATTAAGAACCAGTTAAACATTAATTAATAGGCATTTAAACTTACTAGGATATGTTTAGTGAAAAATTCTCCCTTGGCAGAATAGTAATTGGCTTTCTAAATTTCAGAGATCTCTTAAAAATGATTTTTTTCTCTTTGCATGGCCCATTGCTCCATCATTTTAATGTACAGTTCATTTGGTAATCATGTACAGACAGACAGACAACTAATCTTTTTCTTCTGATGCTTTAAATTTTAATGGGATCAATTCCTAAGAGAATGAAGAATTAAGCAGGAGAAAAAAATGTAAATGAAAGCATTTATCACACTTAAAAGAAATTGCTAATATTCAGAAGCTCACTGACATTCCAATAGTAGTAGCCATTTTCAAGCCCTCTCTCCAGGAGTGAAAACATAATGGAAAATTTAAGTCTGCTGTTACCTCCTTCATGGTACTGTATCTTCTTATTTTAAAAAATCAGTACAGGCTATTCATCATTTCACCCTATGTCCAAAGATTGTGAATACCATAAAAGGTGAGCTTTTCTGGAGAAAAAAAAAAAAACAGAGAGGGAGAGAAAGAAAAAATCAAACCCACCATAATTAGGAGACAGACATTTCAAACTGATATTTAAAATTTACACTGTCTCCCACCTTCTTTTTTCACATCTCAGCCTCTTCACTCAGTTGAAATACACAGCCACAAACAAGTATGATTATTTCTGTACTCTCACTGACCAGCCCAGGAGCAAAGGAAAGAAAGACAGGATTTTATTCAACAATCCAGAGCGCTTCCTTGTCCATTTTATCTTAGCTTTCTTTCCCCTTAGCTTTCATATACAAGATATAAAACTAAACAGAATCATAAAACATTGAATAAAGTCAGCTTCTTTTTGCCTTCCTGCAGACTCCTTTTTCCAGGCTCACTCACTCAAGACATAAATATGGCATGTTGGTACCTCTGAGTTTAGTGCAGAGCTGACCAGAGGTGGATAAGCAGTTTCAAAAGCCAGGAGGAGAAATCCCATTCTGCACCATGCCAAAGTGCTGCTATTCTCCGTTACTTGTGAGCCCTTGTGCATCTCACACACAGTCTGGGACACCAGGCTAATGCCCACAGCAGATCAGAGTACATCCTCAGTAAAGGCAGACTGTACCAACTCCACTGAGCACAGTGCAATTATATCATTTTAGACCTCAGTGATATTTTCACTACAAACATCAATAACTAAAGACTTTTTAAAATCCTGCTGGCCATCTGTCACCCTGTAAGTGCAGCTATAGAAACACAAACCTGGATCTTGTGGGATTAGATAATGTTATTTCACCTCAGAAGTCTTCACCACCAATTGAGACCACTCACTGCTGATGAGACCATCAGAGAGTTCCCAAAATTTTTTTTGTAAGTGCTTTTATGAAAAATGTGTGCTCTTCAAATGTTGTATTCTCTGAAACTGCACCAGGTTCAACAAGAACCTTAAAATAATTGCATTTCTAGTACCAACCTTTATTCATTTTCAACACAAAACCAACTTAATGGTTGAAAAGAAGGAAAGAAAAGGCCACACCATCAAAAAGGTGACTTGCATATTCACAGAGACACCATGACCTCATCAGTGTAGCATCTTTAACTTAATGCTGCCTTTACTTCGCATATAACACCAGCAAATTGAAGCCTTCACATTTTAAACAATTATTGATTTGCCTGATTTATTAATAAAAAGAAAGCTAAGTAGTCAAAATGCTATTTGGGCAGATTGAATTTGGTCTTTATCTGGAAATGCTTCTACCCAATTCAGGCAAAGCCTGCCCTCTAGAGCACTCAGCACTCTGTCCCCTCATTGTGAATCTGCATCAACTGACTTGTACTCGGTATCTAGTAGAGAAAAGTGAACTTGTGTGATTGCTTTGGTACTTTCTCAGATGAAAGTGGTAGATTTTTCAGTTAGAAGTATTTGAGTCTTTGAGCTAGAAAAAAGTTTTCAGGTTCAATCACAACAAATCCCCAGCTGCATGAGAATGGACTTGGGCAAAATCCAGTGCAGGAACCCAAACACGCCTCTTTAGTACCACTGGAGCCACCTCTGCAAAAGAACAAAAGGAACTTCCTCTCTGAGACTCACCAAAGCTGCCATCCACTCTCCAGCAGCCAGATGTGTGCAAAAAAGGCATAAAACTCCCAAAGGTACAAAGCCTGTACACATTCTCAGCTGAACACCACTGACATTGTCTCAGTGACAGCACTTGCTGCACTGCACACCCGTATAACGGCTCTGGTGGCTATATTGACAGCATACAGCAATGGCACTCAATCCCATCTGGAGCTGCTGGCATTTCCATGGCTCTGTGACAGAACGGCCTTGCACCCAAGCAAATCTGGCAGAGCATACAAGAAGGGAGGGACAGACAGGGGAATAAAGGGATCCTTGCTATGTCCTTATCCCACCACACCGTCCTTCATCGGAGTAGCAAATTCAGTTATGTCCACATGCTGTGAGCAACTCATGGGGAGCAACAGCATAAAGAGAATCTTTCATCCCTTTCATCATATACTTAGTGATATACAATGTACCTGCTTGGCTAAAGGCACAGTCTGACCCAAGAATGTACCACAGGAGACAGGAGTACACAGATGAAACTCATTATCTGAGTTCCTGTTGTCTTTGGGATGGTTTCAGACACCCTTTGAGGATTCTAAGTGGAATACTTTACAAAAAAGTGCAGGGCATGAAGTACTTCACAAAAATGACAGTCCAGATTCTCAGGTCACTTCAAAAAACTGTATTACATCTGCCAACAGGAACCTCCTGGCCATGGTTCAAGCCACCTGGATACTGAAACTTTCTGCATTGGTCCACTTCTACACTTTTCTACACCTCTCATGAAATGCCACTGAAAAATATATCATGAATGTGGTGAAAGAAGGGTTTTCTTCAAGTGATTAATATTAACCAGTCTTAGAATTTCCACATCTCACCATAAAAGCTATGGAAAAATCTTGAGTATGGAAAAAGAGTGAAATCTTAAGCTTTATTCCAGGACAGACCATGTAGTAGAAGCAGGAACCAGAGTGCTGCCCAAAATTACTTACCTTCTTTCTCTGCTTGGATTCTGTTCTTTACCCTCACTGGCAGAGCAGGGAACTAAGCTACAGACTGATGTAGGAGGGAGAAATGGTTTGGGGTTTCCTTACAGAGAGAGCCTGCATTTCATAGTGATGTGCCAGAATGTGGAAAGCGGAAGTATTTGGCAGAAGGTGAAAGAAAGGTATCTGTGGTAAATGACAAGGGTCATGAGGGTTCAGGGCTAGGCAGACAGATGGAGGTTTGCATCAGTGAGAATAGGCAGAAAATGAGAACATCTTAGTGGCACATTTAATTTCTGTAAGCTTGTTCTTTTAGGCAACGACCTGAGCAGCTGCATTCATTTCATGCACAGACATCTCTAAGGATCCTCTCATATATGGAAATCACTGAAATCACAAATGAAATACATCTGTCTCCCTGATGCATTGCGAGAGCCTTTTCACTAGGAACAGCTACTCAGTGCAGCAGACTCAGAAAAAAAAAAAACAACAACACACAGAAAAAATGCTCAGTTATGTTCCTCCGAGGGTCTAGGAAACCATAAGTAATTACTGTTATTTAGACAGGAAATGTAATTAAACCACTTTAATTACATAAGTGGACAAAGCTCTGATATGATGGGAGGAGGGCTGTGCAAACACAGCGACATGTGGTACGTGAAAATATATGTTTGCAGACCAGTGATTACGTATTTTCTCTACCCACTTCTCACTTGTCAGGTGAACATACTCCTGAAACTTGCCCCAAATGTCATTATCACTTTCTGTTAATCCTCTCAAAGGTGTGAGGATCTTCTAATGACCAAAGGCATTAAAAATCTCACTCCTATTTTGTGTTCAGTGGACTGCATGATGGAAGAATCCCCCTTCCTGCCACCAGGAACCAGGTGAAGGGAGACAGCACATGCCAGACAGCCAGCACCTCCTGCTCCGATGTGCTTGCACACCCAGCTGCCAAAAACCAGACAGCACACAGTGCTAGACAATATACATGCAGCCCACCTGCCTTTTTACTGTACTTGCACAGATAGCAATATTAGCTTTTCTAGTTTTATTCCTTGTGACATTTTTTTTTCTGCCTATTTTGGGAGCTGGAAGATTTCATCTGCATTAAAATGATTCAGTCCTCAGTCCCATCAGAAAATGTTTGTTCCTTGGACAGAATATGAATCATTGTAATGGACTAACTTAGCTTCCACTCCTACATACTAATGTGAGAATTAATGCATAAAATACCAACAATGAAGTGAAAACTTAATTTTCGTTTGGACAAAAAGAGAATGACATTTACAAAGTATTTGCCTTCCTTAAAGTGCTTCTGACTTCTTTGAGCTTTGTTGATGCCATTTCATGACATTTCCCTTGCTGCTGGAAAGGCCACCTTGAAAGTAACAATGATGCTGGACTTTGAAGATCTGAACCATAAGACAGTCACAGGAAAAAAAGACATACTGAGTTTATCTAATCTTTGTACTTCCCATCTTACTTGGATTTGGAAATCAGAGATTTAGCAGCAAAGGATGACACCTCTGCAGAAGTAAATGTGCATTCAGTTTTATGGTTTACTCAGTAACTCCTAATCTTCCTTAATGTTTGGATAGGTTTTTTTTTCTTTTTTGCCTCTTGACTGACTTGAATGTCTAAGAACATTTCCATACTAATTATAATTATACGGCATTTTCAAAAATGTTCATCAGGTGAACTGGTAAAATAGCTGAGTGATGAAACATGAGAACATTCTCGCTGGATAATTTCAGATGAACTATCACTTCTATTAGTTGCTGAACCTTTTATATGCTATTGTACTACTTAAAGGGTTAGTTAATTACTAGATCTAGATGAAACTGGTTAAATTTGGTGGCTCATTTTTCCTAAACATTTTCAGTGACCTGTCATTGGCATTAGCAAGGAATTTCAGGAATCAGCTTCCAAAAATGTACTTCTAAGATACAATTTTTTTCTATCAAAATTTTCTATTGAAGTATGAATTGCTTTTTGAAACTGTCTTTCCAGAGCAGCTGTTAGTATTGCCCACACATACTAACTAATTAAAAGACTGTGTCCAGCAAGTCAGGGACAGTGGCAGACTGGGGAGGCAGAAAATTCTCTATGCTCTTCAACACTACTCTGTTACTATTTAGCCTCTACTTGAAAAATACTTCACTCGAGAACCTGGAGTGGTAAGGCAGGCACAATCACCTTCCATGCACCTTACTGGCATCTGCTGCCACCAAATTAATAACACTAACAAAATAGTGGTAAGCCAACACGGAGACACATCCTCAAGGAAAATTAATTTAAATTGTTCTTTACTCATCTGAGCCCATATCACACTCAAGGGAACACAGTGAGATATATGCCAATCAGGAAATTTAAGAAGTTCAACTGTGTAGCTATATTAACAAATATGCTGAATTTAAATTCTGAAATATTATTTTCAATGGAGTAGTCTTTCCTGAATTTCAAGTGTGAAACCTAAAAATTTCAGCGGGAATATTTCTCAAGTTAGATCTTCTGTATGAAATAACAATAGAAAACATATGGCATGAAGCCCAGTTTAATGAAATTAGGACAAAGTCTGAAAATAGACATACATTCTTCCAGCACTGACTCTTACATGCAAATCTAGAGAACAGAATCTCAGTAACTTTCCCAGCTAACATAGAGTTCAAACTTAGTCATTATATTCACTTTATTAAACTGATATTTCACCTTAATTATGCATGGATTACTTACAATGGAGGAATCATGAGCTCTGTTTCAGGAATACAGAAGCAGAGTTTGTGGAAAACCAGTAGTGGTGGAAGTTGACTGGAAGGAGATTTTTCAAAATGAATGTCATTCTGCATTTATGGTTGGCTATAACATTACTTCCACTTCTGCTGAAGTTGCAGATGCCTTCTTATTAAAAATCCATATTTTATGTAATATTTGTGATTAAAACAAAAATTTTCTATGACACACAGAATATTAACTTGCCAGCTATGTTCTGCCTCTATTTCACACCTCTACAGTATAAACACAAGTTTAACTCATGATATTGGCTTGGTTAGTAGCTGAGAAATATTTGTCACCGTTAAGAAAACACATTTGGCCATTTCTTTTGGTAAGGTAAGCCTGAGAGTACCAAAAATTGCAACATTTGAGACACTTTGTAATGAACCATATGCACAAAAGCCAAATCTCAGAACACAACGAAGCCAAAAGTTACCACCTGCTTAATGCATTTTAAGAAGCCTTAAATTTTGAACGCACCAACATCCACTAGGTTTTTCTCTCACCGAGTCAGGGAAGGCAGAAGAAAAGTTGGCTATCAGGTCAACAAATCCTCCAACCCAAAGCTCATCCCCAAGGGACTCTCTCTAACCATCAACTCTCTGAAAATGGAAGGAGGAAAGAAGATAGTACAAAGGAAGTGCCAAAGCCTCCAATGGTATACAAATTTTCTTGGCTTTTCATCTTGTTATAGATACGTGTTTAATTCGTGCCTATAAAATATGTAACTGCATGATATGAGAATATATATTTTGTTAAGCTAAAACATGTGTAAGCCACACTCCCTGTGAAACACATTCCAGTGAAGGGAGGTGGTGCTTGCAATATCTACCAAGTTCCAGGAAGGCATTTCCAATTCTAAAGACATGGCCAGACAGGAGATGGGTCATCGTCAACGGAGGTCCACCCAGCCATCATCGCCCTGATAAGCTATCTGATGGAGATATGCACAATCACTGGGAAATCATCACCCTTCCTGGACTCAGATAAATTCATCAATAATTTATCACTTCCCCAATTCATCACTTCCCCAGAAAAGTATTGTCCACACCGAGGCAGAGCAAGACAGAAAATTGAATATCTAAAGACAGAAAGATTCTGAATACCCTTCTGCCCCCGGTGAAATAAAATGTATATAAACCTAACACACCAGAACATCGACATGAACAGGGTCGATGAGGTACTCTAGAGGCCAGGTCGCTGTTCACCCAGCTGTCAACTACCCGGGCTCGAAAGCTGACAACCTGCATTGTGGCTCTTTTCGATAATTCTTACCAAAATTATTGTCAAATAAATCTATTTTTATCTGATTAGACAAATTGGCTCTGCGCATTTATAACAATCTAATGCAGCTGGAGTGAACAGAAGGAAAGGCTGATGAGTATCAGCCCATACAGTAACACTGCCACTACCCACACTTATCCTATACTTCCTTATTTCTCCATGTCTTCCAATTCCAGTGAAGGAAGACCAGATCTGGGATGTAGCCCCTGGGTAGGATTTGCCAATTTATCAGTTTCATAAGATGTAACAAGAAGAGCACATGATTAGTCATCAATTTATTAGCAGGGGAAGCGAGCTGCCTCCAGAAAAACCAGGAGAAAGAAAGGAAATTCAGGTCCTATTTACCAACCTATGCTCTCATACTACATGTAAGACCTAAAAATTCAGGGATAACAGTCCAATTATCAACTAAAGCTGATAAAGCTGTGCCTTTTTGCAAGAAAGGAATTCAGGGACATCGATTTAAAAAGACACCCAGCCACATGGTCAAACTGCTACAACAAGAAAATCAAGCCATTATGAGTACAGGCTGGAGCCTGGGTAGACACTCAGCAAGCACATACCAGAGCAGATTCACTGCTATGCTGTATTTACAAAACAGCAGACATGATATTGTTAAATTCAAGTGAAGCTAATTCAGAATAGTTAGGAGGTCATACGCTATGCTGGTGCCATTGTCGAGGGGATAAAACTGTAATTGTAAAATTTATTTTTCTAATTTCAGATCATTAGGGTAAGATTGGAAGGACAGAATAAACATCAATATATCATCATGCATACCATGTATGACATTCTATAACTACTGTTATGCTAACAAACTTATGGTATATGTATTCCAGGAAAAAACCATTGCATGAATTGTACTATGGCATAATAAAAAAATAAAGAGTGTCAGGGATGTTACTGAAAAGTATTAAAGCTTCCTTCCAAGTACAAATCTATGGACCAACAGATCTTTCGTGTTTAGGATAGAGTCTAGATGTGATTCTTCTCTTCCTGAAAACAACTTTACATGGTGGGAATTAGGTAGCAATTACTCCTTTCTCACATGAAAGAGAAGTCAGAGTTTGGACACTTGAGTGAATGTTATGAGATTCTCTGATCCTCTCAAAGAGCTCACCTGAAGTATTCAGAGAACAAATCACCCCCATGTCATGCTATGTGTGGATGCAAAGGTTTGTTTTTACTGCATGAGTCCCTGCGTATCCCAGCCCAAAAAGGTCACTTTAGAGGCTTACATCTTAGTGAACTGCTTTTAAAGCATTTCCATAACAAAAACTTCACTGATTTTAATGGTTACACTTGGGTGGGTTTTTTAAACAGGAAAAAAGGAGTGCTTTTTCTATATGTTTCCATAAAGAAAGAAAATATCCTTTTGCTCTTGGTGTCTTCAGTTACTCAGAATGAGTTTGGCCAGGCCACGGGGATTAAAATGCACAGTATCTAGAGAGATGCTTTTTAGGCAAAGACAAATAATGAACAAGCAAAAAATAAACGGTCACATTCAAGGCCAAGGTTTATTTAAAAATGCAGACTTCTCTTTCAACAGTTCAGTTTCTAAAGCCAAAAGGCACAAATTTCATCACTACAAATAGTAAAGGAGAGGGAGAAGGAGGGCTGTCTGAGCGTCTTAAGGATCCCGCCTGCCCAAATTCCTATTTGTTTGGGACACCACCAGTGGTTTCTATGCTCCAGCAAGCCCAAAAAAGTGGCAGGAGACCAGCTTCAAATAAATAGGACTCTGTAGGCCAAGCTTTCTGCATGGAAGAGAGCTCTCCATGGATATTCTGATAAAGGAAGCCTTCAAATCTAAAAATACCCATAGAAGGCACAAACAAACTCAGAAGTGAGTGAAACTGATTAGCAGTTTTGTATTCATCTTTAAACCATCAGTTTAAAGAACTGCAAGCGACATTTTGTCAGAAAGCCAGCTTTGCAATTTCTTTTATTTCATTTTTGTGACAAAACCCAGCAGCATGTCTTTTGCAGTTCTCCCTTATTTATTAATTCCATGAATAAAATATTTTTCTGGTGACTAACTCACCCTGACTTTTTGGCCACCAATCCTGCCCTTTTTTATTCCTTTAGGGAATGTATTTCCTTGCAAATTTAAATGGCAGGCCTGAAGAACACTTTAATTATGGCATTCTACATAAGTGGTACCATTCTTTCTCTCAAGAAAAAAAAAACAGTGCTTCAATCAAGGAATTTAAATTATTTATAAAGAGAAAAAATTCCACGTCTTGGTCAAATGTTGTCTGCCAATTTCCTTAGATGATGTACATAGGCACAATAAAACAATACCATTTTTTAAAACAGCACTGAAGATTAGAGGAATCACTAGTCACAGCAAACCTGGAGCAAGCACAGTATTTACAGAACTTGGACAAAGGTACTTGCTTAGCTTGAAACAATAGAAATCCACTTTGTATCACTGTAAGACAGAAAGGGACATCTTTCCATAGACCTCAGCACTCCAAGTTACTTTAATCACATAAAAATTTGTTTCTCATTTTAACAATGTAACTATGCCAAATACCCCATGGCAAAACGAAGAAATCATGTCCCCAATGAAGTCAATGACAAGCCACAGATTCAAGAGATCCAAGATCTCAGCCCTGGTTTATTATCCTAAATTGGATAATCAACTTTTCACATACTATTACTCCATAACAACGCAGAATTAAATTCAAACACCTGTAGCCAAGACCAGCCAGTGCTCTTCGGATCAATGCACAACCCTACAACAGATAATTGTGGAACAAGGAACAACCTGACCATGTGAAAGTTCCTTAAAATCCAGCACTTTCATCGGCATTAAATAAGCTCTAGAATGAGTTATTATCTATTCTCAAAAGTCACAGGAACTGATGCCAGAAAAACTCAAGCATAAAACATTTTTCTGTGCAATAAAATTGAAGTAAGCAAGGCGTTTATCACCTTCATTCTCAACTGAAAGTCAGTGGACTCTCAGAGTCTTGTTTAAAAACATTCCCTCCATGCTGGGCAAGAAAAAGACCACAAAGCTCCTCCGTGAGCAAATGAAGAGAACAGTCAAACTTGAATCCCAGAGCTGCTGGCACTCCCTGTTGAACTCATTGTCAGGGCTGATTTCTGATGGTGAACCTGCATGCAGCTGGTTCATAATTGCTCTAAGCAGCATCTCAGCTTAGCTGTCTCCTACTCTTCTTTCAAAAGAACAGGGTTAGCTCTGGAGCAGGTGCACTTTGATGGGAAAGAGACCAGAGGACAAGGAATGAGAGTTCTGGTGCCAAGTTTTCATCAAAGTATTATGCATCTTCTGTGCACTGATGTTTTAAATTTGTGCATCACATAAAATCAAAGGATGAAAACAAAGTAAAAATGCAAAGTCCATAAAGTAATCCATGTCCTAAAGTAAGTAATACAGCCACTAAAGAAAGAAGTCAAACTAAAAAGAGGAAAACACACTGTAACAGTGGCCACTGGACTGAAATAGAAACATGTAACTTTGTCACATCCATCCCTACCAGACATGCAAGCAAGTTCACAGCTTCCAATTGCCTGTATCATCAGAAAATGACACGTTTGTACTTTATTTCAGAGAGTACTGTACTTTAGTTCAGAGAGAGCACTGAAGCAATCTTAAACATGATTCTGTTCAGTAACACAATTGAGGGATGTTGTGTGTGCATACTGCAGAAACCAAAGCCAAAAAAAGAACTTTTAGACTTCAGCCTTGACATGTTCCATTTACACTTGGCACCACAAAATAATGAATGTGTGTGTTAACAGCAATAGAAATGAGAGATGTCATTCCCTATAACCTCTGCTGATGCATGGTGGAAGGCTTAGGTGAGATCCTGGTGAATGCAGCACTTGTTTTAGACAATAGCGACACCAGTCCAGCTTCTCTTCAAAAGTACTCAAAGATCCTCAGAACGCCACATTCCTTCAATAATAGTTCCTCCGTAAATGTATGTCTGTCACACTCAAGAGCCTTCCAAAACAGCACATGAGAAGAGCACAGATGACCCCAAGAACATGGGACACCAAGAAACATAGCCAAGAAAAGAACAAGTTACCCTATTTCAGACTTCTTTTCATAGAATCGTTTTTATGTTGGAAAAGAGCCTTAAGATTATTGGGTCCAACTGTAATCTACCACTAAACCACATCCCTAAGCACCACATCTACACATCTTTTAAACTCCTCCAGGGATGATGATTCCACTGTTTTCCTGGGCAGCCTACTACAGTGCTTGACCAACCCTTGTGGTGAAGAAATTTTTCCTAATATCCAATCTAAATCTCCACTAGTGCTGTTCTTGTGACTTCATCTTTCTTTGTATCTTAAAGCCATAATCTCATGGTCCTATACATACAGAAAGCAGGAACAAGAGATTGATTTTCACAAGTAGTGAAATTCAGGATTTGATGGTTAGCATCAATTCATGGCTCAGCTTTCACTAATCTAATGACATCTGTGACCCTTGACAGGAGGTTGCCACAGTCTTTTCACAGGAAGATCTGGTCGCTTTTGACTTTGAGTGTACTTTTCCACTGCTGCAGAATGCAGATCTAACACCGTCAGCTGTGGAGTGGGTATTTTAAGTCCAGGTAGCTAAGTGAAAGATACGGCACCACATTTGTCACATCTTGGTTTTACACATGCTGCTACAGGAACCTTTGTAACTGGGATGAAGGCCAAAATCAAGTGAATGTGAGATAAATATTCATTGAGATCACAACTAATAGGGTTTCATAGGGATTAAGTCAGGAAATTGGAAAACAGAGCATGAGAGAATACATTATTAAATTATGCATTTCTCTCAGCTTCTTAATAATTTAAACTGAAATCAATAAACAAAACTCTAGGTACCACCAGCATTATGCAAAAAAACCCCGAATTGTAAACTGCAAAATCATTTCGTTCATAATGGTAAAGACATCTTCAACTCAATGCTTTAATTTTAATTTACCTATTGTGTAATCCATAGGTGGAAAAAATACTATTAAACTACACCTCACAAACACTCCCAGAAGATGACGCATCAGCATAATTTAAAGGATCAGAATTGAAAATCAACACTTAGTTTTCTATTATCAGAGATGGCTTTAGATAAATAAATGCCTGACATTGCAAGGGCATATACTAGTTTCCATGGATATCCTTACTGGGCCCAATCATCAAGTTGCTCCCTGTAACATAGATTAACCTCTTCTCCCATGCTTCTAAAGGCGCAGGCCAGAAGTGGGTGAAAGTACGAAACTCCATATCAATTAATCTTACATCAGAGATCATTTTTCCTCCAGAGATTAACTGATGCATAACAATATAGTGAAAAATTAAGTCCTCCAATGTAATGTGAATTTAAAAAAATATTCTATTCTAATAATCTCTCTATCACCTGTAATTAAAAATTATTGAATATTTGCAGTCTTTATTCACCTGTTCTCATCCTAACCCCACAGATATGGTCATATATATCTATACATATGACCATATATTAATGGGCCCATAGGGAACATTTTGAACAGTAAGTGTGAAAGAAATGAGTAAGTGCTAATGGGATTTTCAGAAGCGTTTTCAAGCAAGAGTTACATCCAGCAAGATTCTGATAAAACTCACTTAGCACCTATCTAGAGTGTTAACTTCTTAAATTTATAAAAAGACCTACAAGAACATATTTTTTATGATACCTGTGATATACTTATCACAAGTATAAGTTGCAGTGGAACCTACAAGAATCAGACTATGTATTACTGATTAATTACGAAAGCCAGTGAACTATGAACCCAGGGCCAAGCTGGAAAGGCATCACATGAAAAAGGCTTGTATATTTCTTCACTCAGCTATGGTATTTTAGGCACAACCAACAGAAGACGAGCCAGCAATGATTAAAAGACTTCCATCCCGCTACGTCCAATTGATTTTAGGGGTTCAATTTTCACTTCTACGGTGTTAAAATACATTTTTTCATATTTATCAATGATTCCATAATTGAGCTCAAAGTAGCTGTTTCACAATCACAGATTTTGACTCAAAGCAATGACAAAGCCATCAGCTGCGTCATTTCTAGCATTCACCACCTCCTCAGTTCGAAAGGTTTTCTATGAGGTCCAGGCCTCTTCCTAAGCATTTATTTTGCTGCTACTGACAAAGGAAGTATACAATAATTTTTTAAGGCAAGATTATCAGTTTACAGTTTACGCTGTTTGTCTTTAAAACAAACAACACCAAAACCCCTATTGGATTATTAGCAAATTTCTGACTAACAAAAAAATGTTAGTTAGCCCCTAACTAAGCCCAAGAGAGCATCACCTTCAGGTGAGAGCTCAGAGTTCAACAGAAACTATTCCTGCCTCTCAGTCCCTCTCTCACGTTTTTTAATAGCAACATCATAAAGCTTTGCCTTCAGCCTGGATGCCTGCTGGGTGGTCTCTGTTATTTTTACCTTATTTAGTCACCGAAGCCACTTCAGAAACACTGCACTTGTCTGGATAGGGACTAAAATGATGTAAGGAAAAAAATATGGGATTATATAAGAAAAGTAGATAGTAAAGTAATTCATAAGTCTTTTCACATCTCTTTTATGCTGCTGTGGCAGCCTTAAGCAGCTCCTGACCTCCTTAAAGTTACTCTATTCTATTAGGCCATTGAAAAGGAATCTGTACCAGACATCATTAATTGAGATCTACCATTTTTCTAGCTTCTCAAAATAAGCATGATGATAACTGTATTCCTCATTAGAGCACTTCAGTAGGAAAAAAAGTAGTAACTGCAGCACACCTAAGGGTAATACACTTGTAGCTCCCACTTCCAAAAAAATGGGCAAACATATTGATATATCTACAAAGAACAGGTGCTTCAGTTCTACAAGCATTTTCAAAGACCACCTACCTGTCTTGTGACACAATGACCAGTGGCAGCACAAGCCAGCCTTGAGAACTGAGCAATAGCAGAAAGTCAAAGCACTCAGAAACCACAAGTGGCTTTATAGATCTTTATAATATAAACATTTTGAATATTCACACAGGGAAGGAAAGAAAATAAAAATGCAAAAACAGCAAAGAGAGAAGCACTGGGACCAAGACAATGCCAGAAGGCTCAGGGAAGGTCCAAGATGCATCAGAGAGGCAGTAAGAGTTCACTTCTCAGCACTTGGCCTTTGCACTACAGGGTTTAAACAGCACAAGTCTCTTTATGGGACCTCTGCACTCATTTGAGCCACCTCCTCTTTGACATGGGTTAAAAGTGTTCTGAAAAACATACTATACCACCATGGTAGCAGGACCAGGGTGACCTCTGCAACACTCTTTTCAGAGGCAGCAGTAAGACTCCCATATACATGTTTAGTTCAGAAGAGCACCTGCAATATGCTTTGGCCGTATTCCAGAGAAATGAAAACTACAAAGTTCTCCTTTTTCACTCCTAAGAAAGCAGAGGTAAGCATCACATAAGGGTATTGCCATAAGGGTCTTTTCTTGGGCACTTGGAGGAATAAAGAAATGGTACATTGCCTCTTGTTGCACAAACATGAGTCAGTTTTTGTCAGAGCTTCCAGCTCTCTAAGCAAGAAGAGGCTTTATCATCTGAAGCATGAGAAGGATGACAGGATTCTGCTCATGACTAATGACTTCATGCTGTAATGCTTAGGACTACACCTTGAGTTAAATAACTTCAGAAAATTAACTGAAGAATCACCCAAGCAAGAAAAGAGTGAAAAGCTTTAGGACTGCATCTTGCACTTCTAGATGGACATCAATATCTGCTTCAATGTCTCCCTTCAGCTTGTAGCCTCTGGTAATGTGAGGTATGGACATAGGGGGAGGGAGGGAAAGAAAAAAATTAAGGGGAAAAAAAGGAAGGAGAACAACCTGGAAAGAGATAAGTAGGTGGAGAAATTACAAATCTGGCTTGTGCAGTAAAAAGCTCAGTATATATAATTGATTGAAGCTTTCAATACAAGGGAACAAGGGTCTCATTTCAGCCACTGATCAGTTTAGATTCATGGCCACAATAGAAAAAGCTGTGTTCCATGGCTTCACCTCCTGATTATTAAGAACAGTTTCTACTCATGAGTCTTTGTTTCCTTAAGACAGATTCACACTTAGTGATTTCTCACCTGATGAACACTATTCAGACAAAATTCACAATCAGAGCTCATAATAGCTTTCATATATTAGTAGACTTTTATGTCAACAATCCCCATGGCTCACAAAACCTAATCCATTCAGGAAAACTTTTCAAAAGCATATGGCCTCAAAAACAAGTCAAACAGAAGAAAACTACCAACTAAAAAAGGAACAGGAAAGCTTAAGGAAAAATCTATAGTTACAGGCACACATAGTTTACAAGATTAAAAGAAATACAAGCAAGTAGAAAGAACAGCAAGTGCTGGTATTGCCAAAACTGCAGCTTATCTGTTACTGTCCTAACTCACCGAAAAGCCAAGAGTTGCCCATTTCTGATCCCTGGATATCATCAACAGCTGACACGGAAGCATAGCATTACCAAAGACTGCCTATGTCAGGATATCTGTCTCCCATTTACCTTCTCTGCCATCATGAACTTGTTTGTGCAGACCCCAAAAGAAAATCTGGCAGAGAAACTGAAGCAGAATTGAAACAGACAGAGGAATAAATTTTTCCCCTTTCTTTTGGACAAAAGCAGGCAGTGAATAATTGCAGAATTTTTAGGTAATAAAGGGAAGCTTTGTGTGCAGCTTCCTCCTTAATTCAAAAAACCAGAGAGTAATTTTGGTTGCTCTTAAGCAAGAACACAAAATGTGCAAATGCAAAATATGTGTAGTGAGAATCTATGCTGAAAAGTGTCAAAATGGGCAGTATAGTATTTTCCTCAAACTCCATATGGCCAGCCTATTGTATCAGATCTTCATTTGATTTGAACTGCAGCACTGGTGACACAGAGATTAGGAGCAGCAGCAACACACATCTTCCCACGTGCTCCTTTCCCAACACATGACACTTGCTCATTTACATGGAGGAAGCAGAAAAAAGGCTGCAGGCATGTGGTTTTCCCAACAGTTAATTATTGAAAGGAGAATTTCTGCTCTTTGGGGTGCAGAAATCACAGTTGCTCTTGATGCTGGGACCAACACAGACATTCTACCCTGTAGCCATGAAGGAAGCAAAAGTAAGTTCTCCCGTACATGACTTCCTCAGGTAAATGAACACCATCACTATGCTGGTATCAGCCACTGAAGCTAAAAAGCTGGCCACTGGGCCTGAAAAAATCTTTACAGCTCTATGATCACTGCATGCATGCCTCAGTTGGTTCCTTTTGCTTTGCACTGTTTATAAGGGGCAATGACTGACTAAATGCTTTGCTCAAGCTCAGAGCTTAGTGCATGTGTTTGATAAACCATAAACCATTGGAATGTATGGTGGCCCTTCATGATTAGGAAAGATCTTATGGTCTGCCATGATCAGGCAACCCACACTTCTTTCCCTTCTCTTCTGGAAAAAGGAAAAAAGGACATGTACAAAGCATATGCTGCTTTTGAGGATGAAAACAAGAGGATTGATTTCAGCTGCAAAAATGCCACATTGTGGTCTCTTCTCTCAGGGAATGTGCAAAGAGTCCCAAACACTGACCAAAGACACACACCCCTTTTATCATCAAACAGCCATATGTACTGGCCTATTCATAGAGAAAAATTACTCATCTAGCTGTAGGTTCCCTGTTGTGACTGATCCCTGATTCTCCTTAAGGGTAAGGGAAACTCACTCATAGTTGATTTAGATCTTTCTGGTGAAGTCCTGAGAGCAGACTATGGTGAAACAGCAGAACATCCAGCAGGACTATTTAAAAAACTGGGCCTGACAGCAGAAGAGGGTAATTCACTTTCCAGCAAAACCCACACAAGGCCAGATCTGTGGGTCTTATCTAAAGAGACTTTGTGATCAAAAAGTTGCAGAAAACATTTAACATCCCTCCTCATCTTTGCACTCAGACTACATCTAAACATTGCAAGTTCTTCCTGTACAACATCTCTTAAAATATCAACTTGCAAGATCATGTAGTCTGAATCTCCAACCAAGCTCTCATCCAACATTCAGCAGCATACTGGAGACATTCTTTTCCTTGTCTGATACATGCAAAGCCTTGACTTAACCTGTCATTGACTCCCATGGCACTGTTTTTCTACTTGTTCCCACTTCTCTAGCACAGACATATGTTCCTTGTTTTCACTATCAAGGCCTTGGCAATGCTATCCTTTCCCTTGCTGTCAGCTCTTACACAAACATCCCAGACACTGTGTGTCTGCAAAGTGAATCCATTATTACCGTTACAGGTCTTGAAGGGAAGACAGCGACAGTACATCCCTTCATTGTTCAGAAGCCTCTCACCATATGGGGGAGAGACGTACTGTCCCAGTGGGGAGACCAACTAGAAGTGGGCCTTTGATGGGGAGCATGTCGAAACCCACCATTCTAAAGCTATCATTAGTACTTGCCCTGATTGTCAGCTTGTGCAATTCCCTTATTCTATAGGAGCTGTCAATCCACGGAGTTTGCAAAGCCTGCAATTATGGCAAACAGAAATCATCACTAAGTACCCTTTCTTTGGGAAATTTAAAAACATCCACGTGTCAGTGGACACGTTCTCAGATGCAGTCTTCACTTCTGTCCACACAGAAGAAACGGGTAATCACGCCTGTCAACATTTTTTGCAAGCATTTGCTTCACTGGGTGTGCCCCAAGAAGTAAAAACAGACAATGGTCCTGCATATATATCCCAAAAAGTTGCCACATTTTTAATGGATTAGGGTGTTCATCACACCTTTGATATTCCTCACTCCTCCACAGGTCAAGCAATTACTGAAAGGACACATCACATGATAAAATACATTCTTGATCAACAGAAGGGAGGAATAGAAGCGACATCACAGATGAGACTGAGCAAAGCTTTTTAAGTTTTTAATTTTTTGAACAGGTCTTTTACAGAACCTGATCCACCAACTTTTAGGCATTTTTCAAATAACAAACAGGCGAAACTGAAAGAAAACCCCGCTGTTTTAATTAGAAGCCCTGAGACAGGACAAATTGAAGGTCCTTTCTGACTAATAACTTGGGGCAAAGGGTATGCTTGTGTCCCTACAGATGCAGGACCTAAGTGGGTACCAGCGAAGAACATCAAACCATATCGCACACGAGAACGTGATGATGAGTCCAAAAGCGGAGAAACAAGTATGCAGACATGAGCCAAACAGAGAGACTATGAGTCACACCTGATGTACCTTGTTCACTTGTGGAACCTGCAAACCTTGATTTTACATCAATGATAAATGTGTGAATTGTTGGTTTCGTAGATTTCTGTTGGCAAAAGTGTGGTTTCCCCTCAGTGGATTTTTAAACATGAAATTACTCATTTTTAACAAAGTCATTTAATCTTCAGGAAACTTTGGGAAGGAAAAACAGCCTAATTTGTGAGTTGAAATAGATAGGAAAATCTTTTGCCAAAAAATAGCTCACGAAAGGTATGGAGCGACATTGAGTGTTACGCTGGTGCTGGCTAGCTTTGCTTGCTTTTTGCAGTGCAGATTTGCCTGTGGAACAACCGAAAACAAATGTTTGGGTGACCTTAGCCAAGGCAGCAGGCTCGGACACCATATGCCTGTTGAATTCGAAAGCATACAAAAGCTGAAAGATCTAGCAGCTCAAATCAAAAAAAGATGGTGGATCATGGTTAGATGATTTGTTCAAAGGATGGAGCTTTGCACCTTTGTTAAGGGAACTTTGTAAAATAGGTTTATATGTGTTGGTTATTTTAATGGTGATACTAGTAGCGAAGTATACTAGTATACTAGTAGGATACGAAGTATACTAGTACCTTGTATACTACCATGTGTGCGACGAATGATGAACGAAACTATTAAAGAAGTTTTTATCATACAAGAGAGATGTAGGAATTACAGAAAGTTCTCAAAATCTTACAGAGATAGTGGATGCAAGTATAGACATTGATGAAGGCTTTCAATTAAGACCTTGGAACGGACGAGACTTATTAGAATAGTAAATAGTAGCTACTACCAGATTCTTGGAAGAGACCAGATCTTTTACAGCATTGAAATTGCTGTGTTGTAAAATAGCAATGCTTAAAGCAAGCAGCAGAGGTGACTCAAACAAGCAAAAAGAAACATGTATTATAGTAGAGCTATGTAACTTAAGGTAGTCAATAAGTTACAAAGTTAAGAGGGTTTCTTTTTGGTTGTACCGAGAGCAGGAAATGTGGGAAATAGTAAAGGTAAGAAGATTTTCAGAAAGCTGTAAAAGCAGGCTTTAGAAACAGAAAGAACAGAAAACTTAGAACTAGCTGCAGCTGCAAAGTCTGAAAGTAGAAAAAGTACAATAATACAGCAAGCAAGGAGATGAAACAAGAGTTGAGTTTTAGGCTTGTCTAAGATAGACATTAAGAATGCAAAAAATATGCTTAGTAAGATAGTAGAAGGTTTTAAGCTTAATAATGAAGTATTGTGTATTGTTAATAGAAAGTAGACAAGGAAGCAGGTGTTCCTGTGCTTTTAGTGATTGGCTAGAATGTGTCTGTAAGCTTTAGCAATATGCTATTGGCTAGAAAGTTTTTTAATGCTCTGTAACAAAGAAATCTTTCATTGCTGTTCACAAGATAAGAGGTATTTCCATTTTCCTATTGTCTCAACCATGTAATGAGGCTGGTGCTGCAACAAAGCTCAAGGAATGTATCCCAGCAGTCCTGTTATGTTCATGAAAAAAATGGAAGTTTTTGAACTTCAATGGAAGTATTTGAGAAGGGAGAGATCATCCAGATTCTGCTGGAAGCTGGCTTTGCCATCAAGAAGAGCAAAGTCAAAGGACCTGCCCAAGAGATCCAGTTCCTGGGGGTAAAGTGGCAAGACAGATGGCGTCAGATTCCCATTGAAGTCATCAATATAATCACTGCGATGTCTCCACTGACCAGCAAGAAGGAAACACAAGCTTTCCTTGGCGCCATAGGTTTTTGGAGAATGCACATTCCTGAGTGAACCCTCTCTACCTGGTTACTCACAAGAAGAATGATTTCCACTGGGGCCCTGAACAGCAACAAGCCTTTGCCCAGATCAAGCAGATTGCTCATGTAGTAGCCCTTGTCCCAGTCAGGACGGGACCAGAGGTGAAGAACATGCTTTACTCTGCAGCTGGGAACAATGGCTTGTCCTGGAGCCTGTGGCAGAAAGTGCCTGGGGAGATTCAAGGCCAACCACTGGGATTCCGGACCTGAAATTTCAGAGGGCCTGAAGCCAACTACACTCCCACAGAGAAGGAAATCTTGGCCACCTATGAAGGAGTCCAAACCGCCTCAGAGGTGACTGGTACAGAAGGACAACTCCTCCTGGCACCCCAACTACCGGTACTAAGGTGGTGTCCTGGATTGAAAGATAATGTGTGTATTCTATTTGCCATCTGTTAGAGGGGTGACAGTTATGTTCTGTTAATTGGGCAGTTTTCTTATCTCTTCCACAAACCAATCCTCCCTCTGGGAAATATCTTCTGTTAACGGGCCATTGAGTGTCATTTCATGACTGATAAAATTACATGATCCCATTGAGAGATACTCTGCCCAGGGCGAGGAGCCACACATTCCTTCCTG
>VWZV01000961.1:10128-25274 GCA_013397155.1 Irena cyanogastra | reverse complement strand
ATAAATATATGCAAATACTTCTTGAAAACAATGAACAAATGTTCAAATTGCACCTTATTTTTAATCTTCTTTATAGTGTTGTAAAACATTTGTGGTAGGTGATGAGTTGCACCCTTAGATAGTTTTTCTATCTAAGGACATGAGGTCACATGCACTTAATTCAGTCTGCATGAAAATTCTAATAAAATATAGCGGTTTATATATTATAAGAAAAGCTATAAAAATTAGCTACTATTTGTTTTGTGTTACTAAATATGAATTAATTTTAAAATGATTGGTGTTCAGAGGCTGCCTTTTGTAGCATAGCCAAGGAGAATATCCTTGGAACATGTGAACTAGTTAGGCTAGTGCTAATAATTCTCTCTTATGTGTGAAAAATAGACTGACTGACTTTTAAAGTGGCTGTGGTAATCAACTGTAGTAGGACTTCATAAATTCTACTCAGCACTCTTTCCTTAGTACAATAACTAAATAAGTCTAAGTCCCTGAAATTTTTTAAAATAAAACAATCAAACATATTAGGAATGCAGAAAACCAACATGAGTTTCAATGGCAAAAAAGACAGATCTGTCACTAGGTATATGTTTGTCACTTAAAATTGGAGCAGTGTTGGTGTTAATAGATATGTGAAAATATTTGCTAATGACTCATGACTTCATCTTCTAGATGCTGCAAATATGCTTTTAAGGTAGCTGAGCAGCTATGACACTTTGTTAATGGAGGGTGCCCATATTTTGATTTCTAGGTGTACTTTTAAATAATACTCTGTGTGTGATACTTCTGGTGTATACAATGGGTTTCCCTTTAAGATATCTCTGCGGACAACTCACAACAGAGCTTTCCTGCTCTCCCTTTCCTCCTTTCTGCTCTGCTAGAATAAAATTCTCTTCTTATAAGTTCTTAAATTGTGTCTCTGTAACCCATAATAGATCACATTTCCTTCCTGTGGCAAGGAAAGTAAGATTCAGAGGAGCTATGAAAAGGAAAGAGGAAAGGCTAAGGCACAGGTTCAGAGCTTTTTCTTCTTTAAAAGCAGCCGACACATACACAGATTTTCAGACTCATTCAAATCATTAACTAAATTCCTGCAAAGTTTGTGTGGTTTGGCTGACTAGCAATGAAATTAGGACAAAGTATATTTTATTTTTTAAAACCAAAATTTCTACTGTTGATACTTGCAAGTTTCCCATGGCATGCAGTGTTCAACAGCATTAACTCCAGAATTTTGGAGGTGAACATAAATCTGCATGCTTTATGTATTTAAAAAAATTACTACTAGATGCTTGATATTTATACTTTCTGTTTCTACATTGAAAAAAAAAGTAAGATGAAACAAAACTCAAGTGTTTTGAAATGTTAAGATCAACTACAGGTCTCAAAAGCATCTTTGTAGTACTTTTCTAGTGCTCCTTAAGTTCTAGAAGCATGAATGAATCATAGATATATATGCATAAATTTGCTGACACTTATCAACCATCTGCTCCACTGTTCATAGTGACCTACCATGCTGAATGCTAGAAAATTCAATATATCGACACAAAATCCAAGGGTTAAAAAAAAAGAAGAAATTAACATAAAACTAAGCCAAAAGTCAGAGTACTGAAGTGTTAGCAGAAAGCCAGGTTATGACTAATAACAATTAATAAATACATCTAGAAATACAAAGAGAAGGAATTCTTAATTTCATAAGTACCGGGAGTTTGGAGAATATAAGAATTATGATTGTTTATTTGTGAATGTGGAATTTAAAATTAATTGGTATTCCTAAAATTTCCTGGAAAAATTGCATGACTGGAAAGTTAAACTAATAATTTTAATTAAGGTAGTGAGAAGGTGACGTATGCAAGTTAGAAGATGGGATTCGAGGTTTGCTGTGTATTCCTTTAAATAAAGTAAAAAAGGCAAGGTGATTGCTATGACTATAAAATCTCACCTGTGTACACATGTTCCTATTTCATGTTCTTTTGCATTATTGCTGCTACAGCAAAACCTTGTATGTTAACAGTGACACTGGATTTAGACATTTATAAAAGGACATGAATAGAGATAAACAGTACCCAAGAATTTGAGACTCCCAAGTCTTCCTGTGTTAGTGTCCATAAATTGCAGAATAGCAGAAAAAATCAACAGAATTGGAGCAAAAATAAACTAACTTTTTAAAGAGGAAGAGAAACAACATGCTTGATATCATATACTGATGTGAACAAGCAAACATCAGCAGGTTAAAGAAGGATGAAAAATGAACAGATGTTTAAAATAATTTGTTCTGATTAATACAGATATGAGAAGTAAAATTTCATCAACTTTCATTTTATTACTAAAACTTGGTACAAGTTTGATTAAAGAAATTTATTTAAGCTGGTTTAAGACACTGGAATTCACATAGTAAAGCATCTAAAAAGCAAAATCATATTAAACCCACAATTTGGAGACCATCTGATACATCTTAAAGTGTTTTTCTGGGTAGTAGCTGCTCGACATGCTTCTATATTATTTCTACAGAAATCACTGACAGCTTTTGTGATATTAATCTAGTTTGTATCTCTTTGTTGGTAAGGAACACAGTGTCACTGATGAAATTTGAATGTGGAATGAAGACTGGGATAGGTGTAGGCAATTAAACACGAGAGTTATCTGAATTGCTAAGCAGACAGAATTAATACAGGCATCCAACTGCATCCTAGTGTAAACTGACTGGTGTAGAAATTAAGAAATCCAAAGATGCAAAAAATGCAAGCATCTTCATCTTAGGAAGCAGTGACTGTGAAAAAACTTAGATCATGGAAGATAAGCAACAGACTACAAAAGGACTTTGTTACATATATAACATTGGATTCCCAGTGAAGAATATGGCCAAAAACAAGAACTGCACTTGATATTAATATACTTTCAGCTGTATTTCTTTGCCCAGCTCTGGCACCCAGAATTCAAAAGGGGGATTAAAAGATTGAGTGTTCAGAAGAGCCACAGAAAAGATAAGGGTTTAGAAAGTGTACTGCAGTAAAAAATAGCCAAGCTTTTTTTTTTTTTTAAATTTATATAAACTATTACCCTTCAGAAGTCATACCAAAAAAAAAGGAAGTTTCTCATAAAGTAAAGACTGACAAAGTTATCTTAAGCTAGTGACAGGCAATTTAGAATTAACAACTGGGCCTTAATTGACAAAATGATATTTGAAAATAAAATTAATTAATGAAAACTTTCACAACTAAATTCTGAATTATTTTCTGTAGATTTAGCTGGAGCATACCCAGTTTTCACAGAAGCACATTTATTTTCTGTTTAGAAAGCCCATAACCAAAGAAAACAAATTTGGTGAATGGAATCTCTTTACTTTTTCCCCCATATGAAATTGTTTAGAGAAAGTCCAAAAAGATTTTGCAAGCATAATATTCACTTATATGTTTGATTTTTTCAAATTTATTCACTTGTTTTCAGCTTCCAAATATAAGTGAGGAATAATTACATCTAAGCAGGAGGTGCACAATAAAGTTTCTTCCTATATTTAAGACAAGAATTTTTTTCAGACTGTGGAATTCTGTGATTTTTTTTGTATAATTTTGTTGGTGTTTCATAGCCATATCGATTTTATCTAGTTATTGACTTGCCTTATGCATGGTTTCATTTGTATATTGAAAAGCTTCTATTTAAAAAGCAGAAAAAAAAATCTTATACATAATTAGATTATTTGGATCAGTAAGCATTGGCTTGAAATTGAATTTAGTCTAAATACTTTTGCTCAATCTTTTATTAGAAATTAAAGACTGTTTTTCAGACTCCTATGTTTGTTGCATTTGTGTGAAGGTAAAAAAAATTGAGTAGAAGATATTGAAAAAAATTTACCAAATCTGTTACATGAAAACGAACATTTCAGAGAAAAACACAGCATGAAAATATGACATTATTGCCTATTCATTGCAAGCAATATAAAATTTATCTTATCTGTTTAAAATTAGGATTAATTATCAGTTAGGTGTTTTGTCCGTTTAAGTGGCAATGGAAAAGTAGGAGGCAATGGTCGGAGTTTCACTGGACTCACTGGAGGTGAAGCTGATGGCTCATCAGGACAAGGAAAAGCAGCTCAGCCAGGGGGTGGTTTGTACAGCAGAAAATTTCTTATAGTGGCATAGTAGTTCATGTATTTGGAAAATGAAGGTGAGAAGAAAGGGATCAAGGCAAAACCTATGGATTATTTGCATAATTGTGAAGGTAAAGAAGGAAGATGAGGAGAGAGATTAGAGAGAAGAGGATTAGTGAGGAGATGACCAAGCCTTTAAGTCAAGGAAAGTCTGTTCTGTGAAGAAATCAATTGTATTGCAATTGAGGGCATCTCAAGAAGGAGGAGACAGAACTCAACACTGAGGGAGTGCATCACTGCTCTTAGCAACGTGCTTACAAATACAGGATTGCATCATCAAAAGGTATTTAATGCCTCTTCCTAATATATCTAACACAAACTTGGTAAGGTCAGTTGGTCTCTTCCTTTGCTACCTATCTGAGGAGAACAAGATGTCAAGCTATGAGCAACGTGTACCAATGGTCTGGCCTCATATTTGAATTCTCCTTTTCAAGTAATTTATTTTTAAAACATGCCACAAGCGTAATTTGAGTGCGCTTTATGGTGATTACAAAACATAATGAGTTTTTTTTTCTTATGTGCTTGAAGTGAGGCTTTTCTCACTCTCTTTATTTTTGGTCTATAATATTTTTGTAATTTTGGTCTTGATTTTTTTTCATTACTTGTTTCTATTGTTTCATTTCTCAGCCTGCCATCATTGTGTGTACATATGATTTTTTACTTACTGATGCAGGAGAGAGGTGTCATTGTGACACATTTAAACACATTGTAGAGCTTTTCTTAAAAATCCATGGAGTGCTCAGAGCACTTATTCCAGAATTGTCTTTTATGGAAGAAATTTACCATTTCCTGTGAAGCAAAAGTTTTTCTATTGATTGGTGTGTTAACCTAATAGCCTTTTCTTAATTTCACCCTGTACTTCTTAAATTCAATTATAAATGAAACAATGAAACTTATTTTTATTTACCTCTACCCTAAAAATGTTTATTTTTCAATACCGACTTTGCTTTATGAATTATCAGGCTTAAACTTAGCCTAAAAATCAATGAAGAAAAACCTTGGTGGAGATAGAAAAAACTTCAGTGGCACCTCTTGGTTTGCTATGGATTTATTTTTATTTTGAATCTATGACTTTTATTTCAATAGTGGGAAAAGGAAAAATGTAAACCGTCCCATTTAGATTTCATGTCAAGCATTTAGTTAATCAACAAACACATATAGAAATGCTCAGCCGACACGCCAAAATTGATTCATACCAGCTAAATTTAGGATTAATATCGGATTAAAAGCAATTTTTCAATTAAATTAAAAATGGATACTTGCATTATTCAGGCATAATATCTGTTTATCAGAAACTTGGTGTCTTACTGCTAATTACAAAGAGCAATGCAATGTCGTGAAATGCAGTTATCTATGATTTGGGGGGTAGGGATCCCAATGAAAAATGTTCTTTTGACCCTAAAATCCAAGAAAACCTTCTGTTCTTTTGGTTATATGTTGTAAATTGGTAGATTGAAAGAAACCACGTGCAGAGTGGCCGGATTTTCCATGAGGAAGGTTTTCCCTCTTGGGGCATTCCCTGCCCAGGGTGCCATGAGGAATGCTGCTTCCACAGAGGCCTGAGTCATTTCATTCCTGTGGTTCTGAGCCACAACACGCTGGAGGAGTGTGGAAGGCAAGGCAATATCATTGCCAGTTTCACCTGTCTGAGTCGGGCATCACTAAGACTGGAAGTAGTAAACAGGCATTTCCTACACTGTAGATCAGTAAATAGTTCTTCAGTTTCTCTTAATAAAATGATCATGGGCAAACACTTTCAGTTGTTAACACAATTTGCTGGCATGTACAAGGCACGAAGTACAGCTACATAAGAGTTTATTGTTACTTCTTTCTTTGAACTTGTAAAACCTAAATACTACTTCTTGGAATGATTTTATTGCTAGAAATCACTGTATCTTATTGGACACGTTTGGTTATAATACTAGGAGTCTCTTTTAATCAGATGTCTCAATAAAAGAAAATGTGTGATTTTTGCTCATTGAAGTCTTTTGAATAGTCTGGGATGTTTTATCTAGAAATACAAAATATATTCTTTATATTTAAAGGAGTCGGAGTGGAAAATTTATTATTATAATTGTTTTTATTATTGATACAATTATTTTTAATAGTACTAGTTTCATCCCTAGCTTTTGAAGAGAGGCGTGCATTAATTTCAGATTTCTTATGGGATGAAAGAATTTGAATGATCAGTTGTTCATGTCTAATATTCTGTAACAAAAGCTAAGTGAAAGCTTACAAAAGCTAAAGAAATTCTGGCTTTATCTAATCAGTATAAATGTCTTATATTAATTAATTCATTTTAATAAAGTAAGTATTCTAGATTTTAGTTATAGATTCTCTTGAAGTGGAAAAAAATGACAAGAATATATCTCTGCCCTAGCAAAATGCTTTTTTATATGCTTAAATTAAATGTACCTTGCTTAATCAAATCCAATGACAAATCACTATTAATCCACTAGTGTTATTAATATGACTTGCTATTGCTAAATTGCAAATATCACTTCTGCTGTCAGATATTCTAAAGAAACCAAGATAGCAATTAATAATACAACACCCTTGTCACTCTTGCAAGAGGCAGAACACATCTGATGTTTCTGGTGGGGACTTTAGACAGAGCTATGCTTTCTGCAATTAATCCTGGTTTCTAACACTCCGTGTTTTTCTTACACTGACAGATATTTTTTAATGAAAAAGAAGAGGTAAACAGAAGTATGTGCTTTGGCAGCAGGCCAAGTGTCAGGCTAAGATTCCAAAGTACCCTGAATTTTCATGCAAATTAAATGTTAATGTGAGTTGCCTGAATTTTTTCGGCTTCTTAACCAAATAATGAAATGACCTTTTTAAACTTTTTTTTTTATCTTCTCTAGACAAATCTTTAATGTAAGTAAAGTATTCTGTAATTACAACTGCTTTCAGAAAATAAAATTATTTAGAATCTTTGACAAATAGGGAGAAAAAAAGAGTCTACATTCTTACCTCTGTTCACACAGATACAGTCTAGAGAATATTTCAGTTTTGGAGCTCATGGAATGCCAGCATTATGAAAAGATAATCTGAATTATACCTAAAAGTTTCATTAAAAACAATTATAGAATTATGTTAGTTGTCATTTCAAAGAAATGAATTTTGATGTTACCAAAGTAAGCCTGTCCAGCAATCAGCTTTCTCTGTTTTGAGAAGATCACAGCAGTGAAAGTCCTGTAGCTGCTGAGGGAGGCTTCCTAGCTTCTTCAGACATCATATTTTCTTGGATATGCACCTTTCCATTTAGAATTGAAGGTGGCCACTAAATCCTATTAGTAGACTAAGAGGAAACTTTTTTAAAACTACAGTTGTAGCTTCATAGAAGCTTAGAATTCAGATGTGTGATCTGTTGTTGTGATTATTGAGTTTTGTCTGGAATTTCTTTTTCCTTGGTGTTTGGGATTTTTTGATTTTTTTGTTGTTGTTTGTTTGTTTGTTTTCAGATGAAATAGTTCCATCTTCAGTCCCATTTGCCTGTTTTCCTCTGAAGCAGTCATTCCCAGGAGATATGATTTCACTTTCCCCAATAATTCAGAACTTTCAGAACTTCTTGGCTGGAGTCTCAATGTGATTATATGAATAGTATTTGATCTGCCTGAAGATCTGCCAGCATGAGATGGACAACCATTATTTATCCAATGACTGCTTTAAAAACATTTTTGATATTTTCTCTCTATATATATCACTTCTACACAAAGCAAAAGAGATAGCAGAGAGGAAAACGAAGTAGAACTTTTAACTAGATTTGCATTCTGGACATGCAAGTGTTGCTAAAAGAGAGAAAAAAGGTGCAAACCATGATTTTTCCAATATATAATAGCAGTTAAATATTGATTTTAATTATTCAATATGCACTTGAAATGTACAAAGGTTTAATTCTAGATCATTTTAGCAGTGAACATATGCCTGAAAATAAATTAGATGAATGCCTTTAAGCTAAAGTTCAAATTGATGTTTTTTAGAGTTGCCTGGAGGGTAAAATTATACTAAAAATTTATATAGATATACCTATAGTATATAGGTGTATCTATATAGTTATATTAATGATAGTAATTACTAGATTATGTCTGCTTCTGAGATATAGTGGGAGAGGACAGTCTTGATTTCCACCAAGTGAAAATACATGTTTCTAGTCTCAAATGGGTTGAAAAATGTCTCATCTAATTATGCATTTGGTCTTTAATTTAACAGCAGTAAAATCTGAATGAAGTTCTATTGTTACATACTGTGCTTTTATGAAGTGATATTAAATATTGCTGGCATTTATTATGAATTCCACTAAAATTTCTATAGTGTTTTGAGTCCAACAATAGGAGGCTATTGCTATTGTTCCAAGGTTAATAATTTCATTTTTAGAAGTTTGAGAAATGAGAGAAAATGAGACTTACATTTCCATACGCTTACTCTGCACGTGTCATTCCAATTTTTAGATGAAAAGGAAAAACGTATTATTAAGGGAATGCTTCAATATTATAAATTTAACTGACCTTAGCAAAGGACAAATCTAAGTGTGAATAGAAACATTAAGTGTGAATAGAAACATTAAGTCTGAAGGAAACTTAGAATTCAGGGAGAGGATTATTTAGATATTCCCAGAGTGTTTATGTATATGATGGACAGCAGTAAAAATGGCAGAAAAAAAATTGGATGTGTAGAAATAGACACGTCAAAATCTTAGCTAAAGTGAGGAGGATTGTTCTGCTATGGAACTTGAGGCAAAGGGTGAAATGCCTGTTTTTCATTTTAAAAAACTAGCAGTCAAACAGACCCCAGAATTACACTTAAATATTGGGTTTATATCTAAATATAAGCAGCAGTGAAAGTTGCTTACTGGGCAGAACATTTTTCTAAATGTAAACAAAATTTAAATAAATTCAGTATTATGTAGCAGCTCCCCAGCGAGTTGTTGCTTGTGAGCATTTCCATTTTTGTGGAAAAAAGAGTTTATTAAATTAACATCTAAAAGTTAGCTGTAAAATTACTAGCAAAGTGTTTATAGAACACAGAACTTTTTCATTCCTTTTAGCATAGCTGTAAAAATCCACCTCTTCTGAAGAAATGAGGAGTACAGGTAGCAAGCAATGCTTTTTTCCATTTCCACCTAAAGGTTGCAAAATAAAATACTGGTTATAAAATAAAATATGGTTAACACTACTTTTTCTTTCTCTTTTCCCTGCTCTCCTATAGCATAATTGGAGCTGAAAGGACATTGATGAGAACAAGCTAGCATTTAACACATAGGAGGGAGAACCTTCCAGAACTGCATTGAACTGTTTCTTCAGTAGCCTTGTATTTTAAATCATGTCCCCTACTACATATAAAATCAAATCATATGAAAGTCAAGATTTTAGTAATTTTTTTTCTCTAATTAGCTAGTAAAATATCTATTCTGGTAAACCACTACAGAACTAGATCTCTGAGATTAGCTCAGATGATTACAGCACGGTGCTAAAAACACCAGGGTTGTGAGTTCAATCCCTGTACAGACCATTCACTTTAGGATTGGATTTAATGATTGTTTACAGTTAGAGTTTTCAACTGACAGCTTTCTGTATGTACATTGTTTAGGTTTTGACACAACAGTTTTGGTAGCATTTAGCATAATTCCTATGAAAAGATTTGCCTGGTTTTGTTTACTGGTTCATTGTCTTCTCTGACAACCAATGCAAACATACCTACATATTCTCTAATTAATTCTCTTTAAAAATATATAATAAAAATAATTGTATAAAAAGAAAGGTAAGGATTATGATAAAGATGAGATATTATGAAAAACTTACTATTGAGTCTGCATTTGTTAATGCTGGGTTGATGAATCTTCATCTGTTTTTGGAATTTATTTTTTTTTCTCAGTGGCTTCATAGAGTCAGAAAAGTTCATGCTGATCATGTAACCTAATTTCTTGCATAATGAGACAAAGACCCTATTATCATGACGTTTCATACTGTTTTTGAATTATCTAACAAAACATTGATCTAAAAAATTCCAGTAATGAAGAATTTAGCTCAGCCTTTAGCTAATTGTTCTAAAGAAAAATGGCCTTCTATTGTCTATAAAAGCTTATTTTTATTTGCAGTAAGTGTAGTTTTACTCCAGCTTGATGCTTTATCATAACCTTATATGCCAGAATGGGAGCTCCCTATTGGGAAATTTCTGTTCCCTAGAGAGGTATTTAAAGACTGCATGAAATTGCTCCTGATGCACTGAGTTGACTGAGTTCCTTGAAACTGGACTTGAATAGTAAACAAATATATATATATATATATATATATATATAAAATTTTTAATGCTTTTTACAAATGTGTTTGAATACTCCTCAGTATTTTGCTGAGTGTTTTGCAGTTTTTTTGCAGCCTGGACAGACACACTGGGCGCAATAATCATGTCACTGGTGAAGAAAGTAACTTCATGTGATGGGTTCACCATGGCTGGACATCAAGTGCTCACCAAATCTGTGCTCCCCTCCTCTGCTGGGGAGGGAAGAGAAAATACAGTAAAAGGCTCGTGGGGCACAGCTGCCCCTTCAGAGTCTTCAGCAGGGCTGCAGGGGAATCCCTGCTCTGGCTCCTGGAGCACATTCTGCTCCTCCTTCTTCACTGATCTTGGTGTCTGCAGGGTGTGTCTCCCACATGTTCTCACTCACCTCTCTCCTCCTAATGCCTTAGAATTTTTTAACCCTTTCTAAAATCTGTTATCCCTGAGGCACTACCACTATCACTGATGGGCTTGGGCAGAGGTGAGTCCATAAATAATGATTTTTAAGTAATATTCTCATTATATTCTCATTAATACTTAATTATTTAAGTATTATTCTCATATTCTCAATATTACATCTCATTAACTTAATACAAGCTGGATAGGATCCCTTATAGGTAAGAAATCACTGATTTTAATTTAGCAGCCAATTTCTGTCTTTCAGCTGAAATGAAGTTATTCTGAAGAAATGTATTCTGTTGCATGCTAGCAAATACTTATTTGATTATGCTTGTATTTATTAATTATTGAAAGCATTCAGAGGGTTTTCTAGTGCTGGAGGCATCTTGTCCATCATTTCCCCCTTCACTCACTCCAAAGTCCTACAAACCATCTCACATTTTTTCTTATCTTATACAGAAGCACTGAAGTGTCCAGTCACGTGTTCCCTGCTGTGCTTAGGGGTATGCAGCTCATAAGACACAAAAATAATAAATAGGTTATTTTATGTAGATCTTTTTCACTAAGGGAGATAAACTGTGTTCTTTGAACTGTAGCATGTATTCAATACACCATATATAAAAGATAATTTAGTTGTCATAATTAATGGCTGATGATGACTCTACAGCATTGCACGCACATAACTTTTTTAAGGAGTGATAGAACCCCAAAGCTGAAACATTGAAATGTGTTTCTACTTAGAGTGACACCAGGAGCCACCATAGTCCAGTAACTTATGCTGAAAGTTAAAAGCTAAATAACACATCTACTTGTCTCATTTTCTTTTATAAATTCACCCCAAACAAACAAACAAACAAACATCTAACCCAATTCTCAAGTGGTTACATGTAGCCAGCAATAGCACACATGTCTCTGCTCCAGGTGAGTTATTCCTTTCCTTTTTACCCTGCATAATTAGCTTGCACATGAAAATTAGTAATTTATAAGGGTTTGTTTTTTTTTTTTTAATAGATTCTGCACAGTGAAAACTTTACTTTTCATGGCTTGACTCTCCAAAGGAAATATTTACCACAAATAGGAATTCCATGACCTGTGCAGGAGCATTAGATTAACTGATATCTCTCTTTTTCAGTAAACCATTTTTCTCTTTGTCTCATCCAGTGCTCTATAACCACTGATTTCTTGTCTGATTGGATGTTAGCCACCTCAGCAGCTGTGTATCCTTGAATTGAGGAAAACATCCACAGTAAGCTCAAAGGAAAAACAGGTGTCTGTTCTAATGAAGATCAATTTACCTCAGGATTAAGACCATGAAAAACAACACCAAGTTCACCTTCCCCCAGTCAAGACCTTTGGAAATATAATAGACCTTTCATCTGACAGGAAGAGGCTTGAGGAAAACAAAAGATTTGCTTTGCAGACAGAAAGTGTTGTCTCTGTACATAGCTGAGACTAGCATTACACATTACACAAGCCTTGTACATCATGACAGCTTTATTTTAAACACAAAGGTTTAAGAAAAAAAGTTAGGCAAGCTTTTCTTTTGGGAAGGTAATGCATTTGCTACTGCTTCTCTGAAATCAAAATTAAAAGAACATGAAAAAACAAACAATAAATTTACTCCTTTTTTTCTATTTGATAAAAAAGGTTTCCTAGGACAAGAGTAAAGAGGTCTTTATAGAATTCATCTTCAGAAATTTCTGATAGATTTAAATCACTTTGGTTCTGGAGACATTTACTGTAGATGTAAAACTTTTTATAAAGTAGGTGTAATATATCCCTTTACAAGGTTTTGTAAAATACAAGCTGGTCAGAGTGTGTAATATATTAATACTTGTTGCCTTTATAGCCTTTATATTTTCCCTGCCTTATTTAACATTTCACTCTATTGAAGAGAGAATTGCTTGCCTAAAATGTAACTTCTCACTTTTCACTCAATATGGCCTCTTAACTGTGTTATATATTTCTGACCCTTAAACCCACAAACTAAATGGAAAATGGACCTAATCTACTTAAAGAAAAACATGAAAAGATGATTCAGTTGCTAATATTCTACTTCTCAAAATCCCCAAAATGCCCAGTGCTTCTTATAACCCCCTTAGCAAAATACTAGCAATCACTGAAAATAATTTTAAGAGTTCTCCCATAGATAGTAGAAACTTACAAGGACATGAAATCAGGTTTGTTATTCCAAGTGTCATTAAAGTCTGCAGGCTTTGCTGGCATTTGACCTTTTTTTTGGAATCAAGTCTTACGGGGATTTTGTTTGAGCTAAAAGGAAAATCTAAGAGCAGTGCCTGGTTTTAGAAATTCATTCAGTTGCAAGGTTGTCAGGCACTAAGAGCCAGGCCATAATTCCATGGAAGTATCTATTTGTATTTGTGAGTGTATTTGTCTATTTGTGAGTGCTTCTACACAGCCTGGTAGGTTTGAATCTTGTCTTAGTGGTATTTGTGGGTTTTTTTGCTCCAGAGCTGACAAAGATTGTTATCAATTTAAAAATTACTTGAAATATTGCAAAACAGATTCATGAAAGTCCTACAAATACAGTTATACTACCTTTACTGTTCCAGTAAATCCCTTTTGCTACCAAAATGCATGTTCTCTGGGATTACTAAAAAGTCAATCTCTGTCTCTTTTTTCCTAAGTGTAAAGTGTAGTCATTTAGTATTTGCTACTGTTTTAGTTCTCAGTGTTGGGAAATTCTTGCCTTTGTCATTGTAGAGAAGGTAACTCAAAAATCTGATTTTCATCACATCTGTGTTCATCACATCTGTGTACAGAATTTTAATATGCAGGAAGCATATTTTAAAGTTTAAAGCTCAAAAGCATGCTTTAATTAAAATTTTGTCCTCAGATATAGTTCTTATCAGAGCTTGCCTTTTTCAATTTTCCAGTCTGATGACTGAGGAGCAGATGGGCAAATCTTGTGACACTGACTTAAAATATTTTTTGGTTTTAATATATTTCAACAGCTTCTGTGTTTTGTTCTCTTTTAATGTCTTGGAGATCTTCCTCTATAAGTCTTGATGAATCTGTGAAAGATACTGGGGTTTGATTTTGAGACTTGAGTACTTTTACCAGAATTAAGAGTCTAAAGAATTGCTCAGCTTCTTGAAGAAACTTTTGAATAATGTGGAAGAGAGGTTGAGTAAATAAAAATAAAACCAAAATGCATTCTGGTTTATTTTTTTTTCAATGGTGATTCTGAGTAATTCTGTGGCAATATGAACATAGATTTTCTTGGTACCCTTCAGATTTCATAATTTACACCCAATGAATTCTACAGAGGATAAAGGAAAAGAAACTGAATTATTTCTTTTAGCTTCTACATTAAGGTTTCCTTGCTATGGATATTCCATGATATCTACATGACAAAGTACTGAAGGATCTTTGATGAAGACACCTTAAAGTAGGGTGTGTTGGGTTTTTTCCCCCTTAATTACAGGAAATAAACCAATTTTGTTTTCTCGAAGATTTCACTTTTGTGACCAGAGTCAATCACTGAATGACTGGGGGTTCAAAAATCTGTCAGTCTGCGTGGTGACTGACCACCACTCTATTCCCAAGTCACTGAGAAACAATGATGAATCAAACTTTTATTTTGTTTTTACTGTATTTTTCATCACAGACTGTACTCTGAAATCACAGATGCTCAAAATAATCCCAAAATCATTCCCAGGACTGCTGTGATTTTTCTAAATCATTCTAGTACCTCTGGACTGCTGTTTCAGTAGTTTCACACATCAAAAACAATGTGAAAGACATTTAAGGCAGTTTAAGACTATGTTTTAGGCAATTCTGTATTAAGGGGAGTGTTTGTGTATATGTGACTATTTTTAAATGCTTTTAGGGAACTGCAAGATGCACTGCATATTTTTTATCTCCAGATCCTGCTGTAGCATGTGTTGATGACTGAGCATGTGAGCCCAAACCAGGAGACATTGCTGAAAATTCTTCCCTGATGTAAAGTTTCAAAACTTTGGAACTGTGTTTCTGATTTTAGTTTTATGAATAACTTCCACACCTTCCATTTATGAGCAGTAAGATTTTTTACAGAAATCTAGGGTTTAATAAACTGTGAGAACTACTGAAATTTTGATATGGATTTTACCAAAGCTTTAAGGATCAATTCATTCCAACTTCAGATACAATATAACTCACTTTCTTCACAGTGAATTCATGACTGACTTTAATTAAAACACCAAAAAGAGACAGCATCTAGAAAGTCAACACACAAAAGAGAAATATCTATAAAAGGTGTCACCTACAGTTACTGTCAGTAACTTTGGGTTTATGAAACTTCACAGCTTTGAAATTATTCTAAACA
>VWZV01000961.1:0-10116 GCA_013397155.1 Irena cyanogastra | reverse complement strand
AAACATGGCATCAAGGAGTTTCCATTAATAGTACTTTTGTCAGAAAGAAGTTGCATACAGATAACAAGAATTTGACGAAAACTCAAAATTTTTTGCTTGTTTCCCAATCTTTTAAAACATAACTCTTTATATATTGTTTTTATATGTAAATTCTTTTACATATAAAAGTTAAAGAGGAATGCATACAATTACACTTAGATAAAACCTGTAATCATTTTATATTTTGTCATTTAGCACCCCCTATATATATGAATATGTTGAAGAACATATTTTTTTCTTTTATTATTTTTTCTACCTTACCTATTCTTGGAGTAGTTTAAAATGTGAAATGTTTCCAGCAACACGAAAACCTGAAAAATGCAATGGATCTAGGTCTTGATTTTGAAAAAAAAAAAACCTGTAAAATTAAGGTTATTGCCTTACATATTTATGGGGATTTGACAGACAAGAATTTATCATTGTGTAGTATGTAATTTGTTCTAACACCAGGAAGACTTGTGATATCATTCAGAGTATGAAATTCAGTGTCCCTCCAAAGACTTTCAGATTTGTGTGGATTTCTAATAAACAGAAATTCTGTCACTCATATAATTTATGACATGAATACATGAGTAAACAAATGTGTCATGTAATGAACACTTCACTAGTATTGAAATAATTGTTGCAGATTATCTAAGAATTAAGATACAAGCCCTCTGTTCATTAACAACTTGATTTTCTTTTTACTTTTCCCAGAAATATCACCAAATCTGGTTTTGTTTTGGTATCATTGATTTTCATCATGTCTCATTTTCTCTAATTTCACATCTCACAGCCTGTGCAGCACAGTGAATGGCATGGATTCTTTAGTCTTTCCTTTCTACTTATTGTTTTGTTAAATAGTCTGCGATCTGTAATTGATGTTTACAAAAATAATTGCTTAAGGTTTTGTTTATTTGTTTCATTACACTGCAATATAGATTTCTAGGATAATGGAAATTTTTCCGCATGCTATTTCAGCAAAGTATTTTCATTATATGAAAATGTTTATGCATAAAGCATCCTGTTTACTTGTTGTTGGATGACAAGCACCTTGTCAAGTATGCATGACTGACTTTCTTCTAAGAATATTTAAAATTCTTTATATGAAGATCTTTATATGACTAGATCTCCTCAACTGACTCAGTGAGGAGAAAAGAACACCTTACTGAATATTTATAGTTTTGATGGCCTAAGTACTTCTTTATGGAATTTTGTTTTCCTTTTTTTTCTGCCCTTTAAGTAGTTAGGTCCATCTTATATATGAATAGTGTATTGCTAATATTAAGCCAATATTTAACTCTTGGAAAAGAGGATTTAGACCTTGGAGAGATAATGAATGAGAGATTAAAAAACCTGAAGAATCTAACTCAAGGTGTTTCCCAGGACTTAGTAATAGTCAATCATTTTGATGCGAAAAGTGTTGTGCTAGCACAACACTTGAATGTAATGTATTCAAACACATGTCAGGTTATTGTAGATATTTCTCTGTTGTTTTCCTTGTCTTAGTCTGTGCTGCGTTAGGGATAGGACCATGAAACATCTAAAAACACCATTACTAACTGCAGATCTTTATAAAAAGATATCTGACACTCTGAATACGCAATTGTAACAAAGCCTACTGCAGACTTGCTAAGCTCAGTTCCTCAGCAATGTAGGGCACAAAGGAAGCCTGATTTAGCTGACTAAATCAATGGTCTTTGTGAGATGTTCTGTTTGTACTCCTGTCCTGCTACCTTTAAGTACCTTTTTTGGCCTGGTTATATACGTCTCTTTGTATCAAATGTACCAGCATCAAAGCAAAAATTAAACTCTTAGTGTTGACTGTCAGTAAAAGTTATATTTTAATAATGTTCATTGTATCAAGTGAAATAATTAAAAACTAGGAAATTCAGACTATTGCCAGTCTTCAGGTTTGTCTTTCTTCAGCAAGCCCTTGGCAAGGAAGGGATCTCGGTTTTGTTTTTGTATTGCAGTGAAGAGTCCTATTGTAAGAACCCTTTTGAATCTTATGCCCAGTTCTAAGACCCTTACAGAGTTATCAGGGTTTTGGAATGTAAGATCTCATATTTTGCTGGTGAGGATCCACTTACAAAACAGGTCATGTTGTATAGTAAATGCTGGAAGACTAATGCACTGAAGGATTCTTATTTATTATCAAATTCATTCATTTACTCTTGTGGGTAATTTTTTTCTTAAATATGTTAAACCCTATTTCACTATTTCTTTAATAAATTTAGTATTCCTTTTCACTAAAAGATTGCATATGTTCTTCCAAGATAAATTTTTAAAGTTTCAAAACACTACATGTATACCAAAAGAAAATATTTTCTATGTCCACAATTTTTTTTCCTGTTTTGATTTGCATCTTTATATGGTATTTTAACACAAGGTATTCATCTATACCTATCTCTAGCTAATCAACAGTGTGGATCCAGATAAATATTTTACTTTTGCTGACTGGCACTTAGTCTGGTGAAAGACATGTTAACATTTCTGATGCAACACGGACAACCAATTAACAGTGAGGTGACCTTTTTCTTTCATTATACAATTGTCATTCAGTAGTGCATCTAATGAGCATCCAGAATTCCTGAGAGCCTCTACTGGAAAAGTATTGTCATCTCTGATGAACATGCAGGTGGCTGAAGTAGAATTTTTGATAAATATATACCTTTATCAGCCTTGCTCTCTGGGACCCATTAGGAAAGCTTTCACATTGTGAATTATCTAGGCAGCCTCAGATGTAGAAATACAATGAAATAAAAATGGCGCTGAGCTCCAAACTTAAATATAGGGCCATACTTTTGCATATAAAAGTAATAAGATATAAAGATATAAAGGTCATTTAGGCATGCTAATGTATCATAACTACAGCATTTATATTTGGGGGTTTCAGAGACCTTATTTTTATGAACCATGTTGACATTTTCATACATTTGGCATAATCCATGTGAAGAATAAACAGATTGGTGTTTTGATGCACAAATATCTATCTGCAAGATTTTTTGAGCTACGGAGTGATAGGAAGAGTGTGGTTTGTAAAGAATTCAAAAGAGGATTTTCGACAATTTTTGTTTGTATGAAAATGTATTCTCTCAGGATCAGAGAGAACTGCATGTAGGGGGAGGCTGTGCTCAAAATCTTATGAAAGTTGCAGCAATGAAAGCGACATAACTTTCGTAATGGGGAAGATATGAGTTGATTAGAAATATTTAACAGAAGTTAAATATTTTGTATAAGAACTTCTCATATAACACAAGAATATCTCCAAGATAAGTGAAGGCTAGAAGATAAAACTGACCTGTAAGAGAGTTGGGAGAGCAAGTGTCTAAAAAGTAAGATGGTAGGGGTCAGTGGACAGGTGGCAAATGGATAAAGTGCTCATGCAATCTCTCAGCTTTACAGAAGAGTTTTGAGGGAGAAGAATAAGCAAGAATAAGAAAGGAGAATTATAAAAGACAAGTGATATATATCTTTCCTTAGAGGCCTGACATTAATGAATCTGTAATGGGCTTATTAGACTAAGTTATCTTTTGCTGAAATATGTAAAGTTAAGCAGTTATGCTAATAAGAAAAGGAGTGGCAGGACAGATTAAAAAGAGACGAGTCAAACATAAAATATGGCGTTCTGCATTGCTAGCCAGTTACATGCAGTTTGGCTGTTAAACAGGTATGATTTAGGATTATAAGACCTTGATATGTTGCTGTGTAGTTTGAAAACTAAATTATCTCCTACAAGATGATTTATTTCTTCCACAAACATTATCCCTAAAAATATTGGTTATATATGAACACACACATTCACATAAACTTATGTGAAATATTTCTAATTTTTTATATTGAGTATAAAAGGTTAAGATGCTATTTTCTTTTTAACAGAGGTTGCCTGTTGACTGCCTATTAATATACTTGAGAAACTCTTAAGCTGGACATTTTTTTTTGGCTCTTGAGACAAACATGACAGCATAAATCAAACAAATCACTTCACTGATGTATATTATAGAATATATTTTACTAAATATTAAAGTACTCTCCAAAGGGCAGTGAAGGTGGTTGGAGGAAAAGGGTTTTGGGTTTTTTAAAATATTTTTCAGTTTGACTAGTTTTATGAAAAATATGGTCTAGCTTTTTTCCTGCATAGCTGCTATCTGCAAAACAACATACCAACCTCACTAGCTGAAGTTTAAACTGAAGTGTAGCAGTTTAGGATGTGGTTTGATTTGGTTAGGTTTCATCTTTAAAGAGTTTCACTTAAAATTATTTGCAGAGTACTTATATTCAGGATAGTATTTTGACAGGCCATTCACTCTTCCTGGGCCACTGGATGCCTTGCCACAAATTGAGGGCCCTCTCTGCAGGCAATGGAATCTTGGTCGTGGTGTACAATAACTTCCTCCTAGCTTAACCCAAAGGCCACAGTTTGGATGCATGGACCATGTTATAGAACTTCTAGGTCTGTTCCATGAAATCACAGAACAGCTGAGATTGGCTCTGATCTCTGGGCATCTTCTAGTCCTACCCCAGAACAGGCTAAGCTCTCTCAGTAACCTGGTCCAGTGTTTGACTCCTCTTACAGTTAAATTACTTCTCATTCTTAAATGGAGTTCAGTTCAGTGTCTAATGCTTCTTGTCCTGCCTCTGGGAGGTACTGAGGAGAGAATGACTCTCTGTTCTACACCCTCCCACCACGTGTTCATATTGGAGCGCCTGCTTTTGCAACTTGGGCTGACGCCAATGTAGGCAGAAGGAAGAATGATAACGCTTCTAGTGGTTCTTGCAGCAGAGGTATATATTTTAACCTGAAAAATCTATTGTTTTGGGAAAATCTAGAAAAAAGAGCAACTGGAAAATCCCAAGATATTTTTCATCATGGGAAGTTTGAGAGGAAAATTCTTCATTTCATTTGGGCCAAAATTGAATAACTGAAAAGAAAGAACTTAGTACCTGCATGTGGCTCATAATCCTTACTGTACTTTATGTGCCCTGCCAGACCAATCCCATTTACACATTTCCCCCCCTTTGACACATAATTCTGCCTGTAACTTTATTAGAGTAGTTAACTGTATCATTTAAGCACAACTGAAAATTGTATAAGGATTTCAATAAAATTGTTTGTCTGGGGAAACTCTATTGGAAAAATGCAGTCAGGCACTGAACGGAAAATATGGAATGAGATTTGTAAGTAGAATAAGTATAAGAGACAACTGAGTTGTCTTTATAACTGTTATTTAGTTCTGGGTTTTCGTTTTCTGATCAGTAGGATTGCAATCTCTACCATTTTGTTTCTAATACATTCATTCATTAATTTTGGCTTGCTGATTAAGACCATGATAAGATTTATAGCTGTATTTGCAAAGTGGCTATGCTAATTCAGATCTTAGCCATATTTTGTATTTGAATGCTGATTAGCATGTTGTTAAATTTTTATTTTACTGCTCTCCTTTACATTTAATTTTATTGGATATCCCAAAACTATTGTGAACTTCTAGCATTTAGGAGGTTTTGATTTGACACTGAAAGCATGTGTGTTTATAGAATAGAATTTATAATAGACTGCATATTTGCATATTTAAATAAATATTTATCAGGGGTTCTTTTTCAAACTTGGAATATGCTCACTGGAATAACTTTGGGTCAGTATTAATAACTGTACCATATGTCTCTATATTTCTGAACCAGGTGGCTGGCAATCATGTCTCCAGATGAGCAGTGGTTCAGTGACAGCAACAAAACCCCCTCTTGTTCTGTGCACAGATTGCCATGAAAAATCCCTGATTTCTACTTTAACTTTTTGTTTATTTCTGAGTGCTGCTTTAGTATCAAAAATTCTGTTGTTTGATGATAGTTCAGTATTGGATAACTAGAATTTCTTTCATATGTGATTGAGAGACACATGTTGCTAAACAAAGAATACCTCTGTTAGCATTAGCTTCTCTGAAGTGTTGGTTAAGTTACTAGTGTTGTACATCTCTTGCAAGAGTATTTGGCCTAGTAAGTGCTGTGTCATGTACTTGCTAAATTTCTGTGTTTCTCCATAGTCAGAATAAACCTATTTCTACAAACTCTACTATTTTCTGCCTATTTTGTAGAAAGAAAACTTTTTCATGTCAATTTATCAGTCTGTACTTCACATATATGATTTTTTTCATTCCAACTTATACTTTCTTTCCTTAGACTCATAGGAATTATTACAGCCAGCAGAGAGAGTTGGTCTAATATTTTCAGACTTTTCTTCAATGTATTTTCTGACTTTATATGTACTAATAATTCCCTCACAATATTCTACTACAAAGAAAGTGGTAAAGCAGTTTTCAGTGTTTTGTAGTTTATTCATTGGTTATAACTTTTGAGTTACTTCAAGATATTACTGTGTGCCTTTTTTTTTTTTGCATATCTAACAAGTGTTTTTTATAATGCAAATTTTTAATGCATATGTTTTCTTAGGGTGTCTTTAAAAAAAGCTTAAATCCTTTCACTGGAAGTTTCATGCTAAAGCCAGCACAATGCTCTAAGTTAAAGCATATGGAGTTGTTTATATCCCTCAAAGCTTGAGAAGTTCAAGTGTCACAGAGACACTTTAACTAAGTTGGCCTGATGCTATTTTTTGTACAGATATACATGCAGAGACATGGTTTTTAAAAACATGGGGAGTTCGGGTTTTAATGCAACTTCATCCAGAAAAAGATCATAGTTTTATTTTGCTCACAAATCTTGAACTTAAATACAATCCCTTGCTTCAGAGGGGAAGTTTTTCTTTTATAGAAAAAATTGAATTAGTACTGGTACAGGTATAGGCCGGTTTTTTGAGATACTACCATACTGTTATTGTTTTGGATTTGTCTTCACTTTGACCAGTTCCCTTTTTTTTTTCCTATACTTTAACTAAAAAACAGACAAAACCCCAACACCATGATTGGCTTAGTAATACATTGTGTTTCTCATACTACCTGGTGATCCTTCTCTGTGCTGTATACTTTGGCAAGAAATGTGTAGCAGCTTATATTATTTGATACTCTCGCATGAGCCTATGTCTATTATTTCCAAGGATATTTTATACATGAAATGTCATTTTCAGAACTAACTGGTGAGTGGCTGCTGGACAAATCTGACCTGTTCTGTGGAGACAAAAATAGTAAGGTGCTATTCAAAAAAATGTTAGCTGAGCAGGTCAGGAGGAACACCTTATGTAATTTTTGTCACGGAAGAAATAAGAGTCTGACGTTCTTTTTCTCTTCCACAAGTTCAGGAAGCTGTAGGACAGAGAAAGTCTCAGGGATTTTATGCATTTTTAAACATGAAACAAACAATTGAATTATGCACATATTCTATTAGTGTGTTGCAGTAATAAGTGCTTGCTTTTGATACACATAATCTTCATAACCAGTTATTTTGCCCTATCTTCTGGAATCTGTTCCAGTATTAGGTCAGTACCTTCATATTCCCCACAATCTGAGAGAGTATAAGAAAGAGCTAAGCACAGGCATACTCAAACAATAATGGTTCTTGTTCATTTATCAGATATTCAGGAGTGTTTGCTATATCTCTGAGACAGAATATCAAATACACAGGCTGAGCAATGGACATAACAGAAGTACTGAAAGCTAACAAACCATCCATGTTGCTTTATTACATATATAGTGAGGTTTCTGAAAGTGCTCCTGTCTATTGTGTGCATTGTATCAATTGTTAGCTCCAACAGGGAATAACAGCTTTAAGTCCTCCACCAAAATTCTTCTTGCCTCCTAAAAGAACTTGTGAGAAACACAAATTCAAAATACTTGAGAAACTCCGAATTTAGGAATTATCTCTCACTTGTCTTTTACAAGCTTTGAGATATTTTTCCTAAATGTTTATCTTGTTATGCATAGCAAAAATCTTAACTAGATTTTAAATACCAACTTAGAGCACTCTGTCATAGAGAATAGGATACACTGATTATTGGACTAAAACACTCAATAAATTTTGTTGTACCATTTATCTATGTTTTAGTTTCTGTTTATTTTAGATTTTTTTTTCATTGCCTGGATGGTAAATTTTCGTCACATAAAAAGACATATCTAAGTGCAATATAAAGGGATATTTCCTCTAAAAATTATATTTACAGAAATAATTTTGTTATACGTTTAGAAGTACGCTTTTGTGTCTAAATTCAAGATTTTCAGCATAAAGAGTTCCCAAAAGGAAAACTAAAACTAGATGTATCCCATCATTAGGGGTAGCAAGCTGAGCTATAATATTTTAGCTAAATATTTTTGCTGAATTTTCTGATAGAAAATAAATGCATTTCTGCCTGAATTGCATGCCATCTTATATAATTGGTTTTTTATGCATTATGCCCCCATCTTTCAAAAAAATAGTTTTCAAACCCTGAAATTTTGAAAACATTCATTCAAGAGAAGATGCTGATGCTTCATGGCTTATGTAGGGCAGTACTTAGGGTATGCTTGCATGACATATTTAACTTAAGCCATCTTGTTTTACTGGAAAGGCAACTACTGATAGAGATGAGACGTGCTTAAGGGCAGCCTAATTAATAACTTTCTGTGATTACTTTGTGACTCCACAATCCAAGTCTTTCCCTACAACACAGCAGAAATATTTTTTGTCTACAAGATCCATCTCAAATTTCATTTCTATTTTTAAAAACAAACTAAAATTTGCCAATTTGCCAAGAAATAACCAGAAGGTTTTTGAAAGTCTCTTCCAACCCAAACCATTCCTAGTTCAGACTCCTAATTCTGTCATTCTAGATGGACTGTGTGCAAGTGTTTTTCCACTAGACCACTGAAACACTTCAACGCATAGATGAGAAACAAAAAATAATATACAGCTGTTGTTCTTCTCTATTCTAGTCTGAAAAAAGGTTCATTTAAATTTTGCCTTGCACTTCTGCATATGGAAATGTCAGTGTTCCACTGGGACAATGAGACTATGTGTATGAATTCTCCCAGAACAGTCACCACATGGAAGGAATGTAAATTCTGTGGTTCTGTCCCTAGAATATCCATTTAGCTCTGAAAAGTTTTTCTCCTCAAGAATTACACAGTGTGTGAACCAACCCATGACAGCACCAAGTAAGGAATGTTATCCTAAAAAAGTTTAGCTATCTTGTACACAATAGGATGATTTTGCAAAGTGAATCACTTTGTTAAAAGAAAGAGGAAGAAAAGACATTCTGAAATATTTACATGGATTTCTTTTTTCTCTGCAGATTCTTTTAAGTGAAGCAGACATAGATTTCATTGTGTGACTTTAAAACTCAGTGTCAAGCCCTTCAGATTGCTACTAGATTTTGCAAAGTTAAAAGGTAAGTGAAATATTTAATGCTAAATATTTAATGTTAAAGCAAATCACTATAAGAAAACAGAAACCTCTTTAGTAGGCATTGTTATTAATATTAGGTGTTAAAATGAATGACATCCATAGTGTGAGGGGCTCTTTGCAATCTCTTTCAAAATTTATTGCTTTGTTAAATTTCTCATGGTAGTTTCTAAGTTAAAAAAAAAAACCAATTACATGAAGGGAATAAGTAAGTGGAATTGCAAACATATTGTCCTCTATATAATTTGATATCAACAAAACAAGAATTCAAGTTTTCAAATTGAGGTGTGACATGAGGGAAAATGATAAAGGGTATAAAAACTGATGTGCATATTAGAAAAATGCAATGATGTTTTGGTGGTTTTGCCTGTTTGGGGATTTTAGTTTGTTTTTTTTTCTAAAGTAGAAAACAAAAAACTGGCCAAGCTTAACCAAAATAACCAAGTTAATTAAGCACACAGCAAAAAAAGCTGTCTTATCAAGTCTTGGTCATTTGTGTGATGCTGAATGTCTTTTGTGCAATAAGATTCAGTAAAACCAGTGTCATCAAAAATACCTATTTTGCTATTTTACTAGACAGATTAGAGAAAGCATATCTATTTAATCAGTCCTGTACATTAAACATAATATGTAAAATGCTCATTTAAAGCATTAATTTAAATCAAGGGGAATTAAATGAATGCTATATAAATCAGCATTTCTTTCATCTCTAAGAGAGACATATTTCATCCTTTACATATTTGTGGGTCAGATATTGCCTCAAGGAGAAAGAAA
>VWZV01000956.1:0-10928 GCA_013397155.1 Irena cyanogastra | reverse complement strand
GACAAAGTTCAAGCTGCTGTATCTGGGCTTAGGCAGAGCAGCTTGCTACAGACTGACATTTAGAAAGCTTTTTAGAGGTAAAAGTGTCAACTTCATTTTTAAAATATTATAAAGTATCAACTCAATTTAAAAATATTCATTTTTAAAATATTAATGTTTTTATTCCACTTTTATGGGACTGTTTAAGCTACATTTTCAACACTGTGCCTGCCATACTTCATTACAACTTTTCTTCATCTCCTCTTTTGTGTTATGCATTGGGTACCCCTGAATGCCAGGCTGTGTGCAGCAGAACAACCTCGCACTAGCCAGATTGTAGGAATTATGATGTTGAACTTCTTACGGTATCATCTGGTACCTCTGGATTTCCTGTGTAGATCTTGCGTGCAGATATTCAGAATGCTGAGCCTGAAACAGCATCCATCATACAGTATCCACCAGGATTCACCCTGCAGTTCCTCCAGTGCAGCAAAGGGCATCCGTAAGTGCAGTGCAACAGGCAACTCCTAAATTGTGCTTGATTCCAAGCCCCGTCTTTGGTGCGACAGGCTTATGTCTGCACCAGGAACGTATTGGGGAAAATATTGAAGGATTTGTTCCTTAATGAACCAGTCACAGACCAATCCCTGCCTTTCCTCTCGACTTCATAGACACCAGCTGTGAGTAACACTCATCATACAGGCTGGCACATTTGTTTCTGTTGTTCTTGTTTGGAGGATTTTTCTATGATGCTCCCTCCCCTCTTTGGCTGGCTGTCTTGATCCACTCCCACTTCTGACACCAAAGATGTCCCAACCCCGAGTGAGCCTGGAGGAGGGAAACGTACCAGAGTCCTAAATTGAAATGAGAGGCAAACAATATCGACATTACATCTGTGAACCCTTTCTTGATAAGAAGGAAAAAAAAATACCCTAAGAGAGATGATAGCAAAGGCAGAAGCAAAGGACGGAAAAGGAGGAGAAAGCTGGAGAGGCAGGATGTTGCTACCACGGCTCTGGCGATGCCCCGTCCATGTCTGGTCGGCATGTGGTGTGCAGGCACTCTGAGCGTGGACAAGGGCATGACTGAAGCTCCTTGAGCAGCGTGGCTCCCATGCTCCATGAGCGCAGAACACTGAGGAGGATCAGTTCAGAAAAGGAACCTGAACCAAATACCAAGGCTTCCTCCAAGGAAATTTACAGTGACACCACAAACACTCTTGTCAGTGTCATCTAAGCAAATACCCAGGTTCTTGTACATTGGGGTGAAGAAAGTTCCTGCAGACTTCAGAATATTCAGAAAACACTCCTTTCTTGCTCTGTTTCTGCTATGTGGCCTATTTCTGAAGCTGAGTGGGGCTGAGGAAGTGAGTTTTACCTACATCACAATACTGGTTTTGCACTAGAGAAATTTGTAGACAGTGCAGACAAACCTGATGCAACAGTACCATATTCACAAATGATCCTTAAATAATCCATGTGCTGAGACTAACTGGTAAGAGTGTTATATGTGGGGGGTTTTCTGGGGTTTTTTTCTTTCTTTTTAATATATATTTATTTATAGGTGTATATATTTGTGTGTGCATAGATATGTTTGTATTTGTACATATGGGGGCATATATTAATATGCATACATACATTTATATAGTATATACATACATATATATATATATGTTATAAATGTAGGCCATTACAGCCCTACAAAAGAAGACACATTTGTACACAGTGTAGACAAATTTGACAATCCACTACCATATGCATGAATGATCCTTAAGTGATCTATAACGAAGTCCCAGGGGTGCTATGTACATGTGTATGAATATCTACGTGCATATGTGTGCATATATAGATCGGTATGCATCTGTACATATGCAGGTATATATATGAATATAGGTACACACATATATAGGTATGTATAGATGTGACTATATATATATATAGAGAGAGGTCATTATCAGTATGTATAATACATAGACATTGATAGATATATAGATACAGAGATACAGATGTACATAGCCTACTACAGCCATACAGCCCTATACAGGTCATTGGCTCATTAGCAAGATACATTTTAAGTATGTAAATATAATAGATATATATATATTATCAGTATATATTTTATAAGTCAATATACATATATATATGAATACATACACATATGTATATACACATCTATATTTATGTATGTATATATGTAACATATATAATTTTTTTAAAGTATATANTTCCAATACTTTCTGGACCACAGAAACAGCCGTCTTAACCACCTGCGTCCATACATAGTCATGGTAGTCCTGGAATACCAGAGCATCTCCTGTTTGACTCTGCACACTGTGTCCTGCCCTCTCTGTCTCTTCCGCCAGGGCCGCTACCCTCATCGCCTCACCAGTGCCTTGTTCCAAGTCCCGCTGTTCTTCCACGTGCTCCTTAGATCTCTGGAACACAATTACATCTTTGTTCAGGAGCTTGTCTATCATGTCCGAGGCTGTGTCCACCAGAGCCGGGCCATCAGCTGTGGGGCTGTGCCGGGCAGGTGCTGGGCTCACTGCCCCTGATGCTCCGGCTCTTGCTCCCAGTGTTACATCTGTGCCACATTCCAGGTACTCCTGCTCTTCTGTCTGCTTGAGTCCTGGGATCACAATCACAGCCTTGCTCATGACCTTACTGCTGGTATTCTGGGCTGTGTCCGGTAGATGCCATGCACAGGCTGGGGGCTGCTGCTGTTCCTGCCCTCCTCTCCTGTGCATTGCAGTCAAGGCCCTGGGCAGAGCCCTCGGGGGTCTCTTGAAAACGGTCGTCCGTCTCTCTCGAGCCAGGGCATCGATGACTGTGGGCGAAGGAGATCTGAAGGCAGGTCCTGCAGGTTCTCCTGCTTCTGCTGCCTCCTCCATGCTCACTTGCAGGTCTGTCTCTGCTCCTAGCAGCTGCTGGCCAGGACCCTGCTTCACAGGGGGCTCCTTGTCCAGGCGCTCAGCCCTGACGGACTGCACTGGCTCTGGCACAACCTCTTGGCACCCTGTTGGCTGCTGCCTCTTCTGCTCTCCTTTGCCTTGGGCCACAATTAAGATCTTCTCCTGCAGAATTCTCAGTGCTGTCCTGCGCAACATCTGGTCCTCTTCAGCCAGGCAGTTCAGGAAAGTAGAGAAAGGGATGGTGTAGCTGAGGGCCTGCCCTGGGCCAGGGCCAGCTGCTGCCTGCTCCCCCACCAGAGAGAGTTCTTCCTGAGCTGCTGGGGTAGCAGTGGCTGTGCTACCTCCTCCTTCATGCCCTTCATCTGGGGGACATTCCTTGTCCTGAGGTCCTTCCCGTGTACCACTTCCTACTCCTGCCTCATCTGTGGAGAAGCTGGAACCCTCCTTGGGACCAGGGTGGGAGCACTTGTTATCCTGCTGGCACAAGGAATTGACAAGGTGATGGACAGGACNGCCAGGGCCAGCTGCTGCCTGCTCCCCCACCAGAGAGAGTTCTTCCTGAGCTGCTGGGGTAGCAGTGGCTGTGCTACCTCCTCCTTCATGCCCTTCATCTGGGGGACATTCCTTGTCCTGAGGTCCTTCCCGTGTACCACTTCCTACTCCTGCCTCATCTGTGGAGAAGCTGGAACCCTCCTTGGGACCAGGGTGGGAGCACTTGTTATCCTGCTGGCACAAGGAATTGACAAGGTGATGGACAGGACATGACCCAATGTCATCTGTCCCTTGGCATACCTCTGTGCCTATTGCATCTTCCCATCCCTCTCCCTCGGATACCTCAATGTCAAGGGCATCTTCCCACTTCTCTTCCTCAGACAGCTCAGGACCAATGGAATCTTCACACTCCTGCTCCTTGGTCCGGGACACTGGCTCACTGCTTGCAGCCTGGGCTCCCAGACACTCCAGTAGCACCTGATGGTTTGTGGTACCCTCAGTGAGCCTCCTACATGTCACCTGTGGCTGCTGTGCTGCGGTGTAGCCCATCATCCAGGGCAGGCCTGTGCTCCTGTCCCGTCCGGTCTCAGGCCGTCCCATTCTGTTGTTGGCACTCACCTGCCCAGGTGTGCCATCGAGGGCCCCGGGACGCCTCAGCAAGGAACCCTGTCCTTGCCTCTGTGGCTCTCTCTCCTCCTGGCCATCCTGCTGCTGTGGCCAGACGTGGCTTTGGAAGCTCCTGTCTGGCTCCTCTGAAGGCCTCCTCTTGAAGGACACGATGACACCCTTCAAAACAGGCCCGTGCTTCTTGTGCCACCCAGGGCTTTGGTAGCACTCAATGTGCACAGACAGCCCTGCCTGCTCCCACTGTGATAATTGTTTCGGCTGCCGGCCGGTCCCTGCATCTGCACCCCTTCTCAGGGAAGCTGATACACACACGCGGCCCGCCTGGGCCAGCTCAGCTGCCGGCCGCTCCTCCTCCATGCTGTCCTGGGCTGTCCTGTGCTGCAGATCTGTCACTGTCACCCTAGAGAGCTGCTGCCTCGAGAGAGAGCTGCTCTATGGGACTGGGCACCCCAGGCCTCTCTGCTCCTTACATACCCTCACTGTCAGGGCAGGGCCCTGCATCAGAATGGCCTCTGCTTATTATGGCCACCGTGTCACACACGGCCACTGTCACACACAGCCATGCCCCAGCTTTGCCTTTCTGTTCCCTAATGTGGTCTTAGAAAAGACAATGAAGATTTAAACAATACATGAAGAAGCTAAGATGAAACATACAGCTTTTGTACTTTTTGGATTTCTGCTTTGTTACCCGTTGGCTCAGCAAGAAGGACCCAAGATAATAACAGTCCAGAACTATGAGAAGGGCTGAAGAGAAAGGAGATGCCATAATTCAATCCCATGTTTGTCCAACCAACACTCCTTATCTACGAGCACCTGCTTCATAAGTTTTATTTGGGAGGCAAGAAATTCTCAGGCAGAGTTGGATGTCATGACTATATAATGAGACATCTCTTCCTCCACATGCTCCTGCCTCTGGATTTCACGTCTTCCTTTGGCCTTCCCAGCCACTGACAAGCTTCTTCTGACTCTCCCTGACATCCACTCCTTCAAAGTCCTGCCAGAATTCAGGGTCTCTTCTGAATTGCTGTAAAGGCTGTTGGAGGCTGCGCTTTGGAGTGTGGCACACGACACTGACCTTTGGAGGACTTCTAAAACAGGACAACACTCCCTTTTATGGAATTCTCAAGCCAGCACTGACTTGAGCTCAGCGAGCCAGCTTTCAACTGCGGATGCCTCTAATTAACTGGAAGCCTTTCCATTGCCTCCTCACATCTAAGGCACTTTTCCTCAACACACTAGAGGGCACAAATGAGTCAGGCCACAATAGAGAGATTTTTTTTTGGCCCCATTTGTTCTTGAGGATTTTAAAAGAAAGCCTTGGATCAAGGCATGCAAGCACTGCCAGAACACATTGCAGACACAGCTCAAGATGTTAGCAAAGCTGTGAAGGGTACAGGGGCTCATTCTGGACAGAAACTAAACAATCTGTTTGTGTTGGTGCTTGAACCAAACAAAATATACAGCTCCTCCACATTTGACTGAACACGGGGTTGGCCTTAGCTGTATTTTCAGTTCTCAGTTCATGTGCTAGGCTAACACAAGTCACATGCTCAAGAGATCCTCTTCAAGCTTAGCAAAAAATGCAGGCTGTGGCAAATCAGCTGTTGCAAAACAAAATACACTCTCGTTTTGTCTCAAAACAAAAGGGATGAAAAACTGACCATCACTTCATGTCAATGATTTTGTCTGACTTAGATCTGTGTGGTCTTATTCAATTTATTTTTTATAGCACTCTACTCAGTCAAGATTTCCTGACTGGAACATCAACTCTTCACTACGTTTAAGTGGATCCATAATGTAAATTATTCTCACTGAGTTCATTAAATAAGCGTAAGTTTCTCCCTCATTAGCCGGCCCAGCACAGGAGGAGTGAATGTGTGACTCAGCCAAACCCAGAGCATACAATCCAAAAACCAAGAAAAGAATTTCCAAAAGAATATTGGCCCTCATCTGGTTTCAACCACTTCTTCAGCTGGCCTGTCTTCCTAGAGACCAAAGTCGCTCAGAGTTGTGATGTTGAACCTTTACAGAACCACAATGAGACTCACACTGCAGCGGGCTGGCTATTGCGGGCCGGTGCTGTGGGTAACACAGCTCCAGCAACGACGGCTGCGGGCCGGCTGCCGGCAGCAGCTGCTCTGTGAGGGAAATACAGGAGCACTAGGTTGTCAGGCGGCAACCTGCCTCGGGAAAATGGAGAAGCAAGGGCAGAGAGGGGAGATGCGGACTGGGAAGAAAGACCGCAGGGAGGGAAAGGCGAGCGCGGCAGGGCACGATGGAGAGCCAAGCTGACCCTCCGGGCGAGCCCCGGATTCCTCCAGGAAACCCAAAACAAAATGGCGCCGGGTTCGCGGCGCAGCCCACGGCCATGAGGCGCTGAGGCTCCTCCCACAGCCCGATTTCCCGGGCGGATTTTCGCGGGCATCCGGGCATCTCGCCACCGGTAAGTGCGGGGCCGCTCCCAGCCCGCTCGCGGAAGCTTTCTGTGCCCTGATTGGCTGCCGGGCTGGGCAAGGCGGGGCGGCAAAGAGCGGGCGGGAGGGGGAGGGCAGGGGCCGGCAGTGAGGCGGGCGCCGCGCTGTGAGGCAGAGGAGTTTGTGCTGCGGTGCTGCAGCTGTGGGCTCAGCAAAGCTGCAGCAGGCTCCAGCTAGGCTCGGGGGGCTGGGGCCAGAGAGAGCAGCTTCGAGTTGTGGTCGTTTCCAGGGCTCCAGGCCGGGCTGGGCTATGGGATTCGTAATTCCTTTCGTTCTGCATAGCCCCTGCCGTGGTCCGATCGTCCGAGGAAAACCATCGGGCCCTCTGGAGAAGTTCTCCCCCAGCAGCAGCAGCTCGCCGGGGTAGCCTGGGGAGGTCTTTCAGTGATGAGAGGCTCTCTTCAGCCCCGATAGGCTGGCTGGAGAAATCCGCCCGGAGCCAGAGCCTTTCTCTTCTCCCTGAGGGAGCTGCCCAGCAACAGAGACTCTCTCTGTGCCACCGGTGTCACCTGCCGTCACTGCCAAGATCTGTGCAGCTTCTCTAGTACCTGCCGTTAACGTCAGTAAAAACGGATTTCTGCCCAACCATTCGCGACGAAATCAAAACAGTGCTGAGGCATTCTTATTTGAAAATTAATCGGTCTCTCACTCTGGATTACACTTTACAACGAGAGGGAGAAAACGGGTTCGAGGTGCTTCTGAAAGGGCTCTTGAGAATCCTAAATTGCAAGAGAGTCTCTCAGTGATTAACTTCGTCTTAATTGGAAAATCTTGCTGATGACGCAGCTGTCAGCATAATTCAACAGGTTGGTTTTCACCGCTGCTTTATTTTAAGTGTGTGTCCCACATAGGGGAACAAAAGATAAAATGCCTCTCCATATGTCTTCTTCCACCTAGAATCTACTAGGAGTTCATCTACTCGATAAAAACCTTCGTCTCTGTATTTAACATGTTAACCATCAGAGTATGGGCTTGCTTTTAGTCAGTATTCCCGAGTAATGACTGCCCCACAAACACTACAACAAGAGTGTTCAAGATCTCTCTTCTTGATAAAGAGACCCTTCCTTCAAAATACGTAATTTTCCTAAAAGAAAACCATGTAATTCCCTAGCATAACAGATTCCATATTAAAAGGTGATTCTTGACTGCAATAGGTTAATATTAAAAGTAACACCTCTGAAGATTTCTAACGCAGTACTGAAAGCAAGCAATGGTATCTGTTCATCCTTTTAAAAAGCCTCTGTATTGCTTCTTTAATTGAAGGTTTGACTTTTAAAAGTAATAAAGTTTATTTGAGTTGCCTCTACTGTTGCTACCAGTTCTTCCCCCCCGAGATGCAAAATGCAGTTCACAGTGAAAACATTGCCAGTTGCATCCAGACTTAAGCACTTTATAGATCATTTGGAAGTCTAAAGATTCCATAGGTCAAGTTTATTAAGATACAATAATTGTGGGAAGGAGTTCAGAAGAAAAGTATACTCGAAACAAAAGCCTTTCCTTTAATACCACTAGTGAATTCTGCTATGAAGTGATAACACTGTGATTTTGGGAAAAGGACTCATGCCCTAAATGAGCAAATTTGATTACATACAAAACAAAACTTGAAAACTGAAATTCCTAGTTTTAATTCTGCGAGTGCCTTCTAGCCTTGCTACTTTATTTTAAATGTTTGGACATGGAAAAAATCTACTGAAGGTTTAGACTTCACTTAAGCAGTTCAGTTATAAATTCAATTCTGTCTTGTCTAAATAAGCATATAAAACCTCAATAATATGATGGTTTTCAATACTTAAAACCTGCCGGGTTTAGAATATTTTCTCTATCAGTGTAAATCTGTTATTTCTCTCTCTTCCAACTATACATTTTTTATGCTAATTTGCCCTGAAATCTGTAATTTCTTTGCTTAAGTTTTCTTCCCTGAAATGTAAACAGATACAAAGAAATACACAAATAATACACAGAAATGCAAAAACAATACAAAGAAATGTAACAGTGAAGTCTCCTTCATTAGTTCCATATCTTTCTAGATTAATGCTGTGGTGACTCCAGATGCAGTTTTCTTTAGGGTGCAATTGTTTCTAAACTCAGTGTCCGAGCCCACAGTTAGTGGAACAGTCAGGATGGGGTTATTCCAGAGGTGGCCGCAACATAGGAATTCTCTGGTTGTTGCTAAGCTACCACAGAGGAAAAAGACACCCACGGCACCAAACAGAGAACCAAACAAGCAAAGAAACAGACCCATCACAATCTAAGACCAATAAGGTAATGGTATTTATGAATGAAAGAAACCATCTCAGTTATTTTAAAATACTGGTTTTGTGGTGTTAATGTTTCCATTCTCTTCCGGTTTTTCTGTGGAATATAAAACAAAAGCACATTTAAGTGCTTGGGAGGGAGATGAAAACTTCATTTGCCATGTAAGGGAGCATGAAGAAACACATTTCTGTATGAAGATTAAGGATTGTAAAGTGCTGTAAAGGCTGGAATACAGTGTCAATAATGAAGTAGAGATTTGACTTTTGGAGTTCAGTCGTTCATTCAGAATTGTAAAAACAGTTATTTCTTCTGTTGAAATATATGTGATTATGTGCAGTGGTAGTCTCTTGGGTTGTTATCCTGGCCCTACAAATTTACCAGAAATATCCTTTACTTTGCTGTAGATACAAACTGTATTGAAGGCTGAGGAGGCTTGATTCAGGAAAGGCACTGGAACAGTAGCCAGGCTTCCTCCTCAAGGAAATTTACAATGACACTGCAAACACTCTCTCTCATCTGTGTCATCTAAGCAAATACTCAGGTTTTTGTACATTGGGGTGAAAAAAGTTCCTGCAGACTTCAGAACATTCAGAAGACACACACTTTCTGAACAAATTCCTTTATTTTTCAGCCCTGTTTCTGTTGTGTGGGACATTTCTGAAGTTGAGTGAGGCTGAGGAAGTGAGTTTTACCTACATCACAATACTCTGTGTCCCAGTACCCCATTCACAAATGATCCACAAATAATCTGTGTGCTGAGACTAACGCATTGGTATTCTATATATGTGTGTATAAATATATGTATATAAGTATCTATAGTTGTGACTAGATACGTAGGTATAGGTGTATACTATTATGAGCGTATATGTATATATATATAGGTATATGTAGGTATATTTTGGTGTGCATATATATAGGTCATTAATTATTGCAGTCTCACAAGAAAAGAAGAAAGAGCAGAGAGGGGTATCTCACTGCTGATGTGCTCTGCTGTGTCCAGCAAAGGTCAAGGATGGGGGCTGTGCAGAGCATGTGCCAGGCTCTCTGTCCCTGCTGATTGGGCTCTTGCTGCCCTAGTCCACACTTCCTTCCTGCTCCTGCTCTTCTTCTGGCTCTTCAAAGGGTCTCTGGGTCACAAGCACAGCCTTCTTCACCACCTCCGTCCGTACATGGTCATGGTAGTCCAGGAATACCAGATCATCAGCTCTGGGGCTGTGGGTCTCAGTTGCTCGCGTCTCTACCCCTGCTGCACTGGCTGTCGCTTCTGAGGACATATCCCCACTGTGTTCCATGTCCTGCTGTTCCCCATTCTGCTGGCTGGAGGAATGAATCTCAAGAGTAGCCTTGTCCTGGACGTCTCTTGGGGTATGCTTGGCTGTGTCCAGCACATTTGTGGCATCACCTCTTAGCTGCATGTCTTCTGTGCTGGAGGTGCCTGTGGAGGCTAAACGCAGAGCCCACCGTACTCTCCAGCCCAGTCTCTGCCATCTCTGTTGAGCTGGGCTTTGGATGACTGCAGACCCAGGAGCGGTTTCGGCATGGCTTAGACTCCACCTCCTCGAGGAGGCCGAGTGCATAGCCTTCAGCAGAATCCAGACCCGCCATGCATGCCGACAAAGCCTCAGCCATGCCACGTAACTCTCTGTGTCCATGTGTGCAGGTACATCATGGCTTTCGGCATAGTCTGCAAGTCCTTCTGCTCTTGTTGATTCCTCTGAGTTGAGTTCCTGCTCCTGTTGCTCCTGTGGGTATTCCAATGATTTCCGGACCATAAGAATGGCCTTCTTAACCACCTCCGTATGTACATAGACATGGTAGTCCCGGAATACCAGAGCATCTCCTGTTTGACTCTGCATGCTCTGTCCTGGCCTCTCTGTCCCTTCTGCTGGGGCTGCTACCCTCATCGCCTCACCAGTGCCTTGTTCCAAGTCCCGCTGTTCTTCCATGTGCTCCTTACATCCCTGGGTCACAATTACATCTTTGTTCAGGAGCTTGTCTATCACGTCTGGGGCTGTGTCCACCAGAGCCGGGCCATCAGCTGTAGAGATACAGATGTACATAGGCTACCACAGCCCTATATAGGTCATTAGCTCATCAGTAATATATATTTTATGTATGTAAATGTAATATATATATGTATATATTATCAGTATATATTTATAAGTGAATATACATATATATGTATACAT
>VWZV01000954.1:422635-472660 GCA_013397155.1 Irena cyanogastra | reverse complement strand
TGCTGCCCGGCGACATCCCTCCCCCCTTTCTTAATTTTCCCTTCATTCAAGCACGCAGCCCCGAGCGCCTGTAGGATAAACTCCGAGCGCGCTCTGGTATTGGCTTCGAGTCAGGAGTGTCTGGGAGCCTTAATGAGAACCAAGTGTAAGGCAAGGCTCAGCCACCTGTCCGCGGGATCCCCGGCCAAGCGCTCCGGGCTCCCATTAATCAATGGATCTGCCTCTTGGAAAGTCTCTTTAGCATGCTGGACCCCTCCCCCAGGGCGATTGCAGAGCGGATTTGGGGACCTGGAAGCCCTCTGGTAATTTTTCTAAGCCAGCCAGCAAAGCCGGGCTGGTGTTGCCGGCAATTTTGCGATTTCGAAACCGCTACAAAAACCTCTGCAAAGAGGAAAAAAACCCAACCAACGAAACAAAAATGAGTAGGAAAGAAGCTCTTTATGTTGCAGGTCTGCAGTCCTGCCCTCTCTCCCCAGGAGCAGCACCTCTCCCACCCCCCTGCTTCCCAAAGATTCTGTCTAGCTGCTTTTCAAGGGAAATTAGCTTAGGGGAGGATATTTTTTCTTTCTTTTTCCTCACAGGCATGAGCTGCTTTGATTGCCTGGAAGCATGATTTCCTGAAACCTGCTCCTTTCTGGCTCTTGCAGGGAGGTTCACAATAAAACGTATTGTGGTTTTGAGCTGGGTTTTATTTAAGAAATGCCATTCTGGGTTACTCTCTTTCATGAGGCAGATGGAGAAAGAGATGAAAGGCTGACACTTGGGATACTTCATTTCTGCTCTTTAATTGTGGGTCGTGCCTTTTCTGTAAGAACAGGCATCTTTCCTGGGAACCGAGGGGAATTGGAGTGGAATAAATGAAAAAGGGAGGAAAAATGCCTGTTAATTGCACTTTTTTGTTTTTGAAGCCTTTCATCTCATTCTTCCAGGAGCAGCCCTGTAAATGAGGATATTTAAATGCACTGCTTTTATAGATCCAGGAACACTTCTGGCTACTCACTGTGCTTTGGTGTAAGCCAGGCTCTCTTCCAAGGCAGGCTTGGAGCAGTGTCAGGTGCAGCCACTGGAAACCAGTGCAAAGTTGTGGTTGGACAGATAAAATCCGAGCTGGGAAGGGAACCTGTACCCCGTTAATGCTGCTATTAATTAAATAAACCTTCAGTCTCAGGTCCCTGCAGCCACTGGTGGTCAGTGTCACCGAGCTGAGCAGGAATGCTGGAGCAGAGCTGTGGAACCCAGGCAGAGCAGGCCCTGCTGCTGGTCGTGGGGCTGGGTGGCAGCTGTGCTTAGTGCAGTGTTTGGCTGCTTTCTAGGATGAAGATATCCAAGTGGAGGTGGAGCAGCATCTCCCTCAGTGCCCAGCTGCAGCTGAAAGGCACCCTGGCCCTTCTTCTTGTGGGCAACGCTGTCTTTGTCATAGCTCAGGTAAGGCTGTCAGGTTTTTGGGGGCTCTCTGGGCTTTAAAATGCTCTGGTGTCTGGGATGGGAACCCCCTGGGCTGGCAGAGCTGCTCTGTGCATGCATCAGGTCTCCAAAAATTGTGGGGACTTCTGACTTGCCTCACTCTTTAGTCTGGGTTTAACCTAAGTTGTACCTACCATGGCTAAGAGCATTCAGAGAGCATTTTGGGGACCCTGAAGGGCCATGCCCTGCTCCTGGGTGAGCATCACTCCTTGCTCCCTGAGCTTTCACTCACTTTGCATGCAACATTTGCAGTTCCTTTGCCCTCTGGTGCATGGTCACAACAGGGGGTGGGAGGTGGGGGTGTCAGGGACCCCCCTGAAGTGACAAACCTGAGCTTGCAAAGAGAGCACACAGGCTCCTCCACCCTGCTGGCACCCGCTGACCTGCCCTCCTGCTGCACAGGGGTTTTGCAAGGGTTTGTTGGAGCTTTCAGCTGCAGTTGGCTCTGCAGCTCCCTGAATTCTCTGTGGAGCAAGAGTCAGAGAGCACCAAAAGTCTCGGAGAGTTTAGGGTTGTTCGGGAGCTCGGTTTTGCCAACTGAGCGAAACAATGAGAATTTCCTTTCCTGAGGAATCCCAAATATTGCCACTTCATTCCAATTTTGTAATGAAAACACAATTGCAAGAATGCAGGGATGGAAACCTCAGGCTTGACCCCAGCTGGAGAAGGCAATGCCTGGGTCGAGCGGGGTAGGCTGGGAGAGGAGGGCTGCCCTCAGTGTCCCCACACGGGCTCCGAGGTCTGGGTGTGACTCCTGCTTCTCTTCCCTCCCCCGTGCTCCGAGCAGGACCTGACACTGACACAAACATCCAACAGCCTGGAGGAGGGCTCAGATGTCACTGCCTACTGGTGGGGAGAGTGGACCAAGTGGACAGCGTGCACCAGGACCTGTGGAGGAGGTGTCAAATCCCAGGAGAGGCACTGCCTGAGGCAGAGGTACGGCACCCACGGCTGGGGAGGGGCTCTGCAGCTGGCTGACCCAAAAGGTCACCACTCAGAGAGAAGCCCTGATGGAAATGTGTCTGGGGAAGCCCTGTTGGAGCAGGAGGTGATTCCCTGAGCTTTGGGCATCCCAGCTGAGTGATTGCCGTGCTGGCCCTGCAGTTTCTGCAGTAGGGGTTGGTGCAGAGGGGCAGCAGACACACCCTGAGCCTGCTCTCGAGGCTTTGGGGCACAGCAGCCCCTGGTGCAGGGCTGCTTGGGCACCCACTGGTTCCATCTGCTCTGTGCCTGGCTCTGCCCTCTCTGGGCAGTGTGCTTGCCAAAAGCCACTTTGTAAGCCTTGTGCAGGTGACAAAGCCACAGAGACCTTTGTCACCAGCTCCGGGGACACCGACAGATCTCTGTGTGGCTCTGCTGTGCAGACACTGACCTTACAGAGAGTAAATATATTTAAACAAGGGAAAATGATTTCTGCCCCCCAGCTAACCACCATTTCCTTATTCAGAAGGAAGTCAGTGAGTGGGCTGGCTAACAAAACTTGCACTGGAACATCCAAAAGATACCAGCTCTGCAAAGTCCAAGTAAGGATATCCTTTGTCTTGTTGGGAACACTCAGAGTGGGAAGTCATGCGTGGCGTTTCTGGGTCCCTTGGAGAGGGGACACCATTTGTCCTGAAGCTGTCACTCTGTTGCCCCTCCAAGCAGCTGGGGGTTCCCTTCTTTGGTGCCCACCAGCAGTGTCTAGGCTTTGGGCATTTTGCCATAAAAACCAGAGAGTGGCGCTGGCAACAATTCCCAGGGGGTTCCTGCAGTGGGGGGAGGAGGAGGAGGAGGAGGAAGAGGAGGAGGAGGAGAATGTGGCCTGGCTGGGGAAGGTGATGGAAACACTCCTTGCAGCTGGTGGTGATGTGCCAGAAACCTTTCCCACACTTTGTTTCCCTCAGGATGTTAATGTATCCCATTCTAGGAGTGCCCTGTGAACGGAAGGAGCTTTCGAGAGGAGCAGTGCTCATCATTTAACTCCCATGTGTATAATGGCAGAACGTATCAATGGAAACCTTTATATCCTGGTAACAAGACATTCTTTGTGTGTTTCATAATGCTCAGCCAAATATTTTGATAGTTATGATGCTACAGCCTGCAGGAAGGCTCCTCCTCTGCTGTTTTAAAGTGATTTTTCAGAGGCAGAATCAGCTGTCTCCTGAGTTCAAAGGCTTGTTTGGCAGCTGCAGGGTAGCTTGAAAATGAAATAACAACAAGAATTCATGTCAGTAGCCTGTGTTGGTCACAGCTCCCAGGGACCAGAGGCTGCAGGGGGATGTGAGAGCAGGAGATGTGAGGGCTGTGCTAGCAGGGACAGTGGGGCTCACCCGGACAAGTGTCCTTTGAGCCGGGGCCATTGCTGGCTGTGCTGTTTTCAGTGGTATTTGGTCTCTCCCACGCCCTCTGTGTGCTCTGTCAAATGTCACCGAGATGCAGCTGGTCACTTTGGTCATCTGGGGTGAGCAAGAACTGCAGAAACTACTTGGGACTCAGAAACTGAGATTTTATTGAACTTCTAGGCACTGAACTCCCATCAAAATCAAGCATTAAACACAAGCCATGGACGAGCTTTAGAGCTGTTGGGAAGCCAGGACCCTTCTCCTGAGGAGGCTTCTGAGCTCAGGTTCTTCAGATTCACATTTGGGTGCCCAAAAATAGAGATGGGATCTACTGCAACTTTGTTTTAGGGGTCTCTGTACATCCCTAAAAGTTCATCAAATCAATTTCCCTGTGTACCAAGTCCCTGGCTCTCCAGCCTTTGCAGGGTCAGCGAGGTAGAACTTGGTCCATGAGCCATTTCTCCTTGGTGGTTTTTGTCCCCTGGAGGTGACAATTTTCTTAAACACATTTGCTGTTCAAGCTGACTCACCAGAGACGTTGCAGGAATTATTTTGTGTTTGAGCAGGCATTCATGTGGCTCCTGGGGGATTTGCAGCAGAATATTTTGACACTGATGCTGCCTTGCTTGGGCGTGCAGGCCAGCGGGTCTCTGCTCAGGAGTTGGTGGAGACAAATACTTGGCATTGGGGTTTTGATGCAAATATGAGTTTCTCATCTGCTTCCTGTGGATATAATAAGTGTGGGATTACTGTGCTGGTGGGTGCTGCCAGCCAGTTGTTGTCTGCAGAAAACAAAGGGTGAATTAAGTCCATCTTGGGTGAACTTTTCCGTAAAAGTTATAGATTATAAAATGTTCTGAGTTGCTATGGTTTTGAATATAGCCTTACACGTGTATTTCCAACAATGTATGTGTAAATTTAACTCGTGTATCAAGTGTTGCTAAGTGCACATGCATGTTTTTGTGCAATGTGTGAGTCCTTGCACACAGCAGTGCTGCTGCCTCAGTGCCTGCCCTGGGCTGCTGCTGGTGATGCCCCTGGCATCCCTGGGGCATCTCTTCCTGCCAGGCTGTGCCAAGGCTGTCACACTGCCCCAGTGCCATCTCCTGCCCATCCTGAAACACGAGAGATGGCAGCTTCTGAACTCTCACTGCTCTGCAGTTGTGCTGCTGTTGTTTAGCTTGGCAGGGATTCACTGGCTTGGGGAGGATGAAAGTTGTGGTGTTTCTGCTGTTTTTGAATCTCTCTTTATATCCTTTCCCCTTAGATGACTATGTTCACATTTCTAGCAAGCCCTGTGACCTTCATTGCACCACTGTGGACGGCCAGAGACAGTTAATGGTTCAGGCCAGGGATGGAACATCCTGCAAATACACGGATTTCCGAGGGGTTTGCGTGTCTGGAAAATGTGAGGTTGTTAAACATTATAGCAAAAATATTGTTAGTAGCATTCAGAGAATCGCAATGGGTGCGACGTTGGCCTGACCCTCAGTGCTCTGTCTGTACATTTTTCAGCCCATTGGCTGTGATGGCATTCTCTTTTCCACCCACACCTTGGATAAATGTGGAGTTTGCCAAGGAGATGGGAGCAGCTGCACCCACGTAACCGGCAGTTACCGGAAAGGAAATTCTCATCTTGGTAAGGCTTTGGGGACTGAGGGCTTGAGTTGAGAGGGCTGGGTTTAAAATGGACTCATTTTTTTTGGTAAATTGCTTTCAGGTCTTACCAACTGCCCAGCTTCAGTTTTTTCCACGTGTTCTACGCGTGTTAATGCCGCTTGTGAGTTTGGGCAGAGAAAATATTTAAAAAAAAAAAAACAAAACAGGAAATTTGCGTGGTGTTTGTCAGAAACCAGAGGTCTCTGATGATGAGTGGTGTAAAAGGGTTATGCAAGAGGCTGGTATCTATTTTAGTCTTTTTTAGTCATTTAGCCAAAAACAGGACACTCATGACCCAGTAAGACTAGAAATAAACGATTTGTAATAACAGGAAGCAACAATATCTTGAAAGACCAGGATTTCAAAAATCAGCGTGATGTAAAGCAGCCGAACCTACATGTCCTAAATATAACAATCTAATTCAGGAATTATGATTAATGCTCTCTGAGATGGAGCAAACTGCAGGGACTTCAGTGCTGTGGGAGGACTTGTCCTGTCCCATCTCTTGTCTGGTGCAAAGGGGAGTCAGAGGAGAAACCAGCTCCCATCTCCTGCTGGGGTTTTGGGAGCACTGGCTAACACAGGGGTAAATATTGAACACAAAACAGCTTCTCTAGCTAACAAAACCATCTGCAGATGTATTTTCTTACACTAATTGAGATAAACACAATATTTGTGCATGCAAGAACTGAATCCTTTCCCCCCTTGGATGTGTTTTTGCTCTGTAAACCAGGACACAATTCGCACATTTTTCTTTTCTATTACCGATAAGCTCCTGTCTGCAGCCTAAAACACGAAGGGTTGGGGCTTTTTAATCCACAGCTCATTAAAAGTGTGGGTGCAGGCCAGCGTGTTGGATGGACTGCAGCCCTGCCTGAGGAGGGTTTGGTTTAGATCACTGGTTACAAAGATCCTTTCATTAATCCGTGGTTTCCCGTAGGCTATTCCCTGGTAACGCACATTCCCGCCGGAGCGAGGGATATCCAGATAGTGGAAAGAAAAAAGTCTGCAGATGTTCTGGGTGTGTATAACCTCTTGGTACTTCCCTAGGATGCATGCCTATGCTGGCTAATGCTTTTTCCAATGCAGAGCTGGATGTAGTTTTGTTGCAGAATCACAGAATATCCTGAGTTGGAAGGGACCCACAGGGATCAGCGAGTCTGTTTGTTGCAGACATGAGTTAAATCCGTAGGCAATGTAAATCCATCTGTGCTGTCCAAGCCAGGGTGTTGCTCCTCTCTGCAGTCTGAGGCTGTGTTTGTCAACACCGATTGCTTTAAAGCAGGAAACGTTGGTGAATATTGTTGGGATTTCAGCAGGGTGTGACAGACACCCTGGTGCTGGATCACAGATGGCCAAGTGACTTCACCTCTCTGGTGATCCCCTTAACATTCCCCTGCCTGGGGAATGTGCAATGACAACAGCACTGAGGGGATGTGACCTACATGTGGCCTTGCTGAAGTGTTGGTGACCCATCTCACGGGGGAGGTGACAGAGCTGCTCAGGAGCAGTGTGGAAAAATCCAGACTTGCCAAAGTGAAGCACATTTGCTGCCTCAGAGGCTTGTGGCCTCTCCAAGGTGGCTGTCCCATCCCTGGAAGTGTTCAAGGCCAGGCTGGATGGGATTTTGAGCAGTTTGGAAGGTGTCCTGGCCCATGGCAGAACGAGATGAGCTCCAAGGTCCCCTCCAATGCAAACCATTCCAGGCTGATTCTATGGGTGGAAAAGGCTTGGTGTGGTTACCAGGAACTGGGCTGGCTCAGGGTGACCTGTCTTGGGCCACTGCTGGCTCAGGGGACATCAGCTCCCAAGGAGCCAAGGACCTTGGCCACCTGCCAGTGCTGTCTGCAGAGCTGGCCCTGCTCAATGTCCCTGCTGGGCTGGTGCCAAGGGGGTGACAGCAGCCAGAGGTGAGTGTGAGCCACATTCCCAGGGGTTTGCAATGTGGAGGGACACGTGGCCCAGAACTCTGGGCACGTCCTCACACAGCGTGTGTTGCAAACAGGTGACCAGTGCATTGCCACATAGGAGAACCTCTTGTTTTATTGCTGTGACACTGATTTTACCCCCTGAACACAGCAGGGGCAGCATCCAGAGCTTTGCCCTCGCGTGTGACAGCACTGACTGCTCTCTCTCTCCTTTGAAGCTGTGGCTGATGAAGCTGGGTACTATTTCTTCAACGGGAACTATAAAGTGGACAGCCCAAAGAACTTCAACATTGCAGGCACGGTGTTCAAGTACCGCCGGCCCATGGACGTGTACGAGACCGGCATCGAGTACATCGTTGCCCAGGGACCCACGAATCAAGGGCTGAACATAATGGTGAGCTTTGACTCCTCGTGTTCTCGTGGTGGGGGAAGAGAAAATCCACCTTGGGTTGAGGAAGGGGTGAGCCTGGCAGCAGAGTCCTGCCATGGTTTCAAGTGAGGAGGGGAGTGGGAGCAGTGACTCTGCCCAGTTCCTTACCCAGCACTATTTTATTTGTGTCGGTGCTCTTGGATTCAGGCAGGGCTGCCAGTGGTGAATGTGGACTTGGTAACTCCTCTCTGCAGGGAGAAGATGCCTCAGGCACTGCAAGAGGATTTCTCCTCTGCTCCTTGGCATTTTTATCCAAGTTACCTGGCAGGAAAAGCAAAAATAAGAAACTGGGCCAGAGAGCTTAGACAAGTGCATAAACCTTAAACCCCAATTCTTTCTCGAAAGCAAACCATGTAAAACCAGGTATTTGGAGAAAAGTCCCTTAATTTTCTTCTGGGCAGCCAGCCAGAGCTCAACTCCTGACATCTTCCATGCAGCCCCAGGCTCCTCTGGAAGGGGAAGGGATGGTTGCTTGGGTGCTTAAAAAGCATTAGACCACTATGAGGCTGTCTCAGCTGGGAGTCCCCAGCTCCAGTGGGATGGAGTAGCTGCAGGGGAGGGTGTGCTCCTCATAAAGCCACAAAAAGTGGCTTTGCAAGTGGTGGCCTTGTGAAGTGGCTGCCCCAAGCCTCTGGTCACTCAGGGCCAAGGAGGAAGTCTGAGCTGGGGTTAATGCCCATGGCAGCACTGCCAAACAACCCCTGGAAAATGGTGCTGGGCTCTAGCAGGAAGAAGTTGGCACTGTGAAGGAAAACAGGCTGGAAATAGCAAAACAGAGGCTCCCCAACTGACAGGACCAAGATGAATCCCATGCTTTGCGTGCCACAAATCCCCTGCACCCGCTAGTAACCTGATTTCTTTGCTAGGTCTGGAATCAAAATGGCAAGAACCCATCCATCACGTTTGAATACACCCTCCTGAGGAAGCCACACTCAAAAAATCTGCAGCCCATCTACTACACCTTCTCTGAGTCGGAGAGCGAGGAGAGCCGAGAGCTGGATGGAGACGTGCCATTGGGCTTTATCCAGCACAATGCAACCTATTTTGGGAAAATCTCCAGGGAAAGGATAGACTTGGAGAACCAGGTGTTTGGAAGGCAGGACACGGAAGAAGATTTAAACTTGAGCAAAGGTCAGGAAACCAATGAGGTCTATGAAAGAGCAGAAACAATTGACTGTGAGCCAAAACTGAAGGGCAAACAACCCCAAGGTAAGGAGGAGACTTGGGCCTCACTGTTCTGCTTCTCAGAGCTCTTGTTGAGAAATGCTCTGTTTCTACCTCTGGTGGTTCTGCTGGTTTGTGTTTTGGAAACCTTGGAAAGTTCTTTAAAACATCTCTGCTCACAAATCCTCTTTGCCCTTCAGATTCTGGTTTCTGGTGGGGTGTGTGGGGGGTGGACACCGGGTGAGGTCTCCCCGCTGGTGCCCTGCTGTGCTTTGCCTCATGCCAAGGACAGGAGGGAGCCCTGGGTGCACAAAACTCCCCATCACAACATCTCCCATCACCTCCCACCCCTCCAAAGCCCCCAGCAACTCCTTCCCATTTGAGTCCCTTGAGCATCCCCACCCTCAAAGTGCCTGGAGTGCCTTCCCAGCATGGCTGCATGGGCTGTGGGGCCAGCAGAGCACCTTCCTTTCACCTCTGCTATTGCTTTGGGCAGTGCTGCCGGGTGCTGAGCTCCCCTCTGGCCACACCACAGTGGGATAAGCCCCCCCAAAGCTGCACACCCTTGAGAACCCCACGAGATCCCCCCTGCCCTGAACCCAAGCCCTGCCTGTCGCCCCCCGTGCGGCTGCTCAGGCTCCGGCGCGTCCCCGCTGCTCCGGGCTGCTTGTCCCTCCCAGCCTCCATGCACTTTGTGGTTGTCACTGTGGTTTCCCCCCTGTTGGCTCCAATCTAGATTCAAACGTAACCAGGTCTACTTACCAGACAGACCATGACGAGAGAGACCCCGAGCCCGGGCTGGGCTCCAGGGAGTTCCTGCTGGAGAACGCCATCACGGACAAGCTGCTGGGCAAGGCCTCGGACTTGCTGCTCAACGTGACCGTGAACAGCATCTTCGCCCAGGGAGACCCCACCAACTCGGTGGGCTCACCCATTGACAGCCTCTACGTGGACTACGAGGACGGCGATGGCCTCGTCACCTACTCGGTGAACGGCACCTACATGGAGCTGAGCAACGGCAAAGCCGCCAACGCCTCCGCAGAGACGCCCTTCTCCAACGCCACCGTCACCATGAGCAGCCCCCAAGGCAACAGAACCCACAAAGCAAGGTAGGAGACGTGCCTTCAGTGACAGTCAATGCCATTTATTGCTGTTCTCGGCTCCTAACAGCCCTGTGCTCAATGTGTGGTTTCTGCCTCTTTGGAAGCAGGAGGTAAGTGGGGGTGGGATGGTGAGAATGTTCTGTTGGGAGTTGATCTGGAAGGAAGGGCCAGAGGTTGGGGAGCAGGAAGTCATGAGAGCATTGAAGCAAGAGGAACTCTTGACGTCAGAAAGTCCATGCTGGTCTTTGTCAGCTGGGGCCTTGCTCTCTGCTGTCACAGCTTCTTGTCAGAGCCACGGCCATGAAGAAACCTCTTCCTTTCGCCTTCTCTTGACGTCCTGCTCCCATTCCCCAGCCCCTTCCTCCATGTTCTGATGCAGCAGAAGTTGGTCCTGGCCCCTTTTCACCCACCCTGTTGAGTGCCACCCACGATCCTCCTCACTTGGGATGGCAGGAATATGCTTCCAGCAGCTCCCAGGGGTGGCCCTGCCACCAGGAGCTGCACTGTTGTAGGTCCTGCAGGAACAGCCTGGATTTGTTGCCTCAGCAGCTGCAGAAGCAGCTCAGGGAGTCACACAGGAACAGCCAAAGCTCTGCAGTAGCAGCTCCTGGATTGGCACTGGGACCATCACCTCAGGACTCCTTTAGATGGCTGGGTTGAGTGGAAGTGGGGAGGTCAAGAAAGGCTTAATGTAGTTTCAGCAGCAGATTTTGCTCGGGGGAAGGGTGGAAGGAAGTCTTGGGTGGGTGCTGACCCCCATGGCTGTATCTATCAGCTTTTGAGGTGTCCCAGGGCTCTCTGAGGAGCAGCCTTGATTCCCAGCCCAGAACTCACTCAGTGTGGCCACATGGGGACTGAGATGGGGCCAGTGCTCACAGCAGCAATTAGCCCTCCAATTAGCCCTCCTTCATGGTCAGCCACACACAGAGCACTCCCTGGGCAGCTTGAGCTGACCCTGGGGCCTTGGGAGTATCCAGGCTGTGGATTTGGGTCCCACTGTGCATCCCCACAGCACCCCAGCCTCCTGGCTCTGTAAAACACAGGATGAGATGCTGAGCTTGAGGAGATGCAAAGCCCTGAGCAGATGCTCCCTCTGGTTAGAGTCAGCTGGATTTACCCACAGCTTCCACTACGTTATGCTAAAGACGCTCATGCTAAAGAAAATGGCCATGCAGCCAAATGGATCAAACTTCTTCATGATAAGAACATGAAAACGTTGCCAAGGGCTTGAGTCTATCATCTCTCCTCGTGGCTTGGCTTGGGAGTGGAACCTTCAGCTGCCAAAGCAAGCATTTCATCCCCTCTGACAGAGAGGGCAGTGCCCTCAGTTCCCCTCACCCTGCCCTGGGGCAAGGACTGCCCTGCCCTGCCCCTGGGGCTCCTCAGACCCCATCACACTCCCTGTGTCCCCTCAGCTGCCCCCCTGTACCCCAAAACTCCACCCCAGAGCTGTGAAATGGGGGCAGTGCTTTGCTGCCTCCTGGGAGCACAGGGAGCTTCAGCCCTCAGAGCAGCTTGGCTTTCACAGGACAATCAGAGAGGCTGTGGCTCCAGTGCAGCTTTTTTGGGTGCTAGAAGCTCCTTGCCCTGTCCCTGGCTGCCCATCCATTGATAACAGTGATTTAAACCTCTCCAGGAATGTCACCCAGCTCTGACATCTTTTCCCACCTGTTCTTCCCTTGGTTTTGTTCTACAGTGTCTCCTCTTCTCCCCCCTCTCTCTCTCTGGAAGAAAAAACAAACTTTTCAGATCGAAACATTGATATCCAGACTGGTTTTCACCAGCCAAAAGGCTGAGAGATGCTCAGGTCCTTTCTGGCTCCATCCTTTGCTGGTGAGGGGCTGAAAGATCAGTGGGGGCAGCTGGGGTGACTCTGTTTGGAGACAAAGAGAAGAGGGAGGAGGAGAAAAAGGCAACAAAACAACCTGCACCTCACTTCCAGAGGGTGGGGTGAGATGGGATGGGATGTGTCAGCACAGCCTGGTTGTTACCAGGCCTTCATTGCTTCCCCCAATTTTTAATTTATTTCCTCAAGCCCAGTTGCTGTTGTGACTCTGATCACTAAGCTGGATCTCCAGGGTGGGAACGAGGGATGAGGAGCTCCAGCTCAGCCCCTGGGCTCAGGATTTGGCACCAGCACAGTGGGGTAAAGCCCCCACTGACAGTGAGATGTGGGGTTTGGTGCGTCACGGGCTGGAGCTCTGGGACTGGATTGTCCCAGCAGGAGGGGACAGCCAGAACTGTGCTGGAGGAAACAGGGTGGGGACACAAGGAAAATCCTGTCCTGGAGGGAGGCAGAGCGAGGGATTCCCATCCTTGGCAAAGGGCAAGGCCCAGGCTGTTATTGGGGTCAGCCTAATTCTGGGGGCAGGAGCTTGGGCTTGAGACCTCCCAAATCCTTCCCAAGATCAGTTTGGGGTGGATTGTGACTTTTTGTTCATTTTCATTCCCTATCAGTGAACAGCAAGGTAGGCTGGGCTCTCTGGAGCCCGTCTGTCCCTGGGGACAGTGCTGGGCAGAGGTGGGGGAGTTGATTTCTCTCTGAACCCTTGTAGGGTGGATGGAGGCACCCAGGAGCCCCTGGCAGCAGTGTGGGCTGTCCTACTTCCTCCCTGGAAACAGCTCCAGCTGGGGTGGATGGGTTGGTGCCTCTTGTGCTGCTTTTCCTCTCCTGGAGCAGCTAAAAACCTTTCTAGGGTGTGCTGGGGCAGATCCAGGCACCCTCCATGTGCAGCCAGGGCTGGGCCTGCAACAGGAGCCACGAGTTTGCCCCTTTGCTTAGGAAGAAAAACCAAAATAAAACACAGAAATGGGAGCCAGGGACTGTGGATGTTGATCTGTGGTGTTTGTGTGCATTTGTCAGGGTTATTCCTCTACTCTGGGAACTGTTTTGGGAAAAGGGGCAGCCCAGAACTCAGCTGAGGGTGAGGGACTGGTGCTAATTTTTGGTGCTGCATGTTGCTTGAAAAGCTGATTAAAATTTTGGGAAGCAAATGCGTGACTTTATTATGTAGCTCATAATAAAGAGGAAAATGGAAAGAAAAGAGAAAATGCCCCCAGTTTTGTTGGACAATGGGCTGCTGTCTGCATTGAGAGGAGAACAAAGTGACAGTTTTGTCTTTGCTGGAAATGAGCTGCCCTGTGCCCAAGTGTCTGATTCCTCTGGAAAGATCTTGTCCCTGGGACCTTGTCAGGCATAGAAGCTCTTTATTTAGGATCACACACACTAAAGGGACACTGTTGAAAGATTTACTGTCCTCAGATGTGGGATAAAGCTTATTTTGAAGATTTTTCTCAGGATAACTTGGTGTTTACTTTGGTGCATCGGAGAGCAGGGGATAGACTGGAGGATTTGGGTAACGTTTCCAGGCAAATTAAAGCACAAAAAGCAGATGTTGGCTATGTTTTAATGACAAGTGCCATTTGTGAGCCCTCTCCTGGCTGGGTGGCAGCTGGTGGCACAGGGAGCTGCTGTGGGTCCCCAGGCAGAGCTGCTGTGGCAGATAAAACACTATTTATACTGAGCTGAGATTGTTATTTTTCCACCAAAACATAAAAAGAGAGTCACATTCATCTCAGTTCCATTTCAAGCGCAGGAAGCGACCATTTGCCAAACTGACAGAGGCAAAATCAACAGGGAAAATGAGATTTGTTGTTGTTTTTAATCCTTCTGGAGGCTCAGTGCTGGCGGTGGAAGGAGGGTGGGTGGAAAGGAAATGGCTGGATTCTCAACAGTGTCCTTTTAAAGGTTGATTTGATAGGCTGGACCTCCACTTTTTCTTACAAACAACTAAATAAGGCAATTTCAGAGCTTCTGCTGCCTAGAAATCATACAAGCTGCATATCCTGCCAGGCCAGAGACAACTGGATGTGAGGATACAACCTTGTACACTATTCCAGTGTAGCTGTTTCAAGGGTTTGGACAAAGGTATGAGAACAGAACCGAAGCCTTTTGTTGTAAAGGTGCAGTATCCCTGAGGTGTTCCCCCCTCCCAGCACGGGGAGCAGCTGCAATTCTTGCTTGGAGAAATGTTTTTTTCTCACACCAGGCTGGCTCTGTTACTCCTCTCCCCGTGGCATTTTGTGTTTCAGCACAGTGTGGATCTGAGTGATGCAAATTCCCCACCCGACATCCAGAGAAATAAATCAGACCAAAAGCAGAGTGGCAAAAAACCCAAATAACCAAAACCAGAGTGGCAAAAAACCCAAAAAAACCAAAAGCAGAGTGGCAAAAAATCCAAATAACCAAAACCAGAGTGGCAAAATCAGTGGGCTTTGAGGGACGAGCTCAGAAACTCCTGTGCTGGCTTTTGGAGATTGGAGCAGCCAAAATCTCTGCTGCACTGAGCAGCACGAGTGGGTTTGCCCAGCCCTGGAGACACAGGGGAGGAGATACTGCACCTTTAGTCACTGTGTGCCGAGGGCCAGGTGTATTTGAGCAGAAAATGCAAACTTTTGTTTAAATTCTGAACTGTTTCTACTTGTGGGTATTTTTATCCCATTCTCTCTATTTCTAGACAGTGGAAGCTCTGCCTCTAACCGGGCTGGGGATTCTACTTGGGGCTCAGGACAGGTATGTTGTGAAACTAAAAAAAAAAAAAAAAAAATATATAAAAAATTGATTCAAACAAACGAACCTCCCAAAAAATCAGAACAACCAAACCCAACCAAAGCCAAACCAAGCACATCCCCTCCCAAACCCAAACCCAACCGAACTGCAGCCAGATGTGTGTGTCTGTCATGGGCTGTCACTGCTCGCCTTGTAAATGCCTTTTTTTGTTCTGTTTTGTTCCTTTCTTTTATTTTTTTTTATTTTGTTTTGTTTTGTTTTTGTTTTGTTTGCTTATCGCTAGAAACAGATTGAAGTTGTTAAGAAAGGGCCAAGGTGTGAGTGCTGCTGACATGTACAGGTGGAAGCTTTCCTCCCATGAACCCTGCAGCTCTACATGCACCACAGGTAGTTATAAGAAGCAGCCAAATTCTGCACAGCCTGCTGAGATCTCCTGGTGTGTGAGTCCATTTTCTGTCTGTTAGGGATGGGAAGGAGCTGGTGATGCTTAGGGGATCTCGTGAGCTCTGCTTTAGCACCACCCCAGCTCTGCTGTTCCCGGGTGCAAAGGTGGGGAGAGGGGCTGGGGGCTGAGCATGCAAAGCCCACTGAGCTCTCAGGTGTGCTGAGGACCAGGAGGTGGTGCCCAGCGTGTCCATCATCCCTCCAAACACCCTCCCTTTGGGAAGCTCTGAGCACTGCCTTCACTTCCCATCCCTTTGTGTCCCCCCCCGGGACTCAGCAGGATCCCCAAACTTGTCCTGAGCCTCCTTTTTCCCCCCCCTTCCTCACCTTTTTGACAGCTTCAAGAGGTTTGAAAAGCTCAGCTGCTTCCCTGCAGAGAGAAATTTTAAAGATTGTTCAGCTCTGGCAGGAAACACAATAGCATTTGGCTTTTTGATTATGTTTTGTTTCTCCTACTCCTTCTACCCTGGAGCCTGAGCTCGGCTGCGAGGGTGTAAATCTGGAACAGTGACAGAGATGCCAGGGATATCGAAACTGAGCCTCTATTCTTCAGGCAGAAATTCTCTCTTTTTGCATTCATTCCTCCCTTTTTGCCCCCTGAAAAGCTTCAAGGCACCTGATCTCCTCCCTCACCCCCTGGTTAGGGGGTCCTGTGGATCCCTTGGGATGAATCAGGCGTGTGGGTCGTGCACTTGTCTGTGCTGCCCCTGAAATTATCCAGAGCTTGCAGTGCTTCTGGAATTAAAAAGAGGGAAAGGAGTGGGAGAGAGGAGTTTACAATCTCAGGGACATCTCTTAAAAGGATTTCACATTTTAAGCATTTGCTCTTGCCCAGCAGCCTCGTGCCTGCAGCAGGAGCTTTGCGAGCCATCCCTTTCCCCAGGATCCTGTCATCCATGTGTTCTGAGACATTTTTGACTTCTTTGATCCCCTCTGAACAAATTTCTCCCTTGGCTGGGCCAGCCTGCTCTGCCCTGGTTTGCAGCAAGCCGAGAGAGGTTTAACTCAAATTTCTCCTTCCTCGCTGCCTTTTCTCGCTGACATATCGCAGAGAGGCAAGGCCATGTCAAGAGCTGTAGATCTTTTTTTAGTTTCATGTAAACCATATGTTCCCCAGAGCTGCAATTCTTGTTACCTGTAGCCAGAGCAGCCTCCTGGTCCCCAGCCAGGTCCCAGAATGGACTTCCCAACATTTACTCTGGCACAGGAGGCTGTGGGGGAAAGGTCTCGCTCTGACGGCAGCTGCCGCTGCTTTGGAGGGGGAGCAGGAGGGGCAGGACCTTTCCTGCCAAACCTCCAGGACCCCTGCCTTGGCCTGGAGTTCTGGAAGCACCTGGGGAGCACCTGGTGCAAAGGGGGGTGTAATGCACAGGGGGAGTGGGGGGATGGAGCAGGTTGGGGACAGTTTGCTGTCGCCTCCACCCAACAGCCTGGCAGGGTGGCAGCTGCCGAGCAGACTCGTGGCTCCCAGTATTTCCTATAAAAATGTGTTAGTCATGTATTGGTTTTGGTGGCAAGCCCTGGCAGGGGTGGCCATGCCCTCCTGTGAGCTGGCCCAACTCAACCACACTGCTCAGACTGGTGGGGTGGCTGCTGTGCCATTCCCATCCCGGGGGACAGAAAGTCCAACTTCCTGCTTTCCACAGGGAGGGAGTTTTGAGAAACGCAGCTAAAACCAGAAAAACAACAACAACAACAGGAAAAAAAAAAAAAAGAGTTTGAATGCACAGCTCACCGAGCACCCTGCTGTGTGTGTGTGTGTGTGTTCTCTGTGCCCCCAGGAGTGATGTCCACCTATGCCATGTGTGTTCGCTACGATGGGATCGAGGTGGACGACACCTACTGTGATGCCATGACCCGGCCCGAGCCCATCCACGAGTTCTGTGCTGGGAGAGAGTGCCAGCCAAGGTACGGCCTGCACGGGGCACTCCTGCACTCTCCGTGCTTTCTCTGCCCTGCGTGTCTTTAGGGGAGGGTTGGCGTGGATTTGGGGGGCAGCAGGGATGGCCCACAGCACCCCCCATCTCTCCTCCTTTAATTCCATCTGGGAAGCAGCAAGAATTTCCTCCTGAGTGCTTTAGCTCAAGCTGAGAGGTTAAAATGTCTATAAATCCTGGCAGAGCTGGCACCTGGGGCTCCCAACAAATCCAGCTTCAAGCAGTGCAGGCTCATCCTACCCTGCCTGGCACATGGAAAACGTGTGAGTGAATTGGGTGGAGGGGCTGGGCTTGCAAACTGTGCCACAAACCCAGCCCTGTGATCCCTCCAGCATCCCAAATCTCACTGAGGTTTGCTTGTGTTGGGGCAAGAGCTGGTGCAGAGAGGAGCTTGTGCTGGAAGTCTTTTGGAAAGTTTTCCTTCTGATGTGGCTCTTAAACCAAACAGTGGCCACAGTCTGGAGCCAGGCTGTCCAGAGCCACACTGTCCAGAGCCACACTGTCCACAGCCACACTGTGCAGCTCTGGGTGGCTCCAGTGCTGCTGTGGAGGCTGGGAGGTGTGCAGGTCACAGAGGGTTTGGGCAGGACAGACCCATGTCTGGCAGAGGAAGGGGATTGTCCCTCTCTGCTCTGTGCTGGAGCAGCCTCTCCTCGAGTCCTGTGTGAACTTTTGGGTGCCACCATAGCAGAAAGTGATAAAGGAAGGCTGTGAAGGTGGTGGAAGGTGTAGAGGTGCCAGACGAAGAGCAGCTGAGGTCACTTGGCTTGTTCAGCCTGGAGGAGATTGAGGAGAGACTTCGTTGCACCCTCCAGTGACAAGGGGTCATGGAGGGGCAGCACTGATTTCTTCTCCCCAGTGACCAACGTCAGGACTCACAGAATGGCTGGAGCTGTGTCAAGAAGATTTAGGCTGGCCATCAGGGAAAGGTTTTTCCCCAGAGGCACTGCCCAGGGCACTGCCCAGGCTCCCCAGGGAATGGGCACATTCCCAAGGCTGCCAGAGCTCCAGCAGTGTCTGGACACTGCTCCCAGGCACAGGGTGGGATTGTTGGGGTGTCTGTGCAGAGCCAGGAGCTGGACTCCATGATCCCTGTGGGTCCCCTCCACTTCAGGGCATTCTGTTCTGTGACTGTGATCCTGTCAGACTATGAGAGGAGTAAAGTGAGGAGTAAATCCAGGGATCCACACCCTGGAACTGTGAGAACAGGGCAAAGCAAGAGCTCAGTGATGCCGGGGACCAGAGGTGGCTCCTGGAGAGTGCTCAGGTGACTGTGAAGGAGGACAGGTAGAACATGGAGTAGAAGATCTCCTGGAAACTCTCATGTTAGGGCTGAGAGCCAGGGCAGGCTGCAGCTGAGGCAAGAAAAATGTAGGGAGGTGAATGGTGCTGCTGCAGGGAATGCACCCACCCTGAGGGCACCACGGGGACTGGAATCTCTTTGTTGTCATTTTTAAAACAAGCATTAGGGTACTTTTTGTGCTTGGATTTTCCCACTAGTCCTTCCTAAAGCTGTCCCTCCTTATGGCTGTGCTGTTCCAGCTTCAGGGCCCTGCACTGTGAGGGAGAAGAGCTGCTCTGTGATTTACCAGTGACTTCAACTGGGGAGCACTGGGAGCTCATGGGGCAGCCACCAGCACTTGGGCAGACAGGAAGATACGTGGGCTGGCAAGGCTTTTCAAAGAAAAAAAAATGTTAATTCTGTGTGATCTGGATGGGGAAGACCTTTGTTTCCTTTCCCTTCTGAAGTCAGGTGGCACTTCTAGATGACATCTCCAGATGTGTGACATCTCCCTACGGCTCCCTGTTGTGCCTGAAGCCCCACATGGGGTGTGAGGCCTGGGGGCAACCAGGGCTGGGGCTCTCCTGAAGTGGGGACCTGGGGCTTTCCCACACCCAGAGGAGCTGGGAATTCTGATCCATCCCGACTTTTAGGTCATTCTTTAATTGCTGTAACATTCCTGTACTGTAAAAAACTTGACCTTTTATGTTTTTTCCTTGAGTTGCAAGCTGCTGCTCTCTTGTCAGGACAGAGGTGGCAGGGGACACTAAAGGACAGGCAGTGCTCAGAGCAGATCCCAGCTGTCACATGCGCTTAGCAGAGTCAGACTGATGGTGGGACATGAACGTGTGTCCCACCGGGGCTCGGGCAGCTCTGTGTGACATTATTGCTGGCATCTGCAGGGTGATGGATGGCGTGTCCTCTCCGTGCTTCAGCTGAGCAGGCAGAAAGGAGAGGTCAAACACGGGCAAAAAGCCTGACGGAGAAATGTGCTGGCAGAGCCCGCGGTGACAAACGCTCACTTGTCACCGAGGACACCGGGCCAGGCCCTGCATGCCACCCTCCCTCCTGACATGCTGCTTTCAGCTTCAGGCACGAGCCGGGGGCTGCGGGGTGAGCCCAACATATGTCGATGCTTCCACCCCTTGGGAAAAGCTCTCACTTTTGAGCTGGCAGCCTGGCTGCAGCAGGCAGGGCTCTCCCTGGGGTGCTCCATGGGGTGACGGGCTCTGCTCCCCGCCCAGGTGGGAGACCAGCAGCTGGAGCGAGTGCTCGCGGACCTGCGGGGAGGGTTACCAGTTCCGCATCGTGCGCTGCTGGAAGATGATCTCGCCGGGCTTCGACAGCTCCGTGTACAGCGACCTGTGCGAGTCGGCCGACATCGCCCGGCCCGACGAGCGCAAGGTCTGCAAGAACCCGGCCTGCGGGCCCCAGTGGGAGATGTCCGAGTGGTCCGAGGTGAGTCCTGCTGGCCCGGTCAGCGCCTCAGCCCGGGCTTCTCTCCCTGTTCCTGTTTATCCCGATGCCTTGTGAAGGTTGATCTAGAACAGAGGCTGGACAGAGCTAAAGAATAAAGTAGGGATTTATTAGGAGGGCTCAATGGATACAGCTTGGGCAGCGCAAGAGTCCAGTCAGGGCTACACCCAAGAGGAACCAAAATAGTCACAAAATGAACCCATGATGGTCACAAAATGTACAACCGGTCACAAAGTCTCTCAGTTTTATAAGTTCTGCTCCATTTGCATATTGGAGTTAATTGTCCAGTTACAGCTTCAGGCTATGAAGTCCCATCCTTCTCATTTTTCTCCCCGTTGTTTGTGCTCTTGATTTGGATCATTTGTCCTTGGTCCCCAGCTAGAGAAAGAATTGTTTTGTCTTCCTGCTCTGTAAAGAGAGCTCAGCATCCCCTAATATGAAGCTCAGAACTGCGCACCAAACCAGCACAGAATCTGAAAAAAAAAAAAGCTAAAACCTGAGGATCAATTCTCATCTGTATCCATCCACAGCCTCTCAGGATGCACTGGTTGCAGTAATGCATATGGATCCATGTGCATCAATATTTTTTCCCCTGAAATGAAACCCTGGCTCCCATTTAGGATGGGAGGCCACTGCTGTTGGTCACTCAGAGGTAGGGCAGGAGCTCACAGCTCATATCTCCCCATCAGTATTTCCTTGGCAACCTCTTCAAACCCAAACTGCCTGGAGGGTGATCCTGACTCACACACGAATTAAATCCCTGTAAACATCCCTCCCTGACCTCCAATCTCCCTGCACCACATGCAGAATGAAACCCTTCCCTAGCTGGGCCTGAAGCCTGTCCCCGAAGCCACTGGGAGATGGTTTGGGGAGGCACAGTGCTGCCCCACTGTTCCAGCCCATTGGTTTGCTTGGGAAAACCTGTGGAGAGGGTTTGTGCCCCTGAATCCCTTTCCAAGCACGGACAGTGCTCCAGCACATCCCTCACAAACACAAACTCATGGAAACAACCAGACCAGTGCTGCTTCCTCGGGGTGCCTCTTCCCAAATCAAGCACAGACCTCATCTAAGCAAGAGCAGATGAGCTCTGAGCCGAGCTGTCCGTGGGTGCCAACCTGCCCCATGGTTTGCATCATGAGGAATATGACTCTTCTTCCTGGGAAGCTCCCAAAAACTCGTCTTAGTCATAATTCAAACGTCTCCATTCCCCTGCAAGCTGGTGTGCATCATTTCCCTGGAGCTGACAGAGGGGCTGGTGCATTCCCTGGTGGTGCAGGATGTTTTGACTTTCCCAGCTGGTAGAGAGGAGCTCCCTCAGCACGTGCTGGAGCCTTATTTTGTCGGGCGTAGCAAACCAGAGTGGTTTATTTTACAGAAATCTGTATTCTCCTCCAGCATTTGTCAGGGACAGATTGCTTGAGACAGTGCTGGAGTAGATTGTTCTTAGCCAGCAGCAAAGCTAATCTCCTTTGGATCCCATCAGAGGTGGGGTGCCAAGTTGGCTGGGGAAATAGGCATTAAAAAAAGCACATTTCAGGGCTCTGAGGATTAACATCTCGGCACGGTGCGTCTGGGCCCTGTGCTGTTGACACTTTTCTCTGCTTTACGTTATGCACGGAGCAAATGTAATGTGTATGTGAGACTGTAGTAACTCAAATCCAGTTCTAAATAATGTCACTGGGCTGCTCGGTGCCAAATTTATCCACAGCATAAAAATCTCAGTTGTGCAGTCAGGGGGGAAACATTCTCCAAAGAGGTGGAAAGGAGCTGGCTGTTCCTGGGAAGGAGGCGAGGGAGATCTCACCCTGTCTCCAAGTGACAGCTAAAACTGCTGAGCTCTGAGCAGTTCCTGGAGCCTTTTCCCCTCTGCCATCACCTGTTGGACAGCACAGCCCCCAGGTGGGACGCAGCCTCCTGCTGAAGCTGTGGAGGGGGTTTGGGGAAGTCATTTGTGCGTTATCAGTGTGTGCTTTTAGACTTTTATGTTCAAATATGGGGGGAAAAAACCCAACCCCGGCCCAGCAGCTGCCGTGGTGCCCCGGCTGATGTCGCTGTCCCCTCCCGGCAGTGCCCGGCCCGCTGCGGGGAGCGGAGCGTGGTGACCCGGGACATCCGCTGCTCGGAGGAGGAGAAGCTCTGCGATGCCAGCGCCCGGCCCCTGGCCGAGAAGAACTGCACGGGGCCACCGTGTGACCGGCAGTGGACAGTGTCCGACTGGGGACCGGTGAGACCCCGCGGTGGCCGCTGCGTGGCCGTCGTGCCCCACCGCAGGCTGGCTTGTCCCTGGCGTTGGGTTTGGGGTTGGGCTCATCATACCTGGCAGGTCCCAGCTCCAAAAAACCTGCAGGCAGCCTGTGCTGGGAGCTGACCTCAAATAATTCCACTGCTTTGGCTCGCTGGGGTCGCCTCTGCCAGCTCTGTCACCGTGAGTCACCCTGGCTCGGGCACTGCGGGTGATCCAGCATCCCAGCGCATCCCGTTGCTTCCTGCCTTGTGGGGGATGTGGTACAGCAGGGGTTAAACCCTGAGAGACCTGGCTGTGGGCCTTAGTGGGTGTCAAAATCCTCTTGTCTGTCTGCTGCTCAGCATTCCTTGGCAATGCTGATGCTCCATGCCCAGAAATTGAACCTTTTCACTTTTTTCCCTTTTTTTTTATTTTTCTCTTTCCCCTTTTCTCTTTTCCTTTTTCCCTTTTCTCTTTCCTCCTTTCCTCCCTTTCCCTATTTTTCTTTCCTCTTTATTTTCTATTCTCTTTTGCTCTCTCTTTTATTTTCTTCCCCACCCCAGCTTTTTCCCTTCTTGCACCATTCTGCTCCAGAGACCCCCTCCATCCCAAGCTATTTTTACCCAGGTTTTGATACATTCACATCAGCTAAAAATAAGTAGTTTCCATGGCAGCAGCAGTGCTAGGAAACACCGAGATTCTCTGCAAGAGCAACCATGGAAGTGCCAGGGAGCACCGGCTGCTCCGGGCACTGGGGGCTGAATATTTGCAGCCACTTCCTTGGTCCCCTTTGCCTTGGCCTCTTTGGGATCCACTCTGGGGCTCCCTGCTCATGGTGCTTCCCCTTTTTCCTGCCCTGAGAGATGCTGGGTGTTGGCACAGGTTGCCCAGAGAAATTGTGGCTGCCCCATCCCTGGGAGTGTCCAAGGCCAGGCTGGACAGGGTTTGGAAAAACTTGGCATAGTGGAAGGTGTCCCTGCTCATGGCAGGGGGTTGGAACAAGATGATTTTTAAGGTCTCTCCCAAACCCAAACCAGTCTGGGATTCCGTGATGATGAAACCTCTGCTGGCTGCAGGAAGGATCCGCTGAGCTTCCCTGCGGCTGTTTTACGCCGAGCCCCAAAAATCCCTCTGAAATCTGGGGAAGGCGGGTGTGGGGAGGCAGCTGGGCCCTGTGGGGGCTCTGTCCCCGCTGCTGCGGGGTGGGTCAGGGAGGGATCCCTGGCTGAGTGCCCGCTGTGGTTGCAGTGCAGCGGCGGCTGCGGGCAGGGCAGGATGATCCGGCACGTGTACTGCAAAACCAGCGACGGGCGCGTGGTGCCCGAGTCCCAGTGCAACCTGGACACCAAGCCCCTGGCCATCCACCCCTGCGGGGACAAGAACTGCCCCTCGCACTGGCTGGCACAGGACTGGGAGCGGGTAAGTGCAGCTCCTGGGCTTTGGGGTGCCCTAGAGGGGTCAGGATGGGGTGCCCAGCTCTCAGGTGGCTCCTGTGTTTTGGGGTGTCCTAGAGGGATTGAGATGGGGTGGGCAGCTCTCAGGTGGCTCCTGTACTTTGGGGTGCCCTAGAGGGGTCAGGATGAGGTGTGCAGCTCTCGGGTGGGGGCTTTGGGGTGCCCTAGAGGGCTTGGGAAGGGATGTGCAGCTCTCAGGTGGCTCCTGGGCTTTCCTAGAGGGGTTGGGATGGGTGTGCCCAGCTCTCAGGTGGCTCCTGTGTTTTGGGGTGTCCTAGAGGGATTGAGATGGGGTGGGCAGCTCTCAGGTGGCTCCTGTACTTTGGGGTGCCCTAGAGGGGTCAGGATGAGGTGTGCAGCTCTCGGGTGGGGGCTTTGGGGTGCCCTAGAGGGCTTGGGAAGGGATGTGCAGCTCTCAGGTGGCTCCTGGGCTTTCCTAGAGGGGTTGGGATGGGTGTGCCCAGCTCTCAGGTGGCTCCTGGGCTTTGGGGTGCCCTAGAGGGGTTAGGATGGGTGTGCCCAGCTCTCAGGTGGCTCCTGGGCTTTGAGGTGCCCTAGAGGGGTTAGGATGGGTGTGCCCAGCTCTCAGGTGGCTCCTGGGCTTTGGGGTGCCCTAGAGGGGTTAGGATGGGTGTGCCCAGCTCTCAGGCAGCCCTGCTGATGACCCCGCAGTGCAACACGACATGTGGCCGGGGGGTGAAGAAGAGGATCGTGCTGTGCCTGGAGATTGTCAACGGCAAGATCAAGACTCGCAGCCCCTCTGACTGTGACGTGGCCAAGAAGCCCGTGGAAGAGAGCACGTGCTTCGAGAGGCCCTGCTTCAAGTGGTACACGACCCCCTGGTCCGAGGTGAGCAGGAAGGGGGCCCAGGGCTGTGCTGCCCCAGCCCTTTGCTGCCTGCAGAACCCCCCAGGAGATGGGTGAGTCCCTGCAGGACACGGTCCCTGAGGGAACACCCTGGGTGGTTTTGCTGCACTGGTGCAGCTAGGGGTGTCTGTGCTGGGGGAGAACAGGATTGAGAGGGGCTGTTTGGGGCCAGATGTAGCTTTATTTTTTTTTTTCTTTATTTTTTCCCTGATGCCTGGGGGTGTGGCTGGGGGAGCCCACAGGGTGGCTGCCCCAGGGATGCAGAATTTGGGGATGCTGTGATGGGATGCCTCATCACAGTGCACAACCCAAAAGGCAGCCAGGGTTCAGTGGCCAAGGGTCCAAGCTGAGTGAGCATGGGCTTCCTGCAAGCCCTCCTGGATGCAGCCTCCCTGATTTGAGCTCTAGGAGCCTCATTTTTAGTCTTGCAAACCCTATAATTAGCCAAAGCAGCCCTGCTGTAATCCCAGCCCCACGAGGCATCCAAAGGGCAGCAGGCAGTGAGTGCTGAGCCCAGCAGAGGCTCCACAAACCCCCCATGCATGCACAAAGACCCCACAACCCCACTCCTGGTGCTCTGGGGGTTCCACGGCTACCCAGAGCATCACCTGGACTGGGCCAGCTCATTTGTGGTCCCTTGTGAAGGGCAGCAGGAGGGAGGATGTCAGTGCTAGGGGACAGGACCACATCCTCCCACCCCTGGGCAGAAGCTGATGGTGCTGCCAGCAAAGACAGAGCGAGGGGACACCCACTGAGATGTGACATTCTCCTCCTGCCCTAACATCTCCAGTGAGCAGGTTCTGGCTCAGAAGAGCCCCCAGGGATGGCAGGGTCTGGCCTCAGCCCCTCTCTCTGTCCCCCAGTGCACAAAGACCTGTGGGATCGGCGTGAGGATGCGGGATGTGAAGTGCTACCAGGGCAAGGACATCGTGCGGGGCTGCGACCCGCTGGTGAAGCCGGTGGGCAAACAGACCTGTGACCTGCAGCCCTGCCCCACGGAGCCCCCAGGTGAGCCCCACTGCCTTGATTTTCCATGGATCCCCCAAGCAGCACTGCCAGCATCTTATCTTCCCCTGCCCCATTTGGAGAATCATCCCAGGGAGGATGTACAGAGACAGCCGTGCCCAAGTAATGGGGGCTGTGCACTGGCTCTTTCTGGAGATAAATTAAGAGGAGAGCTCAGAAGAATCATGCTCTGACCTGAAGATAAAAGGAGCCTTTGGAGAGCTGATTTGGGTGCTGCTTCTGTAAGATTCCAGCTAGAGCCGAGGAAGTTCTGTGTGTGCCATTATTTTAATGATTTTTCATCTTTGGGTGTCCTGTGGGATTTGTAACTATCTCGTTATCTGACTCGTCTGCTGGCTCAGAGTCCCTGTGATCTTTAGCAAACATGCAGTTCTAATCCTTTAATAGGATTTGGGAATAAGGACAGTGTGGGAGAAAAGCATGAAAATGGGTGACAGATTTGGGGCCAGCTCCTGGCCAGCTCTGGGTGCTCTCAGCTGCCCATCCCCTTGGGATCCGTGGAGCTTGGGAGTTGCCTCGTGGCCACCTTGCCCTGGGAGCAGCTTGGTTTCATGCATCCTATGGATTTTAAGCAAAAAATATATATATAAAAGTATAAATCCTATGGGTTTGAAGCAAAATATTGCACTGAAAGGAGTTGGGAGAGTGCTGAAGCAGCCTCTGGCCTCATCCCTTTCTCCAGCATCTCACTTGCCCCTAACTCTGGATGACACTGCTGAATTCCCATTCCCTTTCTCAAATAGCTTCTTTAGGATAGAAATTGTGAATCCCTACCAAGGGAAGGCCTTGACTTGGGGGCAGCTCAGAGGCTCCAGCAGTCCCTGGGCAGCTCTGTTTAACAGCAAAGACATTGAGCTTCAGGGCTGGGAGCAAATGAGACTCCCCAAGCCTGGCCAGGTGTGAAGGAACAGATCAACCTGCTCGTGCCTTTGCCAATGACATTTCTGGAAAAACTCCATGGTGTTTTCCAGGGGATGTCAGGGAGGTGGCAGCCACAGCTGGGATGATGCTGTTGCTCATCCCATGGTGTTTAGAGCTGTGTAGGGTGAAAAATGAACTCATGAGCTCACAATTGCTATTTTCTCTTTCTTTTCTGTGCCATGCCTTGAGGCATGGTACCCTGGGAGACAGAGTACCTGCCTGCTCACACCTGCCAGCAGCTACCAGACAGTGGCACCAAAACTGGCACAAATAAAGCTCCAGCAACATTTTAGTTTGGGCTGGGAACAGGAGGAGAGACATAAATTAAGGGAGAAATCCTACTCTGACCACCTACTCTACAAGTGCTTTAACAAAGCTGGCTCCCAGCTCGTGCTGTCAGGTTAAACCAAAAACCAGCCACCCCAGCCCAGATTTCCTTCTCTTAGTTATATCTCCCAAACAGATTTCCTTCTCTTAGTTATAATTTCTATGCCCTTTGGGAATGGTCCCCACAGGCTAAAAATCTGATTCTCTTTCTTGTTAGTTGTGACAGGCAGCATGCAAGCCAGGGCTATTTTGTGAGCTGCTTCCTCCATGCCCCCTCCACAGCCAAAAGCAGAAGGTATCAGTCCTTAGGAAGAGCCCAAAGCTTGGGGAAGGGTGGCCAATTATTCAGAGCCCAAGAAATTATCACTCTTGTGTTCAGTTCCCACTTCTGCCAAAGAAGAAGTGGAATGGGTGGTGGGAATGGTGCAGGGCTGCTTCCAAGACAAACAAACCCGTGCCTTATTTTCAGGCACTTAATGCCCTGCTAAAGCATGAGTTTTTTCTCTCCCCCTCCAGACGACAGCTGCCAGGACCAGGCAGGAACCAACTGTGCCTTGGCCATCAAGGTGAACCTGTGCAGCCACTGGTACTACAGCAAAGCCTGCTGCCGCTCCTGCCGCGCGCCCCACTCCTAGGGCAGGGCTGCCCGGCCAGGGCTCCCCCTTCCAGCCAGCCACACACCCCACACTGCTGCCAGCGATGATTCTGGCCTGGCTCCCCCTTCCAGCCCCACACACTGCTGCCAGGGATGGTTCTGGCCTGGTTCCTGTGTCCCCACTGAAGCAGAACTCCTCTCCGGGTGCCGAGCGCCGCTGGACGTCGGGAGCCCCCCGGGATGGGCGCTGTACAGAAAGTCGTGGATGTTTGATTCCCCCCAAACTCCAGCTACACCCAAGCTCCTGTCCTTTGGTTTCTTGGAGGTTGGGGTTGGCGAGGGGATGGTGTGAACTCCGGGAAGTGCAAGTTTCCCTTCACAGAACGGGGTTGGTGCCTCTCTCCTGGTTTATCCCGAGACATGCAGGCTCTCGTTAGCTGAATCAACGTGGTGGGAAGCTGACCCTCGTTTGTTAAATGAACTCGAGGCCTTTTTTTGTAATATGTAGGTGTATACTTTTTCAGAGAATTTTATCTTATAATCAAATGTTAGTTTCATAGTCCTTACAACCCCCTTACCCCCGATGCTGACATAATGTATATAATACGGAAACATAACTGCACTTTATATCACAAAAAAGACGTGCTCTTTTTTAATATATTTGTTTACAGACAGTGAACTTTATCCATATAATCATTAATTTGTACTCATATGTATATTTTAATAAAGTTGTCATATTTATGGTGTTTTTTTGTTTTATTCTCAAGTTTGTAGTGGAGTGCTGGGAACACTGGAACTAGGGATTTGCTGGAGCCCAGGGGAGGCAGGGCAGCTTTAATTCAGGAGAATCACAGCTGCTTGGACAGTGATGCAAGGAAATGTCCCAACAGTGGGGGGATTTTGGGATTTTTTGGGGCCCTTTGGGGTTCTGTGGCTTTAGAAACTGCAGCTGAAGCTCCTCAGGGGTTTGGGAGCAAAGAGATTTCATATGGTGCCAGCAAGAAAAGGACCTTTCTGAGCTCCCAAGGGGTTATTGCTCTGTGTTTTTACTGGCGTGGCCCCCAGAGACTGAGCCAAGGCTCTTTGGCATTCCCCAAACTTCTGTGTGCACCCCAAGTGCTGCTGTAACCCTCCCTCAACAGCAGGGAGCTCCTGAGTGCTTTGCTGCCCAAATTTGCAGATGCAGGGGGGAAAAAAACCAACAAACAACAAACCTCAAGACCCATGTCAAAGTAATTTATTTCTTTTTATTGTTTTTTTTTCTTTTTTGACCTTTTCCCTCCCCAAATCTGAGATTCCCAAAGTCCTGTACAACAGATCACCAGGTGAGGGTTAGTGAAAGCCAACCATTTGCTGAATTTCCAAGCTACAAGGGAAAGAAACAAGGGGAAAAAGGAGGAAAGGAAGGCTGGTAGGAGAAATCACAAAAAACAGGAAGAGAAGGGCTCAAGGCATGGAAACAAACCCCAGAGAGAACTGTACATGGAGGCTTGGTCTGAGTGGCTGCATCCCTCTGGGATATGCTGGACCACAGGGACCGAGCCTGGAATATCAAACACGTATGAAACCAACCCCAGCCCTCCCCACCCCAAACAGAACCCCCCCCAGAAAGTCGAAGATATTCATTTGCAAAGACTGACTCGTACTTCAAAAGGTTTCCTGTGGAATTAAAAGCCCTCGTGGCTCCAAGTAAAATACCCAGCCGGGCTGCAAGCAGCGTCCATGAGCCCAGGGGGCTGCAGCCACGGCTGCTTCTTCCCAGGACATTTTTAAAAAGGAAAATCTGAGTCTCTGTGCAGCCAGTCCATCCTCGCCAGCCATCCCCAGGTGATGCTTTTACCCTGAATAATGCCCAGTCCAGGAGAAACAGGGGGTTCTGTCACACGGAGTGCGGTGAGGTCAGAGGGGAGGAACCGGAGCAGGAGTGCTGCAACTCCTCTCCTAAATCTCTGAGTAACCCCAAGGGCTCCTTTGCAGCACATCTGGTGCAGAGGGACACGTTTGGGGACCAGCTCTGTGCCTGCTGCTCCCCCAGGGCTGCCCCTGCTGGATCCAGCGTGGGACAGAGCTGGTGCCACAGCCAGGCTGCCCAGCCATGGGAAAGGGCTCAATGGAAAATGCAAATTGGAGGTTTTGACTGAGTTTAAAAGCATTTTGACACTGTCCTGGATGGGGGGGTGGAAAGTGTATTTTTTCTTTCATTGTTGTTTAAAAAACCTCTCCCAAACAAATCAATGTATGTAAAAGTGTGCATGCAGGGGGTGGGCACACACACGGTGACCCCTGTGCCACGGAGCCCTCAGCCAGAAGCTGTGTATGGCATTATTTGGAGCAGGGATTTTGATTATCCAGAGGGATATTCCTCCACCCCAGAGTGTGCTGTGTGTTATTTCCATCGCCGACTCATGCAGAGGTTTTACATCCCAGGCCCAGCTCCTTCAGGGGGTCCATGAGGCCACTCTGGGGGGCTCCAGGGACAGGCCCAGCCACCACCCTAACCCTGAGGGGATTGTGCCTGGCACCTGGGGTTAACCCTGGCTGGAGGGATGGGCTGGGAACCCTGCAGGGCTGTGCACCCCCACATGCACAGACACCCCCAGGGAGCAGCACTGCAGAGGGCGGCAGGAGGGCGGGCAGCGACAGCCTTGCTTTGCTAGAGGACATTTTGGGGTGTGTGAGTGCATCCCTGATGCTGCTGCTGACCTGCAGCACGAGCCGTTTTCAGCCACCCACGAGCCTCCATCATTCGCCCATCATCCCCCGGCCCCGTGGTGAGGAGGGGCAGCTCCTCCGTAGAAAAGGATGCTCGATATCAAAATCCTTTTTATAAAAGGAAAAAAAGCAAGCAACGCAGCGCTGGGAAACCTCCCGTTCCTGCTGCACCCCGCACTCCTCACTCGGGGCTGCTCTGCTCCCCCTTTATACCGCCAGAAATACATTCACTTTTTTTTTGTTTTTTTTTTTTTTTTTTTCCTTTTCAAAACTCCTCCACGAACTCCAACCAGTCCTCCCCGCTGTCCGAAGCCCCTCGGGGGCTCCTGGGGACGCTCGGGGCCGGGTGGGCAGGCGGCACCTCAGACATCGGTGCTGATGCTGCGGCTGCGGGAGAACGCCTCCCGCATGGCCGAGAGCCGGTTGGGGTTGAGCGCCTGCAGGTTGGACACGGGCAGGGCCAGATCCTCCTGGCTCACCGTCTTGTAGCTCACCCGATCGCCCCCGTTGTGCAGCTCCTCGGGGGGCTCCTGGAGGAAGAAGGTGGGGGGCTCCTGCAGGAAGGAGCTGGGGGGCTCTTGGAGGAAAGAAGCGGGGGGCTCTTGGAGGAAAGAAGCGGGGGGCTCCTGAAGGAAGGAGGTGGGGGGCTCGTAGGGAGCGCAGCTGGGGCAGCTGGGCCGGCTCTGGGCTGGTTTTTTGGCGAAGGGGGACGAGGAGTAGAGGGAGGGCCCGTTGGTCAGCACTACGTTGCGGTTGCAGTGCAGCGGAGGGATGTGCGAGTGCACGGCGAAGTCGGGCTCCTCCTCGTCCTCCTCGGATTCATCCTTCTTGCAGCAGTAGTACTGAAACGGGACGGACTCAGCTGGCACCCCCAAAGCTCCCAGCCCACCTGCCCTCCCCGCTGAGGCGCCCCCCGGCCTTACCTGGAGCCTACAGTAGCAGAGGACGGCGATGATACAGAGTAAAATGACAGTCGCTAATATTCCGCCTGTGATGACCACGGTCCCGGCTGTCATCCGCCCTCTTCTCCATTAACAGCCTGCAAAACGGAGTGCACGGGGTGAGGGGCTGGACTGCAGAGCCCCAAACCCTCTGCTTACCCCCTTTTGATGTGGGCTAAAAACCAGGAGGGCTCTGAAGGGCAGAATCAGAACCCACTGAGCACCTGTGGAAAGCCACCAGGGAGTCCCCATCCCGCCAGAAATGGCACCTTGCAGGTGCAAGGGTTAAAAAATCTTCATGCAGTGGGTGAGAGATTGAGTGAGTAGCAGCTCTGGGGTCCCATCTGTCTGTCCTGCCCTCAGGAGGGGGAGCCAAGGGAAATAACACCAGGCACCAAGGGCACTGTCCCAGCTCCTACCTGCTGGAAGAAAGCTCCAGGGATGGGAGAAGGAGCCTTGGAATAAGGATTTCTGACCTGCACTCATTTTTCTCTGAGCCTATAATCCATTCTCCCTGTGAAAACAATGTGGTATTTTAATTTGGAATAAGCTCAGCTGCTAAGTGAGGCTTTAATGATGCAGGGAGTGGAGTGCTGCCCACCAGGATCCTCCACTTCACCAAGCCACAGTTTTGGGGGACTCTGGGGGCACCCCAGGATGATGTTTGACCGCCCCAGGTGAGCTGTCACTGCACTTCACAGAGATGCTGTGGCTCAGCTTGTGTTTTGGGGTACCACCAGCACCCTTCTCTCTCTCTGGAATGCCCCAGGTGAGCTGGCACAGCACTGGGAGCAGCAGAAAGTCCCTGTCCCTGTCCCTGTCCCTGTCCCTGCTGGTCTCACCTGGGGCAGATGTTGTGTATCATGCACAGCACGAGCCCTGCAACACCAGCAGGGACTTGCTCTCAGCATCCCTCCCCTGAATGCTCACTGGAGGCCTCGAGTTCCTCTCCACCCCAGGATCAGACACATTTTTGCCCCAGGAAGGATGCTGGACAGACAGGGCACCTGCCTGCTCACACCTGCCAGCAGCTACCAGGCAGTGGCACCAAAACAGGCACAAATAAAGCTCCAGCAACATTTTAGCTTGGGCTGGGAACAGGAGGAGAGACATAAATTAAGGGAGAAATCCTACTCTGACCACCTACTCTACAAGTGCTTTAACAAAGCTGGCTCCCAGCTCGTGCTGTCAGGTTAAACCAAAAACCAGCCACCCCAGCCCCAAATTGCTTCAGCACCCGAGGAAAAGCAACTCTATCTGTCAGGGATTTAACCTGCTTCCAAGGAAAACAAACCCCTGCCATATTTTCAGGCGCTTAATGTCCTGCTAAAGTTGGGTGAGTGCTGAATGGATAAAGCAGCGTCACGTTTTGGGTCGCTGCTGAGCGGCTCGGGAGAAGGGAAGGGAATTTATCCCGATGGCTCCAGGGCTTCTCACCCCGCGCGGCCACGGGGCCAAATCCTGCCCTCGTCCCTCGGGGAAAACGCTCTGAGGAGGCTCGGGGGCAGCGACACAAGCCATGGGAAGGGTTTGCAAACGATGCCCGAGTGATTTAGGAACTTTGGCTGCTGTTAAAAGAGGGATGGAGGCGCCTGGCTGGACGAGGCGCCAGCTGGAAATGCCCATCCCTGGGTCCTTCGCTGCTCCCATGTGCAATCCCCACGCTGCCCCGGAGCCAAGGGCAGGGGGTGCAGGGCTGGGACACGAACCTGGCTCTGGGGTGGCTCTCGGGGATGGGCGCTGCGCCCATCACAGAGCATCAGCATCTCCCTGCCGGCCCGAGATGGGAGCTGGCAGGCAGAGCTCTGCCAGGGAGGGCTCTGCGGCTTTTCCACCCATTAATTAAAGCCCCGGGGCACAAGCCCGGGCTGCACGGAGCCAATTTCCACGGTTCCTGTCCAGCCGCGTCCAGCCAGACGTGGCATCGTAGCCGCTGCTCCCTCCGGAGCTGGACCATTTGCATTTCTCCCTTTTCCCCTCCCCAAACATACTTCTCTGATTAAAGCTGCATACCTGGGAGCTTTAAACCCTCCAGCGTGCGAAGGGGGAGGAAAGCAGAGCATGTGGAGGCCCATAAGCTGAACAATTCCTGTCTAGACCTCCTTTTTACATTTGTTCCTAATTTCACGCTCCGCAGGCTCCCAGATTCATATATTTAGCAATGAATATCCTGGTAAAAGGAAGTGCTTCGCAGCTCTGCTGTGGTCTTGGAGAAGGTATGCAGGAGCCCTGCTCTGAGGAACGCAGGCACGGGAGACTCGGTCCCGGGAGAGCTCGGCTCCTCCCTCCAGCTCTCAAGGATGTCTGAACCCATCCAAACTCAGCCCCCAGCACATCATCCATCCCTGCCAGACAGCAGGAAGGGGCTGCAGGGGGGTGTAACTCCACACAGGCTGTTTGCCCCCAGCCCAGCAGCCCTTTGCTGTAGGAAGGTGGCCCCAGTGCCTTGGGGTGACAGGGGATGGTGGCCCTGGGGCTACAGGGCTTGATGCAAGACTTCTCCTTTCTCAGAGGTTGTGCTGCTGCAAACCAAAACCATTTCACAGTTCCCAGGTGCAGGTCCTGCAGGAGCTGTTTGGTTTTACACACAACCCTGTGCCACCTGCCTGCTTTTGCGTGTCTCTGCCACGGCTGAGGATGTGGATTTTGAGGCTGAACTGCTCACGACGGGCCAGATCTGCCTCAGCCTCTGCTCCTGTCTTCCCTTGGGCGCTGCCATGAGGAGCTGCCCGACCCGGGGGCTGGGGAAGCTTCATGGGAGGATGGGTTGGGACGAGAAATCACCCTCTTTCCACCTCCTCAGCACCTTGAACACGGCCCCTGGAGCACCGCGGGTGCCCGGTGTGGGGAGAGGCTGCTCACAGCTGCGCCTGGCTCCGTGCTGCCTCTCGGGAGGGCTGCGTGGGAGGAAGGCTTCTGAGCAGCTGGGGGGGCTGAGTCAGCCCAAACCAAGGCTCCAGCAAACACCCGGCTCTGAAAAGCCAAGCTCCAGCTCCTGAGGCTCGTGTGGACAGGCTTGATCCTGCCTGCTGGAGTGGGGAGATGGAAAAGGAAACTGCTCTGAGGTTCCTCTGAGCACCCAGAGAAGCCAGCTTCTAGGGTTCACAGGGATTACAGATAATCTTCTGGACAATTAAATAAATGAGGCTTTCAGCTGTCCCATCCCGCCCCAACTCCCATCTGCAGGGCAGCAAAGTCACTCCAAAGAGTTTGTCACCAGCTGGAAGTGCTGCCATGGCAAGTGGGTAAAAAAAGGGAATGCTGGTCCTACTGAAGCTGTGCCTGCACAAGGAGATCGTGTCTTAATGCAAAGAGCTGCATCCCAAAGCTTGTCCCTCTGTGGTGCCACTGCATCCCCCAGCAGCCCTGGGAGGCAGAGGCAGCACACCCCTCTATTCAACACAAAATGTGGGAATTGCCCTCACCCACCTGTCCCCAGGAGCTGCAGATTCAGACTAAACAGCCAGACTGAGGACAAAATGCCAGCTGGCAGCACAGACAGGAGTGCCCAGCACAGGAGCAGGCAGGAGCTGAGAGCCCCCCCTGAGGGACACACAGGGATGAACCCACGCAGAGACACCCCCTGCTCCAGGGACACACAGCTCACACCCTGCCCTGGCTCACAGTTCATGCAGGGAGCTGGCCTCAGCTCTGCCCCACGCTTCCAAACAGCCAAGATGGAGAAAGGAAAGGAGAGAAAAGGAGAAACACCCATCCCAGCCTCGGCGGGGAGCAGGGCAGGCCAGCTCCATGTCCTGGAGTGACACCGTGCTGCCTGTCCTGGCTCTGCTCTGCTCTGCACATGCCTGGCTCTGCTCTGCACACCCCAGGCTTTGCTCTGCTCTGCTCTGCACACCCCAGGCTGTGCTCTGCTCTGCTCTGCACACCCCAGGCTTTGCTCTGCTCTGCTCTGCACACCCCAGGCTCTGCTCTGCACACCTCTGGCTCTGCTCTGCTCTGCACACTCCAGACTCTGCTCTGCACTGCTCTGCACACGCCTGGCTCTGCTCTGCTCTGCTCTGCACACTCCAGACTCTGCTCTGCACACGCCTGGCTCTGCTCTGCTCTGCTCTGCACACCCCTGGCTCTGCTCTGCACACCCCAGGCTTTGCTCTGCTCTGCACACGCCTGGCTCTGCTCTGCTCAGCTCTGCTCTGCTCTGCACACCCCAGGCTCTGCTGTGCTCTGCACACCCCTGGCTCTGCTCTGCTCAGCTCTGCTCTGCACACCCCTGGCTCTGCCCTGCACACCCCTGGCTCTGCTCTGCACACCCCAGGCTCTGCTCTGTGCCTGGACGAGCTGTTTCTGCACTGAGTGTGTGGGTGTCCCCCAGCACCCGGGCAGGGCCTCTGAGGGGGGCCGAGCCTGGCACAGGCCCCAGGCCCACCCTCACCCGGGCTGCTGGGGGTGACCAGCTCGTTGGGCCACCCCAGGGCAAAGCCCCAAGGGAAGGGCCTCAGCAGGGGGGTGGTGAGGCTGGGGAGGTTGAAGCTCCGTGTGGAAGTCGGGCCTGGAGCAGCCGTGTCTGGGCAGATGAGCCTGAGCCCCTGTGGTGCAGGGAGAGCAGCACTGCAGGCCTTGCCCTGGGTGGGCAATGGTGCAGGGAGAGCAGCACTGCAGGCCTTGCCCTGGGTGGGCAATGGTGCAGGGAGAGCAGCACTGCAGGCCTTGCCCTGGGTGGGCAATGGTGCAGGGAGAGCAGCACTGCAGGCCTTGCCCTGGGTGGGCAATGGTGCAGGGAGAGCAGCACTGCAGGCCTTGCCCTGGGTGGGCAATGCAGCCGCTCCCCAGCTCAGCCACGTGCCACCGATCCTGGCACTGACACTGCTGGGCAGGCCCTGCCTCAGAAGGAAGAAAAAGAGCCCAGCACGATGCCAGGGAAAAATGTGAGTGGTGCTGGCTGTCCAAAATGCCACTGCCCGAAGCCACTGGGCCTTGCTGCTTTCTGTCCCAGAGCTGCGTGCAGACAGCATTCAGGACCTTGAATCAGAACAAGAAATACCACTGTAATAAACTGTCCAGGGCAGAGCAGACTGGATGAGAGCCCTTGATGCTGTAAAGTTCAGGATAAGCCTGGCTTACACCTCTGCTGCCACCCTGGAGCTCCCTAAGTGCCACAGCTCTGCCCAAAGGCAAACACCAGAGAGCATCGGTGTGAAGGAACTGCCTGGGAGATGGGAAAGCAGCAAAAAAACCAGGAGCCAGCACCAGTTTGGTGGCAAATCCAGCCTTCCCCGTGCATTTCCCCCAGTTCCTGTAATCCTACCCAGTCAATGAACAAGAGCTGGGCTCTGGGAACGGCCGGGCAAGGGGCCAGCAGAAGCCTTTGCACCGCCGGAGCCAGCGGGCAGGGCAGCTGCCAGAAACACAGGCAGGAACGTGGAAAAACACTTTAACCACAGGGCCTGCAGCAGTCCCGTGTGCTCCCTGTCCCCTCCCGAGGGCAGCATTCCTGGCCTGGGGACAGCATTCCTGGCCTGGGGGCTGATGTTCTGTGTGGGGCTGGGGCACTGCAGACCCCTGGCTTTGACAAGGCCACCCGGACACTCCTCAACACAAGGAGACACATCTCATCGTTCCATGCTTGCCCACCCCACAGCAGGGCTGTCCCCATGGGAAATCCCATCTCCAGGCACTCCTTGCTCCAAGGGCTTTTGAATATTTGATGAGCAAGAGGGCACTTTTTTCTCTGTTGTGCCCTGTTGGGAGAGTGCTGTTCACAAATTCCCAGGCTCATCCACAGCAGATGGGTCCTCCTGGGTGCTGGAGATGGCTCAGAGATCCCAGCAGTCCCACATTCCCACCTGCATCCCCCAGGACTGTGCTCATCCCATCTCTGCTCAGACACTGCCCTTGTGTGGCGGTTTCAGGACAGAATTTTGGGTTAAAGAGACCTTTAAAGGTCATCAGGTGTGACCCCCACAACCTGCCAGCATTCCTGTGTGACAGCAGCAAAAACCCAGCAGAGGAGGCTCAGGCTGTTCCAGAGATCCATCCTACAGCCACTTCAAACTGTGGGGTTTCCTGAAGTTAAAAAAAACCAAAAGTTCATGGCAGAACCAGGGATCCTCTCACACCAGTTTTCAAAGCAGAGAAGAGCTCTTAGCCTGAGCTCCCAGCACACTTCAGAAGGTTTCCTTGGGTGCAGGGGTTGCCCATCCCGGCAGAGGGAATGTGTGCTCGGCAGTAATGAGGCACTAATGGCACTGAGCACAAGCAAATCACGCCTCACAGAAACAATATTTGCACAGCTCATCAAAGCGGCGTGAAGGCTTAGTAAGCACAACGCCAGGCAGGAATTTCAGCGGCTGCAGGAATTTCAGCGGCTGCAGGAATTTCAGAGGCTGCAGATGCTGCACGGAGAGAGGCTGTGCTGCTGGGGAGGGAGGGGTGGGGGAATCGCTGAATCACCTGGATGCTGCCCTTGGGAATGTCCCTTTCAGAGGCCATCCTGAAGGTACTGCTGTCCTCGTTCCAAAGTGACTGGGGAAGGTGACTGTGGACTCTTCAGCAGTGATGAAGTGCCCACCCTGCTCTGTCCTCTGTGGAAATGAACGGCCACATCCTGAAAGTGTCTGCAGGGGTGTTGGTGACGTGGAGAGGAATGCTGGTGACATTGAGAGAGGTGCTGGTGATGATGGCAGAGGTGCTGTGAGCTGCCCACTAGTGCACCCCTGCACTCCAACCCTACACTGGCATCAGTCCAGGACAGGTAAATCCAAAAAACCGGGCCCACGGAAGTGGTGCAGCAGTGATGGACTGACCCCCAGGTCTGAGCTGCCACCGTGGGAGCTCACAGCCAGCCAGGCTCTGGCTTGATTTCAGAACTGCTGTCAAACCACTCCAGTGGTTTCACCCTCCCCAGTCCCACCTTTCACTGCACAAACAATCCCACTCTGCTTAAGCACCAGGAATTTTTTTCATCCATCAGCTGGTTCCTCTCAGGAGCTCTGGCTCATCCCAGCACCTCTGGCTCATCCCAGCACCTCTGGCTCTCTGGCTCTGGCAGTGCCATGCCTGACAGGAAAGTGTTTCTACTCCAACACTCATTTTTCAGACAGGGAAGTTGGTCACAGCTCTGCCTTTGAAGCCGAATTGCCTGAAATCCATCAAATTCCAGCCCATTTCCAGATTAGGTGGCTTCCATCTGGCCAGGCCCGGGGTGAGCAGCGAGCTGGGAGCAGCTCCATGCTCCAGTCAGCCCTACAGCAGAGTTTGGGAAGGATGAGCCCCACGCCTGACCCCACAGAAGTCCTGGGAGCTGAAGGAGCCATCGATCCCAAGCTGCTGCTGAGCCATCGACCAGGCTGGGAGGAAGGGCAGGGTCAGGGAACATTGCCAGTGAGCAGTAAATCCAACAGCTCTGCACTCCCAAGGGCTGTGAACACATCTCCCCGGGATGGGAAGATCCTCAGCAGATTAAAGTCTTTGTAAGCTGCATGTCCTGCTTCCCTTTGCTCAGGAGTCACAGATCCAGGCTGGGATCAGGGAGCTCTTTTAAAATAAAACACAGCAACCTGAGAGCTCCAGGGATGGCCTCCACCTACACACCCCTCTGTCATTTTTATAAATGCACTTTGCTCTCTGTTTGCCCTGTTGGGAGAGTGCTGCTCACAAATTCCCAGGCTCATCCACAGCAGATGGGTCCTCCTGGGTGCTGGAGATGGCTCAGAGATCCCAGCAGTCCCACATTCCCACCTGCATCCCCCAGGACTGTGCTCACCCCATCTCTGCTCAAACACCGCCCTTGCAGCACCTCTCTGTCCCTGCCCACCCTGCCAGCTGTGGGTGGCAGTCTGGCAGCTGGTGACATCTCCATCAGCACCACACTGTTCCCCCCAGCATCCCTGAGATCTCCTGGGCTCTAGCTTTCCATGCAAACCACTTTTTCCTCCTCAGTCCTCCTCCTCTGCCCTGGGGACACAGACCTGGCTCTGTGCTTCCAGCTCCTGCTGCTGCTGTGTCACACCAGGGGACTCCCTGGGTGCTGCAGGCAGCCCTGCCTGGGATCTCCAAAGAGAAATACGTTGCTGCTCTCAATAAAAATAAAAAAACCCATCAGAAAAAAGGGCTGGGAGTTTCCATAGCTACAGCTTTCCATTGCTCTGGCAAGGCTCGGGCTCAAGCCCTGTAATGAGGCACAAGCAGAGTGGTTTTTCCCACTCCAGCCCGGCAAGGCAGCGTGGTGCATGAATAAAGAAGAGGAGAAGAGAGGGGGAGCTCAGGGATCTTGGAAATAACACATAAATGTTAAGGACTGGAGTTTGGCACACGTTCCCTGCCCTGGTGCTGGGGCAGGGCATGAGCTGCACTTGGGGTGGGGAGAGAAGGAGCCCCTCACTCATCACATGGTGAGATGAATCTTCAGGCTGCTCGACATGGGCAGAGGCCAAAACCTGCTGCATTTAAATTCCTGTCTGCCTGGTGCTCCCAGGGCTGGACCTCGGGGGCTCACGGAGCTGCTGCAAGCAGGGAAGAGCAGATGTTTAGGGACAGGGACACTGCCCACAGCACCTGAGACAGGAGACTTGCCTGGCTTCCCCACCATGTCCTTTGTTCAATGTAATGTCACCCCCTTAGGGCTGGTGTCAGCACTGCCACGAGTGCATTTGCAAAGTGATCACGGAATCACGGAATTCCAGACTGGTTTGGGTTGGAGGGACCCAAAACTTTGTCTCCTTCCATCCCCTCCCATGGGGGGAACACCTTTCACTATCCCAGGTTGCTTCAAGCCCCGTCCAATCTCCCCTTGGACACTTCCAGTGATCATGAACAAGAGGGAGATGGGCTTCTTCCTTGTTTGCACCCTGGAGTTTTTCTACAGGCAGTAAAATCTCCTTATGTTATCCTCTTTAATAAGGATTTATCATTGCATCAGGGAATTAATACAGACCGTCTGAGAGGGTAATTTTCGGATTCTTGGCAACTCACCATGAACCAGTTCCAGTAAATTTTCCCTTTTTTCCTCACCTTAATTTTGTTACAGCTTTTCCGGGGAGATGAGAGAGGGAAAGATTTAACTCAGAGAAAAAACAACAGCAAAACGACAACCCCACAACAACATAAGTGAAAGAGCCAAAAAGATAAAGGAACTCACAGAGCCCAGCTGAAAACCCTCATTAGGAGAATAAAGAAACAGAGAAAAACCTTCACACAGATTGCTCTGCTCAAGCCCATCTGGGCTGGGAACTGCCAGGATCAAATGTCTGAAATATTGACTGTTCCCAGGGACAGCATCTTTCCCAAAGCAGAACACGTGTGAGGGATCCTCTTGCCTCTCGTCAGCACGGGGACGACACCAGCCCTGCCTTTGAAATGACTCCTTGGTGCTGGAGAGGCCCTTGAGAGCGAGGCAATGCCTCCAGATCCTCAGCTGCCACCCAGCAGCCAGAGAAATAGGACCAAAATGTGGGAAACTGAGGCAGGTGAGGTGAGGAGGATGGATGTGATCAGAAGCTTCTGCTCAGTGCTGGCGCATCCTGAGCAGGCTGCAGCTCCTCCTTTCCTTGCTTGACCGACTGGCAGCACCTCAAAGGACCAGAAAATGCCAGGGATCTTCTCTTAGAAAGCCAAGGGCCCTGAACCCCTCAGGGATGAGCCCACAGAAATGCTTCCATCCATCCTGGGAAGCAGGAGGGGCTCACACAGCACCCCCAAATCCCAGCTGGACTCCAGTGTTCCTCCCTTGCGCCGTGAGCTCGCTTTGCCTGAACTCAGTTCTTGGAACTCCTTGGGAAGCAGGAATGTCCTGCTGTTAAATAACTGAGTTAATGTGCTGGACAGGGAGCCCAGAACCAAATTAGCAAATTTTCTGAGCTGAGCTGGGATGGATTGGGAACCCTGAAGCAAATCAGCAAAACCTTCACTGAACTGACACTGATTTTCTGAGCTCTCCAGGCACCACCTGCCCCATGGAGCCCTTCATTACCACCCTGCTCCAATGTAAACCAGAGAGAGAGCTGGAGTCTGAGCCTTACAAAACCCAGAGCTGTAAAAATGTGAGCATCTTCCCTGCTTAGTGCCTGGGAGTGCCCAGAAGAACCCCTGAAAAGGTGTGATGGAGCTGCTCCTGCAGAGGTGCCCCTTTGGAAAGTCCAGAAATCTCCTCTGGGAATCAGGAATGCATTCACTGCTGTCCCAAACCATGGGCCTGATTGAAAACCACCTTCCAACCTGGCTGCCACTGCTCCTGGGCTTGACAGAGGAGAGAATGGAGCATGTGGGAGCCCAGGAATTTCTGCTGGGAGCCCAGGATGCTTCAGTGCTGCTTCTGGTCAGTTTAATTGGGATTATCATGGAATTGCACAAGCCTGTGGTTACAAAGTGATGTTAACAGCAAAATCAAACAAAACCCTTTTCATTTCATGTCCTGGCAAACCTGTATTAATTTTTGGGACCCTTCTCTTTTCAAGCAAAACTCCAGCAGCAGCATGTGCCGGTTTTATGCATCCCTGGGGCTGAGCAACTCTAATCCTCTGCAGCCAACAGTTCTGCCACAGCCCAGCAATCTGCACACTTTATATTTACTACCCATCAAGTCAGACAGTGTTTTAAAGACTAACCCTTTGCCTGCCAATCTGAACATCCAAAAATATATAATATTTATAATGGTATCTAGAAACCAGGTAAGGTCAGTGCTTGTTTTCTCAGAAACTGGTGTCATTGTTTTGTGTTTTCTGTAACCTGCGTTGTTTTCTTCGAAAATACAACATAAACAAAAATGTGGTGCCAGAAACACAAGGGAAAATAGGTGCAACTAAGAAAACTCCACTTTCTGTGGGCTGAATCTGCTCCCACGAGCTTCTGTGAGAATCAGAAATAACTCTCGAGAAAACAGCAAAGCTGAAGTGTTGCAAATCAGAAAAAATCATCTGGAACTGTCTAATGTTCATTGTTCTTGTCTTTATCTCAGGGGGCTGGGCCTGCCCATGGGATGTCACATCCAGTGCTGGCCACAGGGGATCACAGGATCCCAGAATCCCACACTGGTCTGGGTTGGGAGGGACTTAAAGCCTCTCTCAGTCCACCCCCTGCCATGGGCAGGGACACCTTCCACCATCCCAGGGTGCTCCAAGCCCTGTCCAACCTGGCCTTGGGCCCTTCCAGGGATCCAGGGGCAGCCACAGCTTCTCTGGGCACCCTGGTGCTCACCAGGTCTCCTTGCAAAGAGGAGAGACCTGAGAGCTCCTGCCCGAGCTCAGTGATGCCAGTGCTGGAGACCCGAGCTGCCCTTGGAATCACAGACTGGCTTGGGTGGGAAGGGACCTTTAAAGGTCACCAAGTCCAACCCCCAGCCAGGAGCACACTCCCTGCTCTGGGTGGACCTTAACCCTGGCACAATCACCCAGAAAATGGCTTTGGTGACAGCTGGATGGGAGACATCACCTGGAGGGCTTTGAGAAACACCTTTCAAGCATTTTGATGCATTTGGATGTGGAAGTGAGGCTGGCTCTGCTCTCCTGGCAGAGCTGCAGCCACAGGCAGTGGCAGTTTGGTGCCTGTCACGGTCTGCACAAGAAGAAAGCCACACAAGGAGCCCATGGGACAGCCATAAGTTGGAATTATTACCTCAGTTGCTCCTTTGTGTAACATAACAATAAACCCACTAAATTTCCCTAACAACAAACGCAAATCAGCGCTCATTATCCTTCCCCTCCCAACTCTACTCCCACTCTCTCAGCAGAGCTATTTTCCCCCAGATCCCACCGCTCATCTTCCCGGGGCTTAGCTTCCCAGCAGGCAGCACCGATCAGACCGAGACACCTCCTTCCCCTTCCACAGGAGTGCCCGCATCCCTGCAAATCCCTGCTTGCACTGGCCGAGAAGATGGGGAGAGATCCCCACCGGCGAGGCCGTGCATCTCCTCAGCCACCCTACACAGCTGGGACACCTCCACGCCGTAATTCCTCCCAGGAAACGGCTTGGATCGCCACAAAATGCCTCCTGATTTCCTCTGTAACTCCCTTTTCCCCCGTCACTCCTGTTAAGTAGAGTGGCACCGCACGCCGCTGTTCTGGCGGAACAGCGGGAGGCGGCAGGAGCATCTCTGCTCGCAGGGATGATGCAGGAGCTCCCCGTCAGGGAGAGCCTCCCTGCACACGCTGGCACCTCGCCGAGAGGGCAGGCAGCAGGTAAAAGAGAGACTAAATGGTTTGCCAAAGCTCAGGCAGGAAGATCCATGGTGGATCCAAACCCAGAGGCAGGCAGGGAGCGCAGGGAATCCAGACGCGAACGGCACGGCAAAGCCCGAGCAGCACCCTCTGCTAAAAAAAAGCAGGCGCGGGTTCCCAAACAGGAGCTCCGAGCCGGGATCGCGCTGTCCCTGCCGGCCACCTCGGAAATACTACAGCTTTTCCCAGGCAGAAAAACCCCGGAGAAGCGAAGGTGGAATATTTGGAAGAGAAACGAGCAAAGCTATCTGTAGGTAAGTTATTTTTCTCGCAGGAAGCCGTGCCTGTGAGTGATGCTTCAGCAGAGCTGTGATTTTCGCAGCCGCTCCGGGGACTCGTCTGACGCTTCCCTGTGAAATCCCCCTCGCTCCCGGCACGCTCCCGCAGCATCACAGCGAATTCCAGCCCCAACGGAGCCCCTGTGTCATCTTTAACAACAAAGTCCACGGCCTCTCTCTGCTGTGATCAGTGCCAGCCGGTGAATCTGTGAACCTCGAGGCATTTTGATCCCGTTCAGCCGAAGTGAACCGAAGTGGGGAGAGGTTGGAGAGACCAGGAATGCATCCCAAGGCTGAGGGGATCCCCAGGGGATTTCAAAGCAGCCCCATCACCCAGCAGTCTGGGGGTTTCTCTCGCCCTGGCAGCCTCTTTCCTGGCATTTATACTGATGGATTTCCCCCTTTAATCCCAGACACTCCGTGAGTAAAGAGAGGAGCAGGCTTTGCCTGGTGCCAGCTCTGTGGGGACAAGGCAGTGCTACCTGAGGCCACCCTGGTCCCTCGTGGTCCAGGAGCAGGGGACAGCCCTGCAGAGGAAAAAATGCAACCACACAGGACTTTTGATCCTGGTTTGCTGAGATGGGAAAGAAGGGGAAGGAAATCCCAGCTGTGTGGCCTGCTCAGCACTTGCAGCTCCCCCAGTGTAATGAGCTTATGAGCTTCTGCAGCTCAGAGCTGCCATGAACTCGTACCTAGAGCAAAGCCACGGCGTGGCCTCAGAGCCAGACCTAAAGCTGGTGGTGCCCAGGGCTCTGTCCCCCGCTGAGCAAGATCATCTCCTTTATCCCCTCCCCAGCAGGGGCCAACCAGCTCAGCCTTGAGGGAGCCTAAGCTGGGCTTCAGCAGCAATTGAAAGGGAAAAACGCTTTTCCACCAAAGCGTGTTTTTCAGGCAGTTTCCCGTGGTTATCTCACCATCGAAGGATTCTGTGATTGTTATCTCGGGAAGGGAGGAAGAAGAGGACGGGGCTGAGGAGCAGGAGGGCAGGGCAGAAGCAGCAGTGGGTGAACAGAAGGGAAAAGGGAGGGAAGGGCAGCAGGCTGGGTGTGTGGGATCTGAGCAGCTCCAAACGGCTCCCACCAGCTGTCCCCCAGCCCTGAGACCCTGCAGCACTGCCACAGCCTCCCAGCAGCAGCAGGTGAGGCAGAGGAGAGCTGGAGGCAGTGGGACAGGATGGTCCTGCTGCAGGCAGAGCCCTCTGCTCGGCCCCAGGGCTGCATTGAGTGGAACTCACTCACCCCACTGCCCCACAGAGGAAAACTCTGGTGAAACAAGAAGATATGTGAGCCCACGACATGATTTCCTCTCTGAGGGGCAGGAAATCATCAGTGAGCATTAATTCTGCCTGCCGTGGGGTTGGGGAGAGCAGCCAGCAGTGGCTGCTGCCAGGAGCACGTGCAGATGTGTGAGTGACAGCAGAGCCACAGCTCGTCCCTTCCTCCACGTGAGCAGCATCCCTGTCACCTGGGCCAGGGGAGAGGAGAGGAGGACAGCTGGCCCTTCCCTGCCAGGAATTCACTTCTCCTTTTTTTAACAGAGAGGCTATTCAGTGCTCTGGGACGTGCTGATTAGAGGTGTGGGCTCCAAGTGGCTCCTGCTGTGGCCTGGCTGAGCCCTGGCAGCCCCCCAGCCCCCTCTCCCTGCAGAGCCTCCCGCCCTCGGCTCAGGTGCTCAGAGGCAGCTGCTTTATCCATGGCTAATGACATTTATTTTCTCCTCGGTGCCTCGGGGAGGGCTCTTTCTCTCGCCCTCCCTGCTGATGTGAATCCTGCTGCCCTATTATGCTGATCTGAGATCTTTTTTTTTATTGTTGAAGTGCTGGTGAGCTCCCCTGCATCCCCATCTGTGCCCCCCAGCCTGCTCTTCCTTCAGCCATTTCCCAGGTTTGACCCCACCAGCAGTGAAGTAAAGAGCAAACCCCCTCACATTTTCAGGTTGGATCAGGTCCCTCACCTGGCTAGGACAGGCTGAGCCTTACTTTTGGGGTTTTGGTAAGTTCCCTCTAAAACATCCTTCAGAAAAGGCAATTACCACAGTGCCATTAAAGCTTTCCCCACTGCACAGCCAGATAAGTCGCTGGGAGCCTTTTGAAATAACCTTTAAACAATAGATCCTGTCTTGTTTACTGAGTGTTTCTGAACTCACCAGTAATGCATCCAGATGTCACCCCTGCCTACCGTAGGCCTATTTCTGGAAACACACCAAAGGCAAATTGCTTGGATAATGTCAGATAGGGTTGCAAAAAGAATATGACAAGTTTCCATCTCCTTGATAAAAGCTGCGGAGCAGAGAGTTATTTCCCAGGGCAGCAGAGCCGCGTGTGCCTTCACCTCAGCCCCGTGCAGGAGCTGCATCCCTCCCTCCCTCCTTCAGCTCACGGCCAGGTGGACAATGGCACGTGTTCTGCAGCTTCCAGCTCAGGAAAACATCAGGGCTGCTGTCCAGAGAAGCTCAGCACACTCACAACGTCCACGCTGGGGGGGCTGTGGCTGCAGGTGGCTTTTGTCCTGCAGGAGGGACACGGGGGAGAGGCACTGGAGATGGTGAGCTGAGCTGAGCTGAGCTGCCCTGGGGGTGCCTCAGCTCATCTTGTGCCATTGTTGGGAGTGGGGTTAAATGTCAGCTCTGAGGATGGTTCAGTGAGCAGGAGAAAGCTCTGTGTGAAGTGAGAGGGTGGCAGAACTCGCCTGGCTCATGTGCTGTCTCCACTCCTTGTCCTGCCAAGGGAGCCCACGCTGAGGGAGGTGCTGGACCCAACACTGTCCCTGCTGATGCTCAGCTCCAGAGAGAAACCTGTACTCTTGGACACACAAGATGGGGTAAAATCATCATTGTGGTGCTTCTGGCCTAAATCAAGTCCTGTCCCCCCTCAGTGATGCCTCTGACACCTTGAGAATCACAACTCCATGGAGCCTGGTCCTGCTGCTGCTGCCTGAACTGCTGTTAACGGGTCAAGGCTGTTATTAACCTTTCCAGGGACAAAGAGGTCCAGGGATATTTCAAAATATTATTCTGACCTTTAATTTTGTTCCCCAGCCTTTCCAGCTGCCCTCTGCCCAGGGCTGCTCCAGCAGGTTCCTGAGGTCCCAGCCCTGTCTGGGTTGATGCTGGCTGTGAGCTGAATGTGGCTGAAAGGTCTGGAGAGGGTCAGAGTGCCTCACCCACCTATCTGCCACCCCTCTGCCCATCTGCACTGCTGGGACTAAGGGGGAACCAATCCTACTGCAGGAGACAAGGAGAGGAGGAGATAACACACAATGACCTGGGAGAAAACGCATTTAGACGGGGAACGAGCTCCAAGTTCAACCCCAAGAGCTGCCACCTCTGCTCCATCCCTTCCCTGCACCTCCTCAATGTCACAAGCTGCATCACCAGCCGTGGCTGCAGGAGCTCTGCCAGCATGCAGCACCTCTTTCCTGGCCATGTCCTTATCCATATCCATGACAACACGACAGACAGGTACCGGAACAGGCCGAGTGACAAGGGACACGGCCATCCCTGCTTCTTCACCAGCACTGCACAGCCAGAGGGGAAAGTCTGAGTCAGGCAAATCCCTTGGAGCTTGGCCAGCCGCAAAACCCCTCCTGGCCCCACGTGCTGGGCACTGAGGACACATCCTGACATCCCAAAGGTCAGTGGCACAGACTGCCAGGCTCTCTGGGCTGCACAGAAATGCCTGAGAGAATTGAGCACCTTGATCTCTTTGAATCTGGCACCCAGCGAAACTTTTAAAGATCCTAAAGGGGTGCTGAGGAATGGATGTAGAGTCAGAGTGGGGAACGTTTAGAAATGTTTGGGTCAATAAACCATGGGCAGTGAGTCTGTCCCTTACTCACTGCTGAACATGTTCTCCTCAGAGAGAAAAGCCCCTGAGTCAAACCTTCAGGCTTGACTCTCATGTCACCTCCACGAGGGTTTAGGGTCTGCCAGAGATTCAATGGGAAAGGGTCAGGAGATGTGACAGCCAGACTCTCCACCAGGCTTTGCAGGAACACAGTGAGGACACAAACAGGAGCCCCAGCACTGGTGATGTTCTGCAAGGTAGGCAGAACATCACCAGGTAGCACAGGTATTTCAGAGCTGCCTGTGTTTGCAATCTGTGCCCACTGGCAATAAACCAGAAAGGAACAAACACTGTTCCTTCCTTCCCCTCAAGTCCCCACATCCTTTCTGAACGAGAACCAACGTACTGAGGGGTGATAAATCAACATCAGCTTTGCAAGGGATTTTGTTGAAGTTCTTTATCTCTCCTGAGCACAAGCACCATCCCTTAAGAGGTCCTGTCACCGTTCTGCACAGAAATCCTGACATGCAGAGGAAGGAGGTTACACTTCTAATTACAGCTGCACAGTCTTTAAGGTGTTTAAAATCTCTTTTCACCAACTGACAGCCCCTAAAGCACCTTTCTGCTCGTTTTAGTCAAGAAGCAAATCATCCACAGAGACTGCAAACAACCTCCAGTTTTTCACAAGGCATTGCAGTGGGGCAGGAGCCTCAGCACAGGTGTGGGATAGTTCAGGCACTCACTTGCACAATTCATGTCAACTGCTTTCCCTCAGCGCTGTAATTTAGATGCTTCCTCAGCGAAGACAAGAAGTGATGACTAAAAATCCCATCCTACTGGGTACTTTTGCTCAAATGAAGTCACCCAGGAGCACCATCTGCACTCTAAAAATTGGGATAACCCGCCAGGTTCCCTAAAATGACAGCCATACATCATGACAGACTGAAGTGCAGAGTTTTCCCTTCTAGGTTTTATGCTGATTTCGCTGCTCGTTTCAGGCTGGAAGACAATCTGTTGAACCTCAAAGTGCTGTCTTCTCTTACCTTGAATTTATTCTGCCAGAAAACTGTCTACCTTAATGAGTATGAGCACACCCCCACTACCTCCCAAGTTTGGTGATCTGTTATGTCAAATATAAATAATCCTGTCTGAAAGCGGTCGATATGGGGAAATGAAAAGCCATCTTCCCTTGGGGGATTTCTCTCTCCCTCCCACAGCCCCCCTGAGCCCTCGGGCTACCTTTAATGTGCTGAACAGCTTCCATGTGGCTCTGAGAGCTCAGACCTTGATGGCTGCTGGATGCAGAGTGACAAAAACAACCCACAGGTGACTGTGCCATCACCTTCCTCGCGTTCCGCCCTGGATCCCTCTCCATCGGCTCTGCTTTGCTGAGCGTGAGCTAATGGCATGGTTTCCTACCTAACCCAGGACTGGGGTGTCCTACAAACTCCTTGGGGTGGAGAGGGAGATTCTGATGTCCTTTGGGGCCAGCACATGAGATGGAAACAAAGTGAATCACATGGCTCCAGATGAGATGCCCGGACAATGAAGAGAGGCCGGTTCCAGTCCCATACCGGGTGTGCAGAGGGGACCGAGGTGTCCCCGGGGCAGAGAAGGACACGACCTGCACACCCAGGAAAGGCATGGGATGGGGGCATGGCACCCATCCGTCCCTGAAAGGTGCTTTCATGACATCCCTCATAGCCTTTGGAGCTGAAGACGCTGTAGGATGAGGGAGACCGAGCCTGGAGCACCCCAGTATTTCCCACGCAGGTCTGAGGAGCCGGGACTGGCCCGGTCCCTCCGGGCAGGCAGCTCTCCATGTCCCTCCTCACCTGTCTCCCCTCCAAATCCCTTCCCAGCCCACTCCCGGCAGCCGGGGCTACCCTGTGCCTGCTGCCCTCCGTGCAGGGATCCCGGGGCTGCGGGGTTCGTGCCGGTCCCCCGGAGCAGCGATCCCCGGCAGTTTCGGATGCACCGGCAAGCGGGCGGCGGGGGCGGCAGCGAAGCAAACAGGGAAAAAACACCGCGAGAGACCCCAGCGCTGGGAGAGACGGAGAGAAGGGGCCCGGCAGAGCCGGGGGGGGTCCCGCGGAGCCCCCGACCCGGTGCCTTTTCCCGCTCCGCTTACCTTCACACGGGGGAATGGGGCCGGCTCGCTCAGGTGAGGACCGCGTCTCCCGAAGTCTCCCGCTCGGAGAGCATCAATACCAAAATAAACGTTTTCTCTTAAAAAAAAAAAATCTTAAAAATAAAATAACGATCAAAATATTAAAAATAAGCGGCAGAAACGAGGCTGAGGAGGCGGGCGGCAGCGGCGGGCGCGGAGCAGGCAGNGGATGCGGGATGTTCCCCCCTCCCATCTCGGGATGCGAGGCTGATCTCCCCTCCCAGCCCGGGCTGCGGCCGCAGGGTCCCAGCCCCGGTGTGCAGGGCTGCGCTGGGTATCCAGGAGGGGCAGAGCGGCGTTGGGAGATGGGGCACTCCCCCCAGAGCTGGGTTACCCCCAAAGAGACAGGGGTCATCCCGCCACGGAGCCGGACCAACCCCCTACACAGCCGGGTCACCCCCTCTGCAGCCCAACCACGCACTGCAGAGTGGGCTCACCCCGTCTACACCCGGATCACCCCCTTACAGAGCCGTGTCACCCCCTTACAGAGCCGTGTCACCCACCACGGAGCCAAGGGACGNCCCTTACAGAGCCGTGTCACCCCATTACAGAGCTTTGTCACCCCCTTACAGAGCTTTGTCACCCCCTCTGCAGCCCAACCACGCACTGCAGAGTGGGCTCACCCCGTGTACACCCGGATCACCCCCTTACAGAGCCGTGTCACCCCCTTACAGAGCCGTGTCACCCACCACGCAGCCAAGGGACGCTGGTTTGGGCAAGAGAGCTTCACCGCCAGTGCTGGCACAGGCAAAGAATCCCGCGCCACCCCCCTACG
>VWZV01000954.1:293276-422619 GCA_013397155.1 Irena cyanogastra | reverse complement strand
GGGACGCTGGTTTGGGCAAGAGAGCTTCACCGCCAGTGCTGGCACAGGAAAAGAATCCCCCTCCCCATCCCCGGGGCAGGGACAAAGCCAAGGCAAACCCGCAGCAGCCCCTGTTTGATCCCGCACGGCCCCCAGGGCATTTCACAGGTGACGTGAGTTTGTTGCCTGCTCTTTTTCAGGAGCTGCGCTGGGGTTTCAGCTGGTTTTGGTTTCACGAACAGAATGGGGAACGTCTCTCCTCTTCCCAAACCCATGCCCATTCCAGCACAACCTCAGCTCAGAGTCCTCATTCACAGCTTTTCCCCAAAGTGGTGATTTTCAGCAGCGGTGATTCACGAGATTTCCTTAATGCCGAGGTAGTGATGACTCTTCAGAGCTGGAAAAAGCAAAATCTGGGACAAAACCTGAATCCTAGAGAGGCATCACCCCTCTAGCAGGTGGGCAACCTGCAGAAGCACCAGCACAGGAGATGTGGAGGTTGTCCCCCAGCCCCAAGCTGTGTGACAGGGGAGCACAGACTGCCCCGGAGCTCTGCAGTCCCTGGTCCCCGGGCTCCCTGCAGAGCTTCCCTGGGCACAGAGGATGCTCAGTGTGTCTCAGGAGGCTCTGCCACCATCCTTGGCTCTTGCCACCCAAGCTGTCAAACTCCTCGTGCAGCAGGGACCCTTCTGGAGGCCCCTGGGTTGTCTCTGTCCCTGGGGACGTGTGACTTTTGTCCTGCAGCATTCATTTCCCTGGCAGTGAAACTCATTCCCAAGAACTAACTTAATTTTTCTCATCAGCAGTTCCAGCCTATCGATACTTTTGTGTCCCACGCAACTGATGAGAATAATCAGTGTTTTTATAGCACATCTGCTCTTTTTGAGATGGTATCGCTCGTAGCACTCCTTTAATCTATACAGAGGGAAACAGTTGCATTTAATTAATTGCTGCCCAAATAAACTGATCACTGCCAGCAATTCCAGCACACTTTACATGCAGTTCAAAAGCCTGTGCAGAGATCTGAAAGGAAAAGCACTCACTGTGATGACAAGAAATGAAGTTGAGGGAAAAAAACCACAGTTCATCTTTAAAGAGTCCACTTAAGACTATTATTATTTAATTATTACATCAAATCACTTAGTACTGAACTGTGTTGTGGTTGCTGTTGAGTTTTTCTTCAAGGTTGAACCACGTGCAGATGTTGAAGGGCTGTGCTTTAAAAAAAACCCAACCAATTTTAGCTTTTTATTACTTGTGCAGGTCAAACGTCACCGTCTGGCAATTTGTCACTGCATCCTTGCTCAGAAATATGAAGGATGGAGGTTCTCTGCTTGGCCCATTCATTTTGATTTCAATGCCTGGCCTCAGGTACTGCAATAAACATCTCCTTGCTTCCCAGGGAGATGTCAAAGCAATTCTCACCGAGCTGAGCCCAGGATAAGGAGCAAGAAAAAGCAATGTTATAACAAGGACTTAGCAAATGCTGGGGCTGCCTTGTGAGAGCACAGAGCTTGTTTTTTAGGCTTTAACACAAGGTTTGCTTACTCTAAGAGCAATTCTGGGAAATGAGAATTCTGTGAAGGGGAAAAATGTTTTTATAATGTATTTCTGTATTGCACTGATGTACGAGACCTCCATGGTGAGCACGGGCTGGCCGTGCCAGGGGCTCTACGAACACGGATTCCCCAGACTTTGCAACAGAAATTTTTACAGAAGGGAAGTGCTAATTAGCATCCACAGTTTGGGAGCCAGTTGATAGCCTCGAGACCTGGCAGCTGGCCAGCCACAACTTTCATCAACCCCAACATTTGGGAAGTGTCCTGTGCCTGCCAAGTCTGTGGGATAAACAGACTCAGCAGCAGCCAGGAGCCAAATCATCTGTGGGTTTTAAGTGCAGTGCTCAGGTCGTGCTCACCTGCTTCCCTCCACCACCACTCTGGGTTATTCCCAGTGTCAATCCTTCAGTGATTTTGTGCCCTCCCACTCCTGCAACCCCAAATTCTTGGTTTTCTCCTTTGACTCAGAACCTGGCATCAAATTGCCCAGGAATATTTTATGATCTTCCCGTCACTCAGCATCCAAGGCCTCTCTCTAGGGTTTTTTTGTCTTACCTCCAGCTTGCTCCATCCTCAGGGCAGGTTCCCCTTTGTTTTTCCTGACCCTGGAGGAATCTTCCACCCGAGACTGATCTGTGAGCACAGCCCACAACCAAACCTGGGCACTGCAGGGAGCAGTGGGCTGCTGGAACACTGTCCAGCTCCCTGTGTGTATTCCCAGTGGAACTCTGGTGATGTTTTTATCCTCAAAACTCCTTTGCCAACTGCAGTTTGGTGGATGTGACACACACCAAGTGCGTGGCCTTCCAGAGATGCAATAAAATACACACTCACCTGAAACAGGGCAGCAAAAGGGCTCTTACTATTGCTAAAGGATCCCACTGCTCGTGCAGGACTTTGTTCCAAGAGGAAAACACAGAGTTAGGGCTCTCTAAACCAGCTCTGCACATGGCAGACCCTGGGAGTGGGTTCAGGTACAGTGACAACACAACCCTGGCATCACCTGCCAAACTCCCTCCTTCCCCATTCCTAAGGGCAGAGCCTTTACCTCGGCTTCTCTCTGGCATTTGTTTTTTACCTGAAGCTCCCTGGCAGTAACAGGATGCCGTGTGAGCAGCTCTGCAGGAGGAGGCTGCAGCAGGATGCTCTGAGGCTCAGCTCACAGTGCCTCTGTCCTCATGGAGGGACCAGGTGCCCTTCTCTGCCTCTTCCCCACAATTATGGAAGTTCCTTCTCTTGGATGGCCAAGCTGATCCCAAATATTCGTGGCAGCAACCTGAAACGTCCCCACTGCCTCCTCCTGCTGCTGTCTCTGCAACACCTCAGTCACCTTCACTGGATTTAATTGCAGAATTTTATATGGCTGACTATTCCCAGGTTTGTGTCTTCCACAGCCACTCTCTGCACCTGCTTTAGTGCCCCACAACATCAGATCCACCTGGCTTTTAACAGCCCCAACAACTGCCCCAGTTTGGGACCTTGCTTGGTGTCCCCCTTGCACCCACTGCCATGGCTTTAGGCAGGAGCTGAAGGTGCCCTGGGGACACATCTGCCACGTGTCACCCCCAGAGGTGTCTGCCCTTGAAGGTGACAACCTTAGGGTGCCAAAGGATGAATCTGATTAACAAAGAGACAGCAGAGAGGAACTGCTCCTTAAATCAGTGTTTTTAACCCAACCCAGGGCCCCTGTTAAACATCCCAGCCCATGCCAGGGCTCCTGGGGTGACATCAGTCTTCAGGCTGATCCGTGGCAGGGTCTGCCTGTCACATCCTGTCACATCACCCATCAGCTGGAGTGTCCCCCTGTGCAGCCACTGCTTTGTGGAAGGGCCTGGAGAAGCAGGGGTGAGGCTAAGGGTGCTCACCATGGATTGTCTCACGTCCCTTTGCACAGGGACATGGATTTGGGGGCTGCTGGCACGCAGGGGTGCAGGAGGTGCTGGGGGAATAATCCTTCCATGAGTATCTGGGCAAGGCTGGGAAAAGGGCAGAGCCTTTTGTCACAGCTTTGGAAATCCAAAGATTCCTGGAAACACCCTCCCCTTCGAGCTTCCTGAGCTTGTCAAGAGGTTTGTAGGGCAAACCCTCCCTGTGCAGAAGCCACACTGAGTTTTCCAAAGGAAACCTCATTCATCCACAATGTCTGATCTTTATTAGTCCTGCTGAGCTGTCCAGCACAAACCTCCAGCAGCAGAGCCTGCAGCCTTTGCCATCCAATGCTCCAACCCTTCTCTAAGCTAATGAAGCTGCATCTCCAAACAACTCAGGCTCTCTTGGCCCCGTATCCTCTCCTGGATTTGCTCCTCTCCATGCTGATCCAGCCTGCTGTGGGATCCTCAGGAAGCAGCTCAGTGCCAGCAAATGAGGGCCAGAGGAAGAGCAAGGAGAAAGGCTGGCACCAGAGAGCAGAGCTCCATGCAGGAGGGCTCAGCACCAACCCACCCCTGGAAACTGGTGTGGCAGGCAGCCCTGGAGCCATGCCCACAGCACATTCCAGCTCCTTTTGCTGTTATTTCTAACCAAAGTGGAGAAGAATCCTCCCCTGGTGTTGCAGAGGTGGGAGAGAACTCCCCAGGGAAAATAAGAGCAGTCCTGTGAAATCAGGGATGGCAGGTAATGGAGGAGGGCAGTGCAGGGTGTTCTGTGTCTGAGGGAAAAACGGGATTTGGTGTGGTTTTCAAATGATAAAACAGATCTTCCCTTGTGGAGTTTGGGATTCTCCACCACAGGTTGGGTGATGAAGCTTGGAAAGGTGTCAGCTTGGATTCACAGGGGGAGAGAGGAGAGAAAACAAGTGGAGGGATGGATGGATGGATGGATGGATGGAAGGATGGATGGATAAAGGATGGATGGATGGATGGATGGATGGATGGATGGATGGATGATGGATGGATTATGGATGGATGGATGGATGGATGGATGATGGATGAATTATGGATGGATGGATGGATGGATGGATGGATGAGGGATGGACAGATGGATGGAGGAATGGATGCTCATCCCATGGTGGAAGTATCTAGAAGGCCAGGAATGAGCTGACACAGCCATGGGCTGGGAATGTCACCACAGGTGAGCATGGAGGGTGGGAAAAGGGAGGCACTGGTGGATACTGGGAGTTTGGGGTTGCACCTGCTGGGGGAAGAGTCACCACCACTGGGAGGACTGGGCCAAGCTTCCCGTGCCTCGCCTGCAGAGCGAGGCTGGAGCAGAGTTGATCCTGCCTGGAGCATCTTTTGCGGGGACACGTGAATCTGTGTTCCAATGCGTGGAGATGGTTATTGCAAAGCCACTTTATTTCTGGTGTTGTTATTGGCAGGGGAGTGGGAGTGCAATACAATTTTAGCCACCCTGATGTCTCCGTGTCCCTTACATCCCACCTCCATTCTAGAGCAGCTTTTCCCTCACATTACATGATCCTTTCGACTGAACAAAAGGGACTTTTTGCACCTGAAATGGTAAAAAATGAGCTGGTCCTGCAGAGCAGGGTCAGGTGTCGGCAGTGCTGGGAGAGCTGGAGGCTGTGTCCCCACCACCATCAGCAGCCCTGGCCCCAGCAGGAAGCAGGATTTCCTTGCACGTAGCAGAACAGGGGATGACCAAGAGCTGTGTGAGGCTCAGTGAGGATGAACTTGCCCATGGAGAAGGATGTGCATCACACCAGGAGCTGCAGGAGCCCAGAGCAGGAGCAGCCCAGCCAGCAGCACTTTTTTGTTCATTTAAAAACATCCCATTGAAGATCAAGGTGAGTCTCCAGAGCTCCTGAGTCAGAGACCACCCCTCAGATAAACTCCACTTCCCAAAGCTCACCCAAACCTCTCCCACCTCCCACTGGCACTATCCCCTGGATCACACAACCCTTTACAAACACACCCAGAGAACGCTTTTGTCTCTTCCTGTCCTTTTCAGATATTTTGGGTATTTGTGGCAATCTCTCCTGTTTATATAACAAAGCCACAGCCCAGTGTTTGTGACACCATAACCATGGAAACCCTAATATAGCATGCACAGGCGAGGAGATCTCATTAGGTGCCTCAGCTGCGGCAGCACCGGGGAGGGAATTTCTCTGGGATGTTCTGCTGGGAAGGGGCCTGGCTGCCGACCCAGCCCGGAGCACCTGGCAGGGCAGTACACCTCCCAAAGAGCCCATAGTGCTTTCCTTGGGCTAATTTTGGCTTTTCTTCTGCTGTCCCATCACCAGCTCACCGTGGCTCAGCCCAGACACCCACCTTTGGCTCTGCAGATCTGTGGGTGCACGGCTGGAGCAGGAGAGGCAGAAGGGATGGAGCTTCTCAGTCCTCACCTTCAGTGCCAGAGCAAGAGCAGAGCCTGAGCTGTAAAGAGCAGCTCAGGTCCAGTTCTGTCCCTGATTTGGGGCGAGTGGCTCAGTGGGGAGGTCTGGGGCTGGTTCCCCTTTGATGTGATCCCGGTGGGGGATGAGGCAGAAGTTTTTTTCCACAGTGTAAAACACAGAAAATCTGGTCCTGAGGAAGGCAAAACAGGCTGGGAGAAAGCAAGAAACTGGAACAAGGAGAGGCTTGGCAAGGGGGATGTCACAGCATTTGTGCTGTAAGGCACAAACTCAGTGTGAGGAGGAAGGAATGGCCTTTCCCACCCATCCCTGCTGCATCAGCCACCTCCAGGTGTCCAGGACCACTCCCACCCATCCCTGCTGGATCAGCCACCTCCAGGTGTCCAGGGCCATTGCCCCCCATCCCTGCTGGATCAGCCACCTCCAGGTGTCCTGTCCTGGCTGGCACGTGGCACATCTGTGAGTTAAACAGCCCAGGCTGCTGTCACATCTGGAGGTTCCCTGCAAAACCTCACAGCTCGCTGTGGCCCGGGTGACACAGGGACACTAGAACTACTTCAGAGAGGGCAGACACTCACCTGTGTACCCCTGCTGGGCAATTGAAACTCGGATTGGTAGCCCCAGTGCCCTCCTGGTGCACAAAACCCCCAATGGGCAGCCTGCAGATCCCTCGAATTCGTTATGGGAATGGGACTGGGCAAAGAGATCCTTTGGGAAGGATGACAAACAATCCTCCCCACCTTGGGGTGTGATGGAACAGATCCTGCGAGTCGTGTGCTGCTCCACGGCTCTGCTCTGCTGCCTGAGGCTGCATTTGGCCAGAGGAATGGCACACATCGAGCCCTGCAGGGCCACCCGCCCCCGTGAGCATCCCCCCGTGTGCCAGCCCGCCTTTCCCCCGCTCAGCCTGAGTCAGACCATGCCAAACCTCATCAGCACCCGGCCAAATTCGATCCTGGTGCTGGCCAGGACTGTGGATAGCAGAGCCCCGGGGCACGGAGAGCTGCACCGGAGCAGACAGAAAGCTTCCCTCCCTCCCGTCCCTTCCCCTCCCTGCCCTTGCCCAAATTGAATTTCCATTTCTGTTAGCGAGGCAATGGATTATAGCTCGGAGGGCTGCTGCCTGCCTCAGCCCCTAATTTGGCGCATCAATTGTGTTTAAACTCCTTACCTGTGAGGCAGCTTTTGTTCCCTCGCTGCTCCCCGCCTCCCTGCCACCCGTGTCCGGCACTGCCGCTCGCAGGGCTCCGGGAGCCACCGCTTGTCCCCAGCTTTGCAGCCAGGGTGGCGAGTGGCGAGGGAAGGCCACGGCCATTGTCACCGGCAGGGTTTGGGTGTGTGGTTCTGCAAAGCTGGGCTCAGCCACACCCGGCGCGGGTTTAACGCTGCTGCCCGGGGGCTCACAGCCCGCTCCAGGCGCTCCCTGGGCATCTTTTCATCTTTTCTGCTTTTCTGCCTGGAGAGGGGCATGGGGGCTGCGGGGACACCCGAGTCCCATCTCCAGCACAGGGACCAGCACAGTCCTGCCAGCATTCCCCTCCTCAGGAGCTCCCACATGGGCACGAAGTGGCTGCTCTGCCCTGGAGGGAAGGGCAGGACCCACAGCTCCCACCCACAGCCCTCCCGTGACCCCAGAATGGTTGGAGTTTCCCAGTCAAGAAACTCTGGCGTTTCTACATCTCCTTGAAGTCTTAAAATAAACACCCCAAGCAATGAGTGCAAAGCTGGATCCTTGCTCCTTGCCTGGATTTATGAGCCACGACTCAGGAGAAGCTGAAGGGGAGGGGAGAGAAAGAGAGAGATGTACATAATTTTTTTTCTCTCTTCAAATAAATTCTCGGTGCTTATCTGCAAAGTTCAGCTGTTTTCAAGCTGACCTGCCCGTGTTCTGCTGTTGCACTGCAAATTCCTCCTGTACAGGAGAGCTCAGGAGCTCCACTTGCACACGCCAGCAACCTGGGGATTCATCTCTGATAGAGGGAGGCAGAAGTTGTCAGCTGAGGACCCCCTCCTGCCCCCGGTGAGGATCACTTTGTCTTCCTGCCGTGCTTGGCAGCTCAGCTTCTTCTCTTTACAATGAGGAAACGAAGCCAAGAGAGGAGGACAAGTGGGTGAATCTGCTCGGAGGAGATCAGGATAGGGAGGGACCAAAATCTGTTCTATGGGGCTTTTGTAAGGCAGCCAGACTTGTGTAATGCTCGAGCGCCAGGGCTGGGGGATGAGGGACATCCATCTGATGCCTTCAGCGTGTCCATGAGCCTCAGGAAAAGGGGAAAATGCTGCATCCTCCTTCGGGAAGGTGAAGGGAGCTGTGGATGGGGTGAGGTGCAGACCTAGGAACAGCTCCAGTGAACAGAACCCCGGAGGTGCCGTGCTGGGAGCATTCCCAGGCAGCTCCAGCGACCTCCTGCTATCCAGACGCGCTTTAAAGGCTTTTAAGCAGCAGTGGGAGAGCTGGTGCGGGACTGGGCTGTGCGCTGGAGTCACCGCGGGAGGGATGGGGCTGAGGGACGCTCCCCTGGGAGAGCTCAGCTCTCCATCCCTCCCTGCGCCTTGGCCTTTTGCCCGGTGGGGCTGAACGAGAGCGCAAACCGTGCGAGCAGCAGGTCACCCGGCAAGGAGAGCCGGCCGGGATCAATTGACGCAGTCCTGAGTAATGGTGGTGTCTTAGGACGGTAAAACCTCCTCGGGTTTAACGCCGGGATGCTGGCGTTGATGACTCATTAGAACGCCGAGCTGAATCCATTTCCTCTCCTCACACAGGGCTGGGGGAGGCGGAGCTGCCCCTGTGACTTTGCTGCAAGGACCAGGAGCCAAAGCCGAGCCCCAGAGGGGACCCGACAGCACAGCCCGGAACGTGAGGTGGCATTAATAAAACAATGCCACTGGCAGGCTAAAGCCAGGCAGTGTGTGTGTGTGTGTATCAAAGAGCTCCAGGCAGTTCATTATAATTCCAATTAACGTGGGAAAGTTAATAACTGAAAGAGAATCCATCGGATTTTAAACAAATGCGGAGCGGGAGAGGGAGAGACTAAAGGTGTCTTCAAACTGGAGCCAAAGTGCCAGCTGCTACAAAGAAATTACAAATATTGAATATATCCAGTGAGTCTGGGCAGGTGGGGGCTTCAATGGGTACAAAGTGGGGTGGGAGAGGAGCTGGGCTTTGCTGGGTTTGAAAGGGCCAGAATGAAATCCCACAAAGGCCAAAAATGAGATGAGACAGGAGAGGACACAGCTCTTTTCTTGCTGTTTGGGGGAAATCAGCATTTCCTCTGGCACTGAGCTTTGCAGGGAAAGTATTTCACACCCTGTCAGTATTATTTAATGCCTGGGAGCTCAGACAAGGCTCAGGGTCCTTTGCTCTCATGTCTGGCCACCTTTGGGGTGATCCCAGGCTGGGTTCTGTGGACACCCAGGCCAAAGGCACCACGAGCAGAGCAGAGTGTGGCCACGAGGGCTCAGCCAGAGCAGCTTGTGAGCAAACAGCCCTTCCCAGCCACTAAAGAAGATTTAAGAGCGAATCACATCAGCCCAGTCAAACCCAATTGCTATTGATAATGTCCATGTGCAATTAGAGCCAATTAAGGGGAGACAGCAGATGACAAGTGTTTGGCCAGGAGCTGACGGGGGTCAATACACCAGTCCAATTTCCCAACAACTAAATGCAATTAAAGAGTATCACTCACCCAGCTTGCCCAGCAGGGCCAGCACATAAATGGGCATGGCCAGACACTGGCTGCCATCCTGGCAGGATGCAGAGCTCCAGGAGCAAGCCCTGCTCCTGCCCCAGCCTCAAGCTGCGGGAGGTGGCGTCCATGTACCTCACCCTGGTGGCAGCGTTCCTGGTCATCCTGGTGGTGGCCCTGCAGGGCTCGGCGCCCCGCCACAGCCATTTCCCCTACAAGGTGCCCCTGGATCCCCAGGGGCTGCTGGAGCTCTCCTGGAATGTCAGCTACCCCGAGCAAGCCGTGCATTTCCAGCTCCTCATCCGGGAGCTGCGCTTCGGGCTCCTCTTCGGGATGTCGGACAGGGGCGAGTTTGAGAACGCGGACCTGGCCGTGCTCTGGAGCGACGGGCACAGCTCCTACTTCGGGGTGAGTCACTCGTGTGCCTGCAGGGATGCTTTTGGGGCTCTCTCCCTGTGAATGCAGCTCTCTGAATCTGGCTGGTGGTTTGGTAGAATGGGGTACAGGGCACGGAACATTCTGAGCCCCACTGCTCAAGGTCCAGAAGGTCTTGGTGGTTTCTACCCCAGATCGGATCCACACGATGGGTCTGGCATGGGGATTAGCCCAAAAGAGAAAAGAATAAACACAGCAGCACATCAGCAAGGCTGAGGGAGCCAGGAGCTGGGTGTCTCTGCTGTGTTTAGCTGCAAAGACAAACACACACATCGACACCCTGCTTCACCCGTGTGCTGCTGCCAGTCACATTAAAAATTAACCACAGCTCCCATTAATGGCTCTGAGACAGGGCAAAAGTCACCAGGCAGAGAGGCTGCTCCTGCCAGCAGGAAGAACCCGGCTGAGGGTTGCATCCACAGGGATCAATGGGATAACAGGGCAGCCTAGGATGCTGTCAGAAGTTAAAGGTGCAAATGTATTTGGGTGATATGTAAATGGGAAAACTGATTTCCAGTTGTGCTGTTTGCTGCTGATGCTGCAAACTCCATCCTTCCTGCCACTGTCTGTTTGTTGGGTTCCTGTCTGGGTGGTTTTCCCAGCCCTGAGCTCTCCAGCCCTGTCCTCATCACCACATTGTGCTTGGCTGCAGAAAGAAATTCTCATTTTTGCCCATGTGATGCTTTCCAGTAAGTTAAATTTTACCTCTCTGCTTACTTCAAATTAACCATAAAACACATTCTTTCGCAATCAGCCGCAATGTGATCCGCAGTGCAATGAAAGCATGAAAAGAAGGGTTTATTATCTGCGCTGTTTTCCTGCTAATTACCAGCCTTTCAGGGTCTGTGGTGGCCCAAATGCTCCAGGATTTCACAGCATCACGTTAAAGAAAACATAAAAGATCGTTTCTAATCCGCCTTCCTGCGCTCACCCAAAGACAAACAGAAACACCCAGCAGTGCTCGGGTTTTCTCTTTCACTTGGTGCTGAGCAGCATCCTGCAAGGAGATCTTTATAAATCTCTCCAGCCCTGGTTTTCTCTCTCCCAGCAGCTTTTCTTCTGGATAAGTGTGTCGGCTGTTAAAAAGATCCAAATTTGTTCAGCCCCCCATGTACTATGAGATTAACTTGCGCTCCATATTCCTACGAAAACAAATGTCATGAGAGCTCCGTGGAGCTGATTTCCCTCTCCCCCTCGAAGGACAGTATGTTCTGGAAATGTGACTCTATAGCTCTGGCTGAAATGGTGCCAAGTTGCTTTATCCTTTTTCTTCTGGTTTTTTCTTCCAAGATAAGAGAACCAGTGCCACTTGTGTGCATACAGCCAGTTACCTTCTGGGTGCCTTTCCTGAGTAAACAGGAGAAACAAAAGATCAGAGAAACAACCCTGATCAAATCCAAATTATCCCAGGATTTTATATTCCAAGCCTTCAAACCCTGAGGCACAGGAATATCCTGCTGCTTTGGTTCTTGGGGTGGCTTTGTCACCATCCTCTACAACACGTGGTTTTTGGGAGGCCATGCTGGGCTGCCAGAACAATCCGACCACAAAAAAATTAAGGATTTTGCAGAAGGGCAGCAATTTCTAGGGCTGACATTACATCCCAGCAAGGGTCTGATCTAATATTGGGGGTGGCTGGTTTGTGCCAAGAGTTTTGGAGAGCCCAGCACCCCCTTTCCACAGGGTCCCCCAAGACAAACACACCCAAAATACAGCACAGACCAACAAAACACCTTCACATGTTCCTGGGGGCTTTCCTCCCTCCCTACCCGACCTTTCCCCACTCACATCTCAGCTTGTAAAGGTCTTTCTGCAGGCTGTTAGTGCTGGCTCAAATGTTTCCCAGGTCTGCCTGAGCACCAGGGATTCTGTAGCAGAGGCCATTCCAGCGTGGATCTGCCCAGGAGATGCTGGAGGTGGGCATGGAGCAGCCAAAGCACAGGCATCCTGCAGCTCTGGGATGCTGAAGGTGCACAGCAGGAGGACCTGTGGTACCTCTGGAGGTACCTCCAGGCTGAGCAGGCTGCTCTCTCTCTCTCCCAGGATGCCTGGAGCGATGCCAAGGGGCAGCTCCACATGGATTCCCAGCAGGACTACCAGCTCCTCGGGGCTCGCAGGGCTCCTGAGGGGCTCTACCTCCTCTTCAGAAGAGCCTTCAGCACCTGTGACCCCAAGGACTACCTGATAGAGGTATGGCATCGCCCTCACCCCGCTGTGGCACCCACCTGGGGGGCAGCTCCAGCCCCATCCCGCAGGGCTGTGGCTGTTTGGGCACAGCATCAGGTGTTGGTGCTGTGTGAGGCAGAGAGGAAGTGAGCTACAGATGTCAGCCCTGGCCCATGAGTAATGTTTGGCACCATCTATTCACAGCCCCTTCAGAAGCTCTCTCAAGTGGAGCTTTTAGCTCGTTTGCATCATCAGCTCCTGTTGAACATGCATTGGGTCTATATAAATCCCTCCTGCATCACTCTGCTCGCCTGCCTGGAGCCAACTGTCGCGAGTGTCACAAAGAGGGGTTGGTGTATCAACAGGAGGCAAACAGGAGGGTGGTGACAGGAGCTGGGACAAAGGGACAGCAAATAGAGGTGCTGCTCCGAGCTCCTGCGTGGCTCGGTGACGTCTCCCTGGCCCTGCATCCACCACTCCTCTCTGAGCTGGGATTTGGGGTAAACCTCCCCTGAGGGGGGTGTCAGACAGCTCAGGGGCTCAGCTACAGACCCTGGCTGCAGGCAGCAATGAGTGCAAGGCTCATCTCACATGAAAGCCTTTGTGGGCAGGATATTTTAGAGCCAACGTGGGCACAGAGTGTCCTCGAGTTTTTGCTGCTGGTGTTCAAAAGCTTCTCTTGTGGTGAGAAGTGTCTGCTGTCTGCCAAAACACTGAGAGCCCTGGAGGGAACAATCTGTGTGTGTGAACACGAAAACACTTGCTGGTCTTTATTCTCTGATCCTTTAGAAAAAGATTGTTCTCCTTTTCCTTTCTCCCTTATCTCCTGTCCAGAGCTCTCAGTGTTCTTGTTTGCAGGAAACTTTCAGCAGAGCTTCTTGTGGTACCTTCCACCTGAAAAGAAGCTGGAGGAAAAGGGAGGACTTCAGGGAGAAGTTTTGTTTCTGTTGGTACCCCCCAGGCTATTGCTAGGCTGCAGGGGGGGCATGAGCCTTGCACTGATGGGTTTGTCCCAGCCTGGAGCTCATGAGGGGCTTGGAAGGAGCAAAGAGGATGTGTCATCCTTTTGGAATTGATGGGGAAAAGTTTTCAGGCTCTCCCACCTGCTAGGGAACCCTCAGTGATCACATCAGCCGGAGAAATACCCTGGGAATGTAGAGCTTTCCTGGGACAGCACAGCAGAGTGAGCTGCTGGTGCAGTCAAGACCCATTTCTGGGTTCATGCCACCAGAGCTGGTGCTAATGGCCCGTGCAGCTCCTGTTGAGCATGAAAAACCCACAGATGTATTCTGCTCTGGCTTCAGGATGGCACCGTGCACCTGATCTACGGCATCCTGGAGGAACCGGTGCGTTCCCTGCAAGCCATCAACATCTCTGCCCTCCACGGGGGGCTGCAGAGGGTGCAGCTGCTGAAACCCAACATCAGCATCCCTGAGCTGCCCAGAGACATGAAGACCATGGAGATAACAGCCCCAGATGTTGTCATTCCCAGCCAGGAGACGACCTACTGGTGTTACATGGCAGAGCTCCCAGAGGGCTTCCCCAAGCACCACATTATCATGGTAAGGGGCAGGAGAAGGGGGCTGCTTTCCCCAGGCTGGAGCAGTAATTGTGCTCACATTCTGCCAGCTCCATGTCACAGGGAGGCTTGCAGACCCTGACATCCAAATGTGGTCCCAAAACCCCTTGCAGGTCCGTCCCACTGGTCAGTAGCATCCTCGTGTCTCCTAGAGTGTCTCAGCAGGAGGGGACCAGGTAATGTTTTCTCACCTGGCACATCCAGCAGGTTCCAGGGCAGGCTCAGAGCTGGCTCCCAGCAGAAGGAACAGACCTACAGCAGGACTTTGGCTCACAGAGAGCCCTGAAAAGCATAAAACCACAGGAAACAAAGGAACAGGGCTGATGAGAGCAGGGCAGATCCAGCCAGGATGGGAACTGGCATCTAAAAGATGAGGCATAGTCCAAAAAAAGAGAGTTACAGACGTAAATGCAACTTGTGGGCACTGTCAGACGTGTTGCTTGGGCCATCTCCTGCAAAGGAGAGGCAGAAACCTGTTGGCAACCCTGAGGGAAGGATAGGAGAGCACCCAGCAGGTGTGGGAGTGGCTCAGGAGGTGACCTGGCACATCCAGAGCAAGAGCCACCCCACAGGGACGAGGAAAACCTTCTGAGGCTAGGGCTGCAGCGAGCGCTCGGTGATTGTGAGGGGAGAGACGGCGCTCCAAGGAAGGCTCAGCAGGAGGATTTTCTCTCTGACAGATGGTGTGAAGTGAATCATCTGTGTGTAAGTAAGAAGTGTGTAACTCCTGATACCTTCCCGCTGCTGCAGATCACTTCTACAGCTGGCACTTTTAGCCAGAGATGTTCCTCAGGCTTGAGTCACTCTCTGCACCCCACATCCCCCTCCCCATGCCCCAAGCAGCTGCTGGACAGAAACAAGCCCCAAGAGCTGCAGGCAGAGCTACAACAGCAACACAGCCAGGACTCTCTGTAGGAAAAAGCAACATCGCCAGGACCACCTTTACACCTGGTAAAGGACTCAGTTATCATAAAACAGACCAAGATCTTCTGCTGATCCCTGCTCTTGCTGGAGAAAGGATGAGCTGGTTCTCTGTGGGTTCTGGTGGGCTCTGGGTTGGTCCCTAAGCCAGCCAAGAAATTAAATATTTCCACAACTGACCTAAATGCTCCTTGGGCACTAATAACCTGTCGTTTCCTTTGAAGTACCCAGTGCTTAACTCTGCCATAACCAAAATACGAGGTGCAAGCTCTTAGCCCTTGGTGCCTCATGCCTAGAGCAACCTGCGGCACAAACTGGTACCAGGTCCCAGATATTCCTGCCCTGGCACCTCATGGAGCCTGCAGGCCGCAGGGATGGGCTCTCAGCATGTCCTCTCCTCCTTGGACCTGCTTTGCAGTACGAGCCAGTGGTCACGGCGGGCAACGAGGCTCTCGTCCACCACATGGAAGTTTTCCAGTGTGCTGCCCAGTTCGACAGCTTCCCCCACTACAACGGGCCCTGTGACTCCAAGATGAAGCCAGACAGGCTCAACTACTGCAGGCACGTGCTGGCAGCCTGGGCCATGGGGGCACAGGTGGGTGTGACAAGGGACACGTCCCCCTGGGTGACGGCTGCCCCGCTAAACCGTCCTGGTCCCGCTCTGGGGTTGCCCTCACCCAGTTCCCTGCTGGGGTTTGGCTGAGCTGAGCTTCCCAGCCTCTCCTGGGTGTGTTGGGTTTCTTACCTCCCCCCAGCTCTGCTGCTCTTTGGTGCCATAAATCAGAGGGGTGGGACACTGGAACAGCTCCCCAGGGAAAGGTCATGGCCCTGGGGCTGAGACAGATCAAGGAGGTTTTGGACAACACTCTCAGGCACTTGTGAGGTTCCTGGGGCTGTCCTATGCAGGGCCAGGAGTGGGATTTTCATGATCCTTGTGGGTCCCTTCCAGCTCAAATTGTTTTATTATTCTATGACAACACTCAGGTGTTGTAGAATGAGAGAAGCTTTTGGAAGCAAGGGCAGCTCTCCAAGCACAGCCAAGGGCACAAGTTACACCCCTCAGCCCATGGTGTGGGTCAGAATCACACCCACACATTCCCTTAGGCTTTCCAGCCCTGTTCCCAGGAAAGCCCCCCTGCTGCTCCCCTAACACCCTCCCTTCTGCTTCCAGGCTTTCTATTACCCTGAAGAAGCAGGTCTTGCCTTTGGTGGCCCAGGCTCCTCCAGATATTTGCGTCTGGAGATCCATTACCACAATCCCCTGGTGTTCAAAGGTGAGGGGCTGCCCGTTGCTTTACCTGTTAGACCACGGCAGGAGAGCTGGGGAAATTCCAGGCAAGGATTGCCACCTTCTGGGGAGGCCTCTGGCCTAAATCATGGCCCTGTTCTCAACTTTCTGGAGAAAATGGTCCAGATCTGTCCCTGCAGGAAGAATATATTAAATCCCCACCATGCTGCTGCTTTTCTGGGCTCAGCAAAGCCATCCTCACTGAAGTGCATGCCCAAAGTGAGGAAGGATGCTTGGAAAAGGAGCCTGCAGGCAGAAAATTGCCCCCACAGAGTTCCTGCAAGGATGTGATCCAGGGCAACAGCAGGATTCAGCTGGGCTGCCTCAGAAGTGCCCCCAGTTTCCACACAAGGTGGTGGGGCTGGGGCTGAGCTCAGAGCAAGAGTGACAGCAGTGCCAAGTCACCAGAGAGACCAGGCTGCCTGGGGAGGGGGATGTGGATGTTGTGTTCCTGCTCTCCTGCTTCGATAACATTGTCAGGAGACACATTGGAAAAAAAAGAAGGATTCCAAACAACCCAGTTTCTTCATTAACATAAAAACAAGCAGCTTCTTGACTACCCAAGTGTATTTTTAGGAGACCAGAGCATATGTACTGTGGATCAATCATAGCACATTCGGCAACTTGAGAAGAAACATGGCTATAAATACAGAGTTCACGTCTTCCATCATTCATCTGCTTTTGCCTGTTAACCAATAGTGTCTCCCCCGTTATTCTTATCTCTGGGTGGGCTCCAGCCTGGAGACAGGGAGCTCAGAGCTGTCCTGAACCCCTCCTGTCCTATTGACCCTGCTCTTGCCTTCGTGGCCTTTTGGGATTAAAGAAGTGAGGCACATTCCTGAGGGAGTCCTGCAAAGCACCCCATGCTCTGCCTTTCTGCTTTGGGTTCTCCCAAGGCACCCCTTACCGTGCTGTGAGCCTCAGCCTCAGGTCAGTGCCCTCACCAGGGAACCAGGTGCATCTCAGGCCACTCAGTGAAGACTTGCACGAAAATCTGTAGGATTTAAAACAATTCCAAACAGATGAAGGAAGCTGGGAGGGAGAGGCTCCCCACGGCAGCCCAGCATCGTTTCTCACCTGTCCTTGTTTTTCACCTTTTGACCTTGTCCCTGCAGTGACTTGTCCTTGTCCCCTGGCCCGCCAGGTCGCCGTGACTCCTCGGGGATCCGGCTGTACTACACGGCCACCCTTCGTCCCTACGACGCTGGCATCATGGAGCTGGGCTTGGTGTACACCCCAGTGATGGCCATTCCCCCCGGAGAGGACAGCTTCATCCTCACAGGGTACTGCACTGATAAATGCACCCAGCTGGTGAGTGCCCGTCCCCTCCAGCCCAGCTGCACCTCAGAGGAGAAAGGCTGCCCGTGGCTTTTCCCTGGCTCCGGGCAGCACCAATCTCCAGGCTGCCAGTTTGGAGTTTTAAACTCACCGTGAGGTAGTGCTGGAAAGAAAAATCTGCTGTGTGCAATAAACAGAGAGCAGCTGGCTGGGATGTGCTGAATCCCCCTGGAAGCAGCTCTCCTGGGGAGCCATCTGCTCCAGCTCCCCAGGGCACCATTCCCACAAAACTCACTGCCGAGCTGGCCCTGTCCCAGTGGTGCTTTCCCTCACAGGGGTGGGAAAATTGGCTCCTGCTCCCGGGGAGCTTGCCAGGAGCTCTCTCGAAGATGGTTCCAAAGGGCCCACCTTGCTCTCTCAGGGAAGTTTTGGTGTGTGTTTTTGTAGGGCCTACCCACAAGGAATCATTAGTGCCACCACTAAGGAGGGCAGGGAAGGAAGCAGGATCTGGCTCAGCTGCTCCTGCCGCCCTGGAGCGCTGGTTTGGCAGCAATGAGGGTCTGTCCCTCTGCAAGGAATCACTGGGGTGCTTCTCCAGGGGTACAGCGATCCCCTAAACCCCGTGTGAGAGCCAGAACAGGGACAGCGAGCTCCCAGCACACAGCCAGGGGACGTGAGGGAGAGGAGAGGGGACAGGGCTCCCACGGGCACAGCTTGAGCTGCCCTCCTTCCCTCCCTCCCTCTCTTCCTTCCTCCCTCCCTCTCTTCCTTCCTCCCTCCCTCCCTTCCTTCCTTCCCTTCCTCCCCTCCCTCCCTCAGGCTCTGCCCGCTGCCGGAATCCGCATCTTCGCCTCCCAGCTCCACACGCACCTGGCAGGGAGGAAAGTGGTGACGGTGCTGTCCCGGGACGGGAGGGAGCGGCAGGTTGTGAACGCCGACGGCCACTACAGCCCTCACTTCCAGGTACAGGGGCTGCAGGGCCACCGAGGGCCCGGCTGGGTGCCACCCCTGGGCACAGTGCCGCTGTGGCACTGCTCTGATGTGTCCCCTTCCCTCCCCTCCCAGGAGATCCGCATGCTGAAGGAGGTGGTCGCGGTTTTCCCGGTGAGTTGCTCCAAAAAACGTTCCAAACAGCAGGTCCTGATCCCATGGCCCTGAGTCCCCCGCCTCCTTGCAGCACCCCATCCCATCTGGGGCCTCCCGGGGGGCTGGAGTGAGGGTCCCTGGGTCGTATGTGCCATCTCCTCACAGATACTCTGGGGACAACCGGGCCGCTCTCGTATGGCACAGAATTGGTGTGTGGGCAGGCAGGAGCTAAATCAGGCTCCTAATTCAGCTGGGCTTCGTCTGGCAGAGGGAGGCTCCTCAGGGGGTGAGGATGAGCCCTGGTGGGGCCCTCTGTCCTTGCTTGGTGGGAGGAGAGGAAGAGACTCAGCATCAGAGTGGGAGAGGGTTGGAACAGAGGGCTGGAACCTGCCCCAGGGCTCTTCGGATGGGGAAGGGCCTGCCTGCAAAGCTGGGGGCAGTTCCTGGAGCTGCTCAAAGCACTCAGCACCCGCTGGAGCTGTGCCCGGGGCTGTGCCCTGCGCTGTCCCCGTGGTCCTCAGCACTGACTGTGCCAGGGAGGCTGCTGTGCCATCAAGCCAGCTCCGGATTTGGCGCTTCAAACTCTTGCCTAAGTGCAGTTTTGAGGTGTTTTCAGCCCTGCAGAAATTCTTAAAAAGCGAGGAAAGCAGGAAACACCATCCCTGGGATGCAGCCCTGGGGAATCTCCGCAGGGGATGCAGTTTTAGCAAGGACTCCTGTGGGGTTGCAGGCTCCTGATGTAGGGAGCAGAGACTTCTATGTGGAACATTCCCCAGTCCCTAAATTTTCCTGTGTTTGATCCCCCCAGGGCGATGAACTCATCACCACCTGCACGTACAACACCGAGGATCGGAGCAGAGCCACCGTGGTGAGTGCAGGGGCAGCTCCCCTGCCTTGGGGGCAACCCAGGGTGGGCTGGGGGCACCCCCAGAGTGGGCACCTGCATGAAACCAGGCTGAATCACAGCCAGGAGCAAAGGGAGGGTGGGAAGAAGGGAACTCACAAGGCTCTGCTGCCTGCAGCGGGGATGTGAAGGTGCTAATTGTGAAGTAGCATGTGTCACTCCAATTCCCATCACAAACTGTTCCACCAGGGATTAATTGTAATTAAAGAGAACTGGCATTTTTTGACAGTGCATGTTATTTCCTTACATAGGCAGTGGGAAAAAATATAAAGGAGCCTGTCAGAGGTACCGTCAACAGGGACAAGGCTAAATATATCAGAGGGATTATAGGAAATCTGCATTTTAATGTCAACCACACGGTCTAGCCTGGAAGTCTGTCCTTGCACAGAGGGCAGACAAGCAGAGAGCTGCCCATGTCATGCACCTGAAGGGGTGTGAATACCTATCTCTATCTCATCTCTATCTTTATACATCCAGATATAGAGCTAGGAAGAGATTTTAGCTAGAGATCCATGTGAGTGTGCACCCAGAGGTGTGAGCTCTGTACCCCCCTGCCCTCCCTGCCCCTGTGCAGCCCCAGCAAGGCACAGCCAGGACCCACTTCCATCACCTTCCTGCCCTTCCACAGGGAGGGTTTGGCATCCTGGAAGAGATGTGTGTGAACTACGTGCACTACTACCCCCAGACCCAGCTGGAGCTGTGCAAGAGCGCTGTGGATCCAGGCTACCTGCACCGCTACTTCAACCTCGTGAACAGGTAAAGAGCCCCTGCACAGCAGGACTAGGGCACAGGGACCACTGGGACAACAGCCAAACCCAGGGTTTGGAGGGTGGCTGTATAGTGAGAACCACTGGGAAGGGAGGGAGAGACTTCTCAGCAAGAGTCAGTGTGTGGCCGAGTGCATAAATACGAAATATTCCTTATAACCCGAGGTGGACGCCAAGGATCCACACCAGGGGAGGAGGCTGCAGCCCATCACCCATGAGGAGAGGGGAGATGCTGACCTTGCACAGGGTGTCCTACCCATGGGCTGGTCCCAAATCCTGCCCTGCAGGTGCTGGCTGCTCCAGGCTGTCCCTGCGCCCTCAGAGCCATTGCAGGTGGCTGTGCAGGCAGGGAGGAATTGGCCACATCCAGCTCTGCTGTGCTTCAGCCTGGCCTTTCTCCTGGCCAGGTTTAACGACGAGGAGATCTGCATGTGCCCACAGGTGTCTGTCCCACAGCAGTTTTACTCCATCCCCTGGAACACTTTCAACAGGGATGTGCTGAAATCCCTCTACGGCTTCGCTCCCATCTCCATGCACTGCAACAAATCCTCCGCCGTGCGCTTCCCGGTAGGTACAGCCTCACTCCCAGGGCTTCCCGACACCATTCCCAGGTGTAAGATTGGGTCTGTGGTGCTCAGGACACATCCAAACCCAGCAGGCTCAGGGCAGGGGGCTGGAGCTGCCTGGAGGTTCCTGGCATCTGCAGGACATGGAGCCCAGCCCAGCCCCGGGCTTAGACAATACATGAGGAGCCCACCATGGATGCTCCCAGCCAGATCCAATTAGGAGATGCATTTGCATAAAGTGATTTGGAGGCTGCTTTTGCTGACTGTTAAAGTAGGGCCAGATCCAAGGAGAAACGTGAGGTGGTTTTTAGGATTTTGGCAGATCAGCCCAGGTCCCAGCAGAGCGAGCTCATTACGCACAGCATCTGTGCAGCTTCCAAATGTGGTGATCCAGCAAAATGTGAAGGATAAAGGACTAGGAGGTCTTGAAAAGGAAACCAGGCCCAAAGTTGAGGGACATGATGATGATGGCAGTGAAGATTTAAAACCATTGCTGGCATCAGCTTCCAACACCATTAATCAGTGTCGTAAATTTGGATGATACCTTGTTCCTGGATCCAGTGCTATCCACTGCAGCACAGGAGGATGCTTGATTGCAGGGATGACCATCAGCTTTCTGCCACTGTAAATTCCCTTTGGCAAAGTTTCACTCTGGAGTGGGGAGAAACCTTTGCAGTTTCCTGGAACTAGACACCAGGCACCTCTCAGCTGCAGGGACAGAAGTGGTGCAGAAGTTTTGTGCAGCAGCAGAGTTATGAATTAAACCTCTTAATTTATGACCCAGACAACTCCGTTGATTTGAGAGAGGTCTTGGGGGCTGTCAGGAAGGGCCTCAAGCAGACCAGAGGCAATCTGGCACAAAGTGGGTCACGAGCATGGCAATGAGGGCGAAGGAGCCTCTGCTCCCCTGGTGTTTCAGAGTGAGCCCGAATTGGAGACATCTCATTTATTCCATGCTGTTTCTGCCAAGAGAAAAGCACCAGCTTCTAATTAAGCTCATGTTTTTGCAGTTCAGTGATCCCAAATCTGATGATTTCTGGAAGGAACTGAGTGCTGTTTATTACTGAGCCAAATCTCAAGGTAACACTTGCGAGCGGCAGCGAGAGCGGTGCCGTCCCCAAGTTCCCCTGCACCCACAAGGGCTCGCAGTAAACTCTGCTCAGATTTCAACTCGAAAGCACTGAAAACAACAACTATCAAGACACTTCACATGCCTTTGATCTCTCCAAAAAGCGGGCTTAGGGTTTGGGATGTATCAGCAGCGCAGACGCCGCAGCAGATGGGCTCAGGGCTGGAGCCGAGCCCTGGAGCAGGCGCACCCTAAGGATCCTTAACTGCTCCCCTAAGCCATAAGGGCACAGGAAAGGAGCTGTTCCTCCAGCTGGTGCTCCCCTGCAATGCTGTCCCCTCTCTGGTCACTCCCCATGAGCTTTGGAAAGGTCCCTCCATCCCACTCCATCCAGGGTTTTCCCGGTGCTGGCTCTGGCCCATTTCGCTTGACATACCAGGAGAAATTTCAGCTGAAAACATAAATTCCACTTACATCTCGCTGATGACTCACGGCTCTACCTCTCCTCTCCAGACCTCCCTCCTCCTGCTCACGCTGTGGCTCAGCCTCTCGCTGACATTTCCACATGAACACGCAGCTGGCAGCCCAAGCAGAGCATCCCCACCCCAGAGCTGAGCCCCCCGTGCCCTTCCAGCCCCTGCCCACCTCTGCACCGGCCACCAGGCCAGGCCAGCGTCACCTCTGAGTGAGATCCAGCTCGGCAGGCTCAGCCCCGGGCACTGCCTGCACCTGGCAGCTTGCTCTTTGCAGGGAGCATCCCCATGACTAGGTGTCACCACGGATGCACAGAGAGGGGGATTTGTCCTGGCTGTGGTCACCGTGAGCCCTGATGCCTGTGACAGGCCTTCCCTGGCACCTCAGCCAGTCTGCTGCATCCCTCCTGCTCCACAGGCATGTCTGTGCTGGAAATTCCTGCCAGTACGGTTTCCAGAGCATTTCCATTTCCTGTGGGACTCCCTGGTTTGAGCTGTCTCCACCTAACGCAGCAGGTAACAGTTTTTGGGGTGCAAACTCCCCCTCTGGGGTGGATTTGTGGAACACCTCAGACGTCTGCGCTGCTCAGGGGATGAGTAGGTGCTTCTGCACTAGGAATAATTAGTGATGTCTCATGAGAAAACACCCTGATTTGGGCTGAAAACCACTTCAGCCGTTCAAACTCATGTCACTTCCCCAAGCAGACAGAAACGCCGAGCCTCCAACACCTCGCTCCCTTTCTGGGGGAGCGAGTTTCTCACAGTGCTCGCCTCTCTTGCAGGGCGAGTGGGAGAAGCAGCCGCTTCCCAGCATCACCGAGAGGCTGCGGGAGCCCGGCCCCCGCTGCCCGCCCGCCCCGGGGCCCCAGCCCGCTGCCCCCGTGCCCCTCAACCTGGGCCAGCTCTGGGGGGACTGACACCGTGCCTGCCACCGGGACACGGCGAGCGCCTGCGGGCAGCAGCATCCATCCGTGGGGAACATCCCTGCCCGCACAGCCGTGCCCCGGCCCTGCCTCCGGAGGGGGTTAGAGCTCATCAGGCAGAGTTCACAAAGTGCTCCGGGGATGGGAAGCTCTATATTTAGTGCGTTATTAGCGATGCTGCCTCTGAGTAATGCTGCTTCCCACCCCCGGAATAATAACGGCGAGGTTTGCTATTGTGCGGCCCCAGGGAGGGGGGAAGGAGCTGGTGTGCCCGTAGGGAAACTGAGGCACGGAGCAAAGGGATGCGTGGGAGCAGCATAAAAGCCTTGCCGGTGTCCCACGGTCCCGTCTAGCTCAGGATGGCTCCACAGGTGCTCCCCCACACTGGCAGCTGTGGCAGGGATGGAGGGAGGGAGGGAAGGAGGGAGGGAAGGAAGGAGAAAGGGATGGAGGGGTGCCACAACACCCACCCTGCACTCCCCTCCCTCTCCTCCCCACCACACTCCTTCCCCCACCTCGGTGCCACCAGATGCCAGTGGCTGGGAACAAAGGATACCTCTGGGATGGGGTTTGGAAAAGGGGAGGGGAGGAGGGGGAATGACAAATCTTTTGTCAGGAAAAATTGCTCCATTAAATATCTAAATGTAAAATAAATTGCTTTTTGCTGTTGAGCGCCGAAGGGAGAGCATTCAGGAGGAGCAGAGGAGAGGCTGGAGGGGCTGCAGGAGAGCCCGTGTCCATCCCAGCTTGGTGCCTGTCCTTGCTGCCCTGGGACAGGAGGGATCAAGGCCAGGTGGCCCCCAAATTTCCTTCCCAGCCACCTTGGGTGTAAGAGAAACCTCAGGTCAGAGCACTGCACACCAGAAAAAGGCTTTTTAAAGCAAAACCTGATCTTCCAGGCACAGAGCGGATGCCCAGCTTGGCAGGGAGGCAGAACGTTCCTTCCCTCAGAACAGGACCACAGCCACCCCCTCCCCTGCCCTCCACCCTGCCAGAGGCAGGGCAGTCACCTCCTAGTCAAGAGAAAAAAATCATCTCCATCTTGTTTTTTAATGTTTTCAGTAAAACCAAAGCATTTCAGAGTTCACGCTCTTGCCCGTGGCGCTGGTGGCACGAGGGTAAAGAACCGAAATCAGCTCTAAAGAGGGTATGACCCAGGCAAAGCTAGTCAAGGGAGAAAAAGGAAGAGCAGGGAGTGAGATAATTTCTTCAGGCGGGTGAAAGCTTCAGCAGAGAGCCTGGCGAGGGGACCAGAGCCAGGGATGGTGATGGGGAGCTGCTGATCCTCCACCAGCACAGGCTGCATGCGTGTGAGGGCAAAGCTGAGCTGCAGCCCTCCCTGCTGCCCCCAGGGCTGCCTCTGAGCCGCCAGGGGCTGCAGGCTTGGAGCTCACGGCTCAGCCTCTGTCGGCAGCTAAAAGGAGCCACCTCCAAGGTGACCTTCGGGAGGATGCCACAAGGGAGCAGGGAGCTGCCAGCAGATGGGGCCAGGGGCAGCTGTGGGGCCAGGGGCAGCTGTGGGGCCAGTGCCCCCCTGGCCACCTTAGAGCACAGCCCAGAAAAACCGTGGCTGCCCCATCCCTGGAAGTGTCCAAGGCCAGGCTGGATGGGGATTGGAGCAGCTGGAAGGTGTCCCTGCCATGGAATGAGATGGCTTTAAGGTCCCTTCCAAGCCAAACTGTTCCATGATTCCTGATTGTGACACACAAACAGCACTGGCAGAGAAGAACCCACAGCGTGAGCCTGGGCAGTGACCCTGCACTCCTGCCCCTTCCCCAGCAGAGTCTCCAGGGCACAGCCAGCGTGAGGTGACACCATGGGAGCGGGGACAGACACAGCAAGGGACCAGAGGGACGGCAGGTTTGGAGGCTCCAGCTGTATTAACAGCAGAGCTAGTTTAAAAAAATTCATTTCCAGGCAGCATAAAACTACATTTGGGGGAAAGAGTTTCCAGCAAAGTCAAGAATTGAAGCCACTTCACATGCAGTGAGAGCAAACACTGTTTGCAGGCCAATTAATCCACGGGAAAGAATGATCGCAGCAGTGGCACCGCCTCACTTGGGAAACACAGCATCAGAGTCCTTGCACTTTTTGCAATCTCTTCCTCCTCTCCCCTGTAATTTGACCCACACTGACTTGAGGAATTCCAGGGGGCTGCCCGGCTCTTGCAGTGACCCCGGAGGCAGCGGGGCCGGGAATTCAGCCGGCAGCTCCTCTGCCCCCTCGGAGCTGCAGCCGCTCAGTAAAAGCCCTTGACGCGTTTGTTGTCGGGGTCGAACGGGGACTTGGTGTGAGCTCGGGCCGGGAAGGTCACTCCCATCCGCTCCAGCTGGTAGCTGCCACTCTTCACAAAATCCAGGGAAACCTGCGAGGCAGAGCCGTGGGAAAAGCCCTGTAGGGTGCCAGCAATCCCAGCTCCATCCCTGGGCGAGCTCCCACCCGCCCCACACATCTGCTCTCTGCAGAAAAGCCGGCTCTGCCATCCCGAGAGGATGAGTGGAAGGGAGGAAGAGAATTGTTAAAAGCACCCTGTTTTTAAAAAAAATAATAAAAAAAAAAATCAGTGTTTGAAAATTTTAGGTTTCTTTTTTTTCGCTGTGGAGGTATGTGATGGAAAGAAAAAAGGGAAAAGGGAAGGGAGAAAGAAAGGAAAGAGGGAAAGGGAAAGGAAAAGGGGGAGGAAAAAGGAGAGGAAAAGGGAGAGGAAGAGGACAAGGGAAAAGGGAAAGAGAAAAGGCAAAGGTGGGGGAAAAAAGGGAAAAAAGAAAAAAGGAAAAAAAGAAAAAAGGGAAAAAAGGGAAAAAAGAAAAAAGGGGAAAAAAAAGAAAAAAAGGAACACTCATCACTGTGAGAAATGGGGGTTCCCAAGGGCAACTGGCCCACAAACCCACTTGCCTTGGGACTCTTGCAGGGATGCAGGATGAACAGCCAAGGCCAGCAAGAGCAGGAATCCCAGCACACACACACACTCAGCTGGCACAGACAAGGTCCCTGGAGATGTCACCCCAACCTCTGTCCCCACAGCATGCTGCTTAATGAGGGCCCCTGGCTGATTATCCACGAGTCTCCCGGGGTTAATTAAAAGCCTGCCCTGCTCCTATTGGCCACTGCTCCCTACAACAGAAGTGAATTCGCTACTGCAATTAAAGATTCGGCTGCAATTAACACCCGAGGCAGCACTTGAGCCGTGCACGCTCCTCACACAGTGACAGTGGGTGACACCAGCTTTGCCACCAATTCCTCGCCCTCCAGCCTGCGCAGGGGAAGCACCAGGGAGCTGCTGTCCCACCTGCCACCGCAGGTGACAGCGAGGGGTCTGTGCCACTGCAGGGACGGAGGCGCAGCCCCGCCGGGGCTCTGCACTCACCGGGCCCCCTGCAGGGTCTCGGATGTAGCCGTAGGCGATGGTTTTGTCGATGGCGAATCCAAAATCTGCCCGGCGGATGTGGCCCACCACCTTGCCGTCCCTCCAGATCGCCTCCAGGCCGAACATGGGCACCTTCCTGCAGGGCAAGGGCAGAGCTGCCACAGCAGAGCCCCTCCACGGGGCAGAGGGCTCTGGCTGTGCCCACCTGCCAGGGCTCCTCCTGCCCAGGGGCTCACTCACCTCTCCCTGCTGAACCCCTCCAGCCCAATTTGCAAAACCTCCCGCTGCTCTGGATGAAACAAGATCAACCCCTCACGCAGCCTGCAGCTCCCGCTGAACATCCAGCAGGGAATTTGTGGTGGGGTTTGAATTAGAGATGGAATTACAGCATGGAAAACAGCTGAGTGAGCCTCACACCCGTCCAGGTGTGGCACCTGTGTGTGCACACACAGGGCTGGGTGGGTGTGAGAAATGAGTTTGAAAAGGATTGTGAAGACAACATTGAACTAGAAACAAATTTCAAAATATGCCCTTGCAAAAAGACCAGATATTTTAGAGAGTTAGAACTGTGAAAGATGCATTGTAGCAGAGCGTCGTGGGGTAAAAATAAAGGTGATTGGTGTTAGAAGTAATAACAGCATTGTGTAGCATAAGCTAACAGGCTGAAAAACATTTATAAAGTATTGTAACCAAGAAACAGGTTAGCTCAGTGTTGAGTTTTACATCTCTTATATCTCACCCTTCATCAAAACTGACAATAGAGTAAAATCTTTTCAAACACCTCTCAGTTACCCCATCTCTGTAAAGACCAGGGAAACTAACAGGTGGGCTCAGTGGAGGTGCTGCTCCAGAGAGCTGCAGCAGGGAGCAGACCCTGCAGTGGTACTCACTCCCCTGTGGTATTTACTCCCCTCTGGTACTCACTCACTCCTCTGTAGTATTCACTCACTCCTCTGTAGTATTCACTCACTCCTCTGCAGTACTCACTCCTCTGCAGTACTCACTCCTCTGTGGTACTCACTCCTCTGCGGTACTCACTCCCCTGCGGTACTCACTCACTCCCCTAGGGTACTCATACCCCCTCATACTCACTCACTCCCCATGGTACTCACTCACTCCCTGTGGTACTCACTCCCTGCAGTACTCACTCACTCCCCATGGTACTCACTCACTCACTCCCCTGCAGTACTCACTCCCCATGGTACTCACTCACTCCCCTAGGGTACTCACTCCCCTGGTACTCCCTCCCCATGGTACTCACTCCTCCGTGGTGAAGCACACGAGGCGGCGGAAGATGCCCTTGGCTTTCTGAGCCTCCACAGCCTCCCGGCCCAGGAAGGGGGTGCTGGACTTGAGCTTGCAGGTGAAGGCCAAGCCCGCCTCCAGCGGGGTGTCATCGGGGCGCAGGTCTGCGTGCCAGTGCCTGTACCCTGCAGCAGGGAGCGAGCACGGCTCACCCATTGATCCTGTCACAGCACCAGCACAGAACACCTCCCCTGCCCCTGCACCCACTCGGGTAAAACACCCGGGAGAGCAGCCCGCACTGGGGAATTCTCAGCATTCTGAGACCCTGCCACACCGACCCACCCTGAGGCTGAGAAAAAGCTCCTCGCCCTGGTGCCCCCGGCGGAGGAGAAGCAGAGAGTGCTGCTGAGAGGAGAGCAGGGACCTTTCTCGATGCTGAGGCTGTCGATGGCTCTGTAGCCGGCGTTGGCGATGCCGTGCCGGGCTCCCGCCTGCATCACCGCCCGGTAAACCTTGACACAGTCAGCCCTGGGCACGTGCAGCTCCCAGCCCATCTCGCCCACGAACGACAGCCTCATGGCACGCACCTGCAAAGGTGAGAGAGGGGAAACACCCCCGTGGTGGAGCTGGGCTGTGCGAGGCCACACGCTGCCATGCCAGGGGAAAAGCCAGCTTTGCCTGGGAACCTTGGGGTGGAAGGCAGTTCTGTGCTCTCCTTCCTTGCACGAACACAATTCAGAGTGAATTTCCCATCTCTGGACAAGCTAAGCCTGGCACCTCAAACCTGGCTACCATCAGAGCCAGTGGGCAGAGGTGGCTGCTGGCAGCATCCTCCGGCTGTGGATTCCAGGGCTGGGGTGAGATGTGATGCTCCAGCTCCAGCCGAGCTTTTGTCTCCCTCTGCTGATCCGTTGAGACAGGGAAGCTGGTCCCCAGCAGGACTGTCCTGCTTTGGGGGCACTTCATCACTGCTGTCCCTGCCACGGGGATGTTCCCTTCTTGGACAGTGCTGCCACAGCAGAGGCACCCAAAGACCCTGGGCAGGGGCTGAGCCCGGTGTCCTGACCCGTGTCCCACCAGGAAATGCTCAGGTTTCCCCACGGAGGCTGTGTCCCAAAGCTGGGCTGTCACACAGCTCCACACCAAGTGCAAGGAGCTCCAAGGAGGAAGGAGCAGATCGGCACAGGGGAGTCAGTGCTTCCCCAGAGAAGCCTCATTCCCAGGGATGGAGCCTGGCTGCAGTCCCAGGGAACAGACTGCCCTGCCTGTGTTCCACCAGCTTCTCGCCAGGCACCCTCCTGCTGTCCCTCAAACAGCCTGCATTCCCAAAGCTTTCCAGGCCAGCTGGGACCAGCCTGACTCGGGGACCTTCCCTGGAGACAGCCCTTGAGTCTGAGCTGCCTTTCCCTCTGATTCATCCCGTTGTGTTTCTCCACTTCCTCCCCCACAAAACCCCTCTGGTTCATCCCTTCGGGTACACTGCAGACACAGAGCTCGCTCTGGGAGAGAGATTACCTCCAGAGCTTGGCTCTGGGCTGTGATCTGTGCTGTTAGCAAAGCCCTTTCCAGCTCAGAACACACTCCAGGCTGGCTCTGGTGGCCTTGGGGCCGGCCTGGCCGTGCTGGCTGTGGTTGGGGCACAAGCTGCATTTTGCCATTTGCTGAGCTCTGGTGCCAGCTGTGCTCTCTGATCCCGGGGACAAATGCAAACAGGCAGCAGCAGCTGCTGCCCAAAGCAGGCACAAGTGCCCAAGGGCTGCCTGGGCTCTGTGCTGCCAGCATGGCCAGGGGGCACGGCTGGGAACCCAAACCCATTCCTGCTTCCCCTAGCACAAAAATCACATCCTCAAGCAGAGTTTAAAGCAGCTTAGAAGCCTTAACCTCTGCGATAGGAGTGGGGAGGAGGAAGGAACACTTAGGAGAAGCCTCAAAATAAATCCCCCATTCTGAGGAGCTGTACCAGGAGCCAGCCCTGCCCTGGTCCCTGGCACAAAGGCTGGCACTCCCTTCCCCAGGAGCACGGGGGCTCAGAGGAGCCTTTTCCCGCACACAAAGGTGCCATCTAATCAGAAAACTGCCTGAGAAGAGGCTGCTGCAGGGCAGTTTCCATCTTCATTGCGGCAGGAGATGCTCCGGGGATTGACAGGCAACTTCCCGGCCCATTAACCCCGCCTGCGGCTGCGGCTGAAGTGCTCTTTACAATCAGGAGCAAGTTACTCCCGGGAGAAACTTCCTCTCGAACCACCAGGGCTCCAGGGGAAGGAGCATCCCAGCAGGAGCAGTGCCCCACGGGCAGCCCTGGAAAACTGGGGTGCCGTGCTCAGCTCAGCACAGGGAGGGGTTGGGGCTGTCCCCACGCGTGTGAACCCCAGGCAGGATTCACATCCCACCACGGAGGGGAATGCTGGGGGCTGGACTCAGCGCAGCTCTGCTGGATTCCCACAGGAACAGCATCCATTCCTGGGTTTTTGTGCAGCATTTCAAAAGCATTCTAGGTACTGTGGAAAATGAAAACCTGAATTTTCCCCTGTCTCCAGCAGTGAGATTCAAAGGGAGACCTTTCTCTGCTGTTCCATACAATGAGAGACTCTATATATAAACTCACAAACCAATCCATAATTTCCAGAGTCATTAACTCTGCTGGAACTCCCCTTTGACTCCAGCTGATTTTGTTCAACTACTGAGTTAATGCAGGAAAATCTCGGTGATAACTTTTTAAAGATGCTGGGTTCAGTTTAATCCCCCTGGAAGGTGATAATATCAGCAAAGCTGCCCTGAGAAATCCTCCCACCCTAATTCCAGCGTGGGATGGGGTCCCTGGTGTTCATTGTCCAGTGGGACAAAGGAGAGTTCCTGAAGGGTGGCCCTGGCAGCAGGCAGGGAGTCCCCTCCCAGCCCACACCCCTCAGGCAGGAGAGCTTTTCTCTGTCCATCAGGGAATTTACACTCTGAAGAATCCACAAAACCTCTGCCAGCTCTGTCTCCCTTGAAGGACCAGATTATTTATAACAAACTTGAAGTGAAATGCAAATAAACTCATCACACCCTGGAGACAGGAACATTTCCACACCTTTCTTAAGGCAAAAGCAGATTATTACAAGATGATATCAGTCTGCTACAGGCTGACTGGGGAGGGTGTGGGGAGGATTTATGGAGACTGAAATCCAGCACTTTGGACAACCTGCACCAGTGGGTTGGATTTGAAGTCCCTCAGGCCATGGTTCCCCTCCAAGGGACTCTGAACTCGCTGTGGGTTGAGTTGTTGGGCACCCAAAGCCCAGGGGGCATTGATGGCAATGGTTTGGAGATTAATCTGACTCGGGCAGAATCTGTGCTTTAGTTAAAGCACCTTCAGGCCTGGCCAGGCTGCTGCTCACAAATCAAGACACTCTAATTTGATTTAGCAGCAATCCCTTCAGCAGGCAGCTGCAGTCGAATTAAAGCCATTTTCATTCTGAATGAAAAGTGGCTGCACGTGGCTTAACCCAATTTCCTTAACATCCAGCCTGCTGCAGCTCCTGCCTCTCCTGCTGCCTTTTATGAGATTTACTGCTTCACCTTCACCTCCTTCATCCCCCCCCAGGCTCCAGCCCGAGAGCCAGAGCAAGTCCTGGGCACGGCTCCTCCTCCCAGCCAGCTCATCCAGCAGGAGAGGGATGCTCTGGGATTCTCTGCCCAGGTTTCCCATGGAAAGGAGCAGGTACAAATTCCACCCTCTCTTCAAAGTGTTTTTGCAACCATAGGAATATTTCACACAGGATAAACATCGCTGAGAAACAAGAGTTTCTCCAGGAAACCTTGCAAAAGCTTTTCCCTGACACCCAAAGCTGCCAGCAGCAGGTTTTCCCAGGACATTTCTCCTTTGAGAAAAATGACACTTCATGGTCACCAGCTCTTCTCTTTGGGGTGTTTCAAGCAGGCTCAATCAACAGCTTGAGGGCATAAGTGAGCCCTGAAGCCTGGGCAGAAGCAGGATGAGCTGTGCTTAGGGCTGTCAGGCTCCTCCTGTGATCAAACAGCAGCTCCCAGGCTGCCCAGACCCTGCTGCCAGTGCCTGACAGGCTTTGCATTAATTTGTCCCTGATTTTTTCTGAGGAGGGGGAAATGGAAAGTGTCTGCAGTGTCAGGTGGATCTCATCACCAGTGCTCGCCCTAATCCATGGAGATGTCTCTTGTTCCTTCCCCTGGCATCACTGCAAAGCCACGAGTCACCCTGTCCCTTCCCCAAGCTCTGTGGTGTGACACCCCTGGGAGAGCAGGATGGCCCCTGCCAGGCAGTCAGGGAGGGAAACACCCTTTTCTCACTCTGGGTTTTGGCCTTTTCCTACAAAAACCACAACAGAACCTCTCTGCAATAAAGTGCAGGCAGACACATTCCCGACAGAGGGAGATGGAACAGTTTGCCCAGAGCAGCTGTGGCTGCCCCTGGATCCCTGGAAGGGTTCCAGGCCAGGTTGGACAGGGCTTGGAGCAGAAGGTGACGCTGCCCATGGCAGGGAGTGGAACAAAATGAGCTTTCAGGTCCCTTCCAGCCCAAACCAGCTGGGATTCTGCGCTTGGCTGGTGGGTGCACAGAGCCCAGAGCTCCCTGGGCAGCTCCAAGAGTGGCCCCTTCCTACCTGGCACCCTGCAGCCATGGTGATCTTGTGTGTGGAGAAGGGGAAGGCCTCGTTGCTGAGGTCGGTGTCGAGCACTTCTTGGAGGACAACGCGGCTGTGGGGAGACAGCAAAGTGGCAGCAGGCAGGGGACTCAGCTGCCAGCCTGCCCTGAGGGCTGTCCCCAAACCTTGCTCCCTCATCTTGCTGGCAAGACACACTTCTCACTCCGAGGAGGAGCTGAGGTGGCTGATGTGCAATGCTGTGGGAACCTCGAAAGAAATTTCAGTTCCACGGAAAATGGAGTGACACCCCAGCCACGTCAGCACTCGGGGTCATGGGGCTCACACCCAGCCCTGCCCAACACAGGGACCTGCATCTGGGACAAACCTCCCTCCATCCCTGCATCCCTGCATCCCTGGATCCCTGCATCGCTCCCTCCATCCTTCCACCCCTGCATCCCTCCACCCCTTCCTCCATCCCTCCCTCCATTCCTGCATCCCTCCCTCCATCCCTGCATCCCCCCTTCCACCCCTGCATCCCTCCCTCCACCTCTGCACGCTCAGGTTGCAGGGAGGGCCCCACACTGCTCACCTCAGAGGGCCCTGGATGCTCATCATGCCCAGCTCCTCGGAGCAGTCGAGGAGTTTGCACTGGAATTTCATGTCCTGCAGCACGGTGCTGATGTGGGACCAGTTGTGCTGAGCCACAGCCCCGCCGATGGCCAGGTAGTAGCCATCCCCTGGAACACAGCCCCGGGCAGCATTCAGGGCTCAGAGGGTGGGCTGGGCTGGTTCTGCTCTGCAGAGCCCCAAGTGCAGCCCTGAGCCTCTCCAGCCTGCACAGCCCCACCTGGGGACTGCCAACAAAAGGGGAGGGGGTTAAAGAGTAGTGGGATTAGGGAAGGATTTGGGGCTCTGCTTTTTGTGGGGCTCAGCACAGGGAGAACCAAATGGCCATTAACAGTGAAAGGGTGTGTGAGCACCAAAAAACTCCTTGAGAACAACAGCAAAAGCATCTGCACTTTTGTCCCAGTACAGAACAGGCCCTCAGGTGTGGAGGGAGCTGTGAGCTACAGGTGGGAGCAGGGAATGCTACAGTGACCAGCCCATAACCACTACAGCACAATTCCTACACGGAATTGTACTGCATGCAAGGAAGAATTTCATCTCCTCGGCAATCCTGGGTGGAAAAATCCCCAGGGATGGTGTTTGAGAGCTGATTAATATGTAATCAATCTTCCCTCTGTCTTTCCTGCCACTACGAAATTGCTCTCTGGTATTCTGTCATAATGATAATAAGTGCAGCCACCTACTGTAATTGGAAAAATAGACTTTGCTGTGATTAAACTCCTCCAGCGCCCGACAAAGCCTGCAGCTCTGCCAGCCACTTCCCACCCTGCTTCCCCAGAAGTGCCAGTGCCCCAGACAGGAGAGAAAAAGGAAGGAAAAATCACAGGAATGCCGTGCTGCCAGGACAAACACGGGGAGACTGCCCCATGGCACAGCTGAAGGTGACACAGCGTGGGGACAGGGCTCTGTGGCCACCCAGACCGAGCTCTGCATCCTCCTCCGCAGCTGCCTAATGCCATTTCTGCCCCCGGGGCTGCTCTGCTGCCTGCCAGTCCCCGTTAATTGCAGCTGATAAGGACTGGGACAGGGGCTGGGCAAACCCAATAAAAGCGGCGAGCAGCCCAGGGCCCGGGGACAGGGACCCTAATCGGGTTAAGGGACCGAAGGACAGAGGTGGAAAAAGCCAGGTGGCTGCCATTAGGGAAATGCAATCAGCCCTGCGCCTGCAGCCCCTGCAGCGTGCCAGGGAGGGGCTGGAACAAACCTGCCCAGGGGTGGAAAAATCCCTGTGTGCGCGGCTGAAAGGGCAGCGGGAACACCTGGGAATTCAGCGAGGCCGAGCACAGCCAGAGCTCCCTAGCATCCCCGCGCTCAGGGTTTTACCTTCAAAAGCGGGGGCCAGGGGGGAGCCCGGGGCCCCGGGGCTGATCCTGCTGACGGTCAGGTCGCTCTCCACGCCGCCCCGCTGGTTCAGCATGCAGGTGTACACGGTGGAGCCTGCGGGGACACGGGCACCGCTCTGCCCATCAGCCAGCCCGGCACGGAGCCGCGGGGCAGCAGGAAAATGTGTCCCCGTCATTAAATCATCCGCCCGGCTTTGCCCTGGCTGTCCCAGCAGCAGCAGGGGGAAAGGAACGATGCTTTTTTCCCTTCCCTGTGTCAGGAGCTGAACTTGCATCCTTGGAAACGCCCAAAGCTGCTTCCCGGCCTCGGAAAAGGGAACAACAAACCACAGCTGGCGAGGGTTGTGCTTGATTTACTCCAGCAGCCATCACACATCCAGATGTGAGCCACAGCTGGAGCCAGAGGGAAACCTCCCTCCCTCAAACCCGAGCTCAGAGCGCTGAGCCCCTGTGAAGGAGGCAGAACCCAGACCGCGGTGAGGACAGGGGCAGCAGCCTCCCCCACACTCCCCAAACCCTCTGCAAAGGCAGCACTGAAAGGAAAAGCCAGCCTGGGCTCCCCTGGCTTGTTTTGGGGCGAGATTTCCCCAGTGAAACGAGGAGCTGAGCCTGTACCTGGAGCTTTGCTCACATCAGCACTGAACAGCCAGTCGGCTGCTTTCGTAGCTTCAGGGCCAACCAGGTAGAATTTCCCAAAATAAGACATGTCAAACAGAGCCAGGGCGTTCCTGCACGTTAAACATTCCTTCTTGATCTGCAATTAAAGCAAACACGGCGGCGCTGAGGCTGAGCCATGCTCTCAGCCCACAAAGGGAAACACAAATTAAACCATTTACGTAACGGGAAATGATGCCAGGACACTCGCCTGGTGCCTTTAAAGGCTTCAAAACGCTCCTGAAGGAATCAGGTATTTTCTGGAGCGAAGCCTGACAGGCCATCCCGAGTGCCTGATCCCATTCCTCACCTCGCTAACTCAGTGACAGTTATCATTAATAACACCCAAACTTCATCAAATTGAATTTTTTTCCCCCAAGCTGGTCTCAACACTTCAGGAAAGCAGCAGCATAATTCCCATGGCCTCTCCCCTGAGGTTTCTGAGCACGGGCTACACATTTCTCTTTATATTTTTGGGACGTTTTTCGCTGTTCTGGAGCTTCCCCTCCCTCCGAGCATCACCAGCTCCCCCCAGAGCAGTGATGGGGCACAGGTTCTGCTGCCTCCAAGTCTCCCAGAATTCTGGCAGGGCAGGAGGGGCTGTCAGCCCCACTCACGATGTCGTGGTGAGGGGGGAAGTCGAAGGTGTACTCGTCCCCCAGCAGGCGGTTGTAGGTATAGTCCCCGTGGCGCTCGCGGCCGTAGGCGCCGTAGTAATCGTAATCCAGGACCTGGGGGAGAGGGGGGAGCACGGCACGGGGAGGAGGAGGAGGAGGAGGTGAGGCCGAAGCCAAAGGGCTGCTTGTCACATTCACCCCGTTGCTGAGAGATGGCTGTGGTGGGTTCCTACCCCGGCATCCCTGGTCACCACAGGGGGGGGGTTCCCACCCCAACATCCCTGCCCATGGGGATGGGTCCCAACACAGCATCCCTGCCCATGGGGATGGGTCCTAACACAGCATCCCTGCCCATGGGGATGAGTCTACAGCATCCCTGCCCACGGGGATGGGTCCTAACACAGCATCCCTGCCCATGGGGATGAGTCCACAGCATCCCTGCCCATGGGGATGAGTCCACAGCACCCCTTCCTATGGGGATGGATCCTCCCTCAGCATTCCTGTCATAGTGAAGGGTCCCCACCCCAAAATTCCTGTCCTCAGTGATGGATCCCTATCCTAACATCCCTGCCCTCAGTGCCCATCCCAAAATCCCTGCCCTCAGTGATGGATCCCCACCCATCCCTGCCCTCAGTGATGGATCCCCATCCCAACATCCCTGCCCTCAGTGATGGATCCCCATCCCAACATCCCTGCCCACGGTGATGGATCCCCATCCCAACATCCCTGCCCTCAGTGATGGATCCCCACACATCCCTGCCCTCGGTCCTACCCCAGCTGGTCTCTGTAGGCTGCAGACCCCCCAAACCCAGGTGTTCTTACCGGGGCTGCTCCCCCAGGGCTGAACCAGCCGGGTCTCTCCCAGCCGTGCCTCTCCTGGAAAACGCAGCCCTGGCGCAGCAGCTCCTACACAGAAGAAATGGCAACAAACAGCTTTTTTTTTTTTTTTTAAAAATCGCTTTCACAGTGTTTTGGACAGCACTCAGGCTGTCCCCCTGGGGTGCAGGTGTGGGCTCAAGACCAGACTTGTGACCCCTTGGCTTTTTGGCTATCAAAATCAGCCAAAATCAGCCCTGCAGTTTGTCTTTTAAAACAGTGTCAAACCTAAGAATTGCCTGATTTTTGTCCCCCTCAGGCAGGATATTTTCCTCAAGGGTGGTCAAGGGGCAGAGAGCTACAGCCCAGCTGTGCACCCCTCCAAAACCTGCCCTAGGGTGCAAAAATTACTGACCAAGAGATGCTACATGCAGACAGCAAGATCCCCCACCATGTTTACAGAGTAATTATATAACAACATCTAATATTTATGTGGCAACCTTCTCCTTCCTCCTCTGTGCTCTCAGGAAAACCTCTCTGCATGCAATTAATTAGGAATCCATTAAGACATTTTTGTTTGGAGCCTCAGTTCGGAAAAGAATAGATTCTGTTGAACATCTCAGAAATCATTCAGTGCCTATTTATAAAACACAGCACATGTTCTGGAGCTGCCTGGATAAATACCAGCCTGTCAGTCAAGTGGGCATCGCTTATTAGACGTGCTATTAAAAAATAAATTGCATCCTCAGTGACAGAAAACAACTGAGCTGTCAACCAAACACCGGGGGCCGGCGGGCAGGGGTGTCTGTTTTACTGCTCGAGCCTCTGCCCTCCAGTTGGAAGAGGAATGGTGTGGTGTCAATCAGAGAGAAGCAGGAATGGGCTTGGGAAATGTGGCTTTGCCAGGGCTGGGGCTGGGGCTGGCAGTGGGATGAGGCTCTGGTGCTGAGTCGAGCTGAGTGTCTCGAGGGATTTGGGGGGCTCTGAGCTGCTGGTGCAGCAAAATGCTGGGAATTGGGTTTTTCTCTCAAGTGCTGCATCTTGAGAGCGTTCAGCTGTGGATGTTTGTGTGAAGAAGGGGCTGGAGCAGGAGGGAGCCCTGGCTGGTGGCTCCAGGGACAAAACCACTTAGGGGGGTGCTGGCAAAGCCACCCCACAGAGGCACAGCCCTCTTCCCACACCCCTCCTTGTGCCCCAGCCTCACCCCACACTGAGAGACATTGTTTTGGAGGGAAACTGCTGCTAAACTGTGAGCAGGGGCAGAAGATTCCTGTGAGCATTCAGCATCCTCAGCCCTCTCAGCTGCCCCTGGGTTGGACTCAGCCTCGGAGCTCTCCTCTCCCCTTTTCCCTGATCATCACCAGGCTCTTAATCCACATCTGCTGAGTTAAATATGATGGGAATGCTCAGGCTCTCTTCCATTAAACTTCCCACAGCCCCAGAGCCCTCGCAGTGAGCTTTGGGATCCACCAGGGATCTCCCCAGGACGGACGGACGGACAGACGGCAGCACAGAGGTTTGGGGCGGCGACACAGCTGCAGCCACTCCTCGTGAGCTCCTTTTAGCAGCTGAGAGGGCCAGCCCAGGCCGTGTCCTCACCTCGTGCAGGGGGTCCTTCCTGACGTTGCGTCCTGCCAGGGGCTCGTCGTGGGGGAAGACGACGGAATAGTTCTTGGCGTAGGACTCGTGGCTGCGCTCGCGGATCCAGCGGTTGTTGTCGGTCAGCGAGTGGTGAAACCTCCTGGAAGGCAGGGAGATGGCAACATCTGGATGAGCCCACCAGCTCGTGGCCTTCCTCAGCAGGCCCAGGTGCGGATGCAGCTGCTGGTGTGAAATTGCCATTCCTGCTCCAGTTTCGTGGGTAGGAGCAGAGGAGCCAAGCAGGGCTCGGTGCTGGCCGTGCCACGGTGCTGACCATCAGAGCTGCAGCCCCCACTGAGCTCCCAGCCTCACCCCAGAGCAAATGGGAGCAGAAGACAGCACTGCTGAGGAGGGGAAATAGGAAAAAAATGAAACTTGGGGTTAATTCTGCCTCACTTCAAGATGGGACCAGCCTCAGGGCACACCTGGGTTTAAACGCAGCCCTGACGAGGGAATGAGTCCTGGGCATTCCTTGTATTTTTCACCCAATTCTCCCCAGGCTGCAATATAAACAAAACCCAAAATATCTTCAATTCATTTGAAGTATTTTCATCTTTCAAACAGAAATTCTCCTTGAAGGAATGTGCCAGCTCAGCCCACGGTCAGGTTGTTAATCCCAGAGAGCTGTAACTCACGGGGAGCAGCCTTGGGGACAAGTGGCACCCTCTCCCAGGGCTGCAGAAAGGGAGCCAGGCAGGGCGTGAAGGACAAAACGCCATTTCTAGGCACTTTTAAAGTGATACTTCCAGCTTCCCTCCTTGCTGACTGGGTGCAGAGGAGAGGCAGGGCATGGGGCTGAGCCCTGCAAGGAATACAAAATGCTCCCCAAGAGCTGTGAGAGCAGCTGCCTCTTCTGCTGGCAGAAGGTGACACATGGCATGTCACCAGCACCCCTGGCTGCCCCATCAGCCTCAGCCCCTCCACCAAGGAGCTGAATTTTTGACAGCAGCAAGCGGGCAACAGCTGCCAGATGAAATATTTACAAGCAAATGTTCCGAGAGGATAAATATTGAAATGTGTGGAAAAGGGAGTTATTTAAAGAGGAGCTTGGTGATTGTCACCAAAAGGAAGGAATGGGACTGACAGCTTGATGGCAGGGCACGTGGGACATGGGGGATGTTTGGGTGGAAAGCCCCTGGCTGCTCTGAGCAGGGCTGGGGTGCCTTGGTGCAGGTCAGGGGGGCTGTGCTGGAGCCAACCCCGTGCCCAACTTGGTATTTCTCCATCTCTCCATCCCCATCCAGAGCCCAGCTGGTGGAAGGGGGCAGCTGGAGCCATCTCCCCCGATCTCTGCAGGCTCCTCACTCCCACAGCCCGAGCCAACATGGCATTGACCAGCTTGGCCACTAAAGCAACGTGAGATTTTCAAAGCTTTGTCCCCGACAAGGTGGTTGCTGTCACTACAGCCTTGTAAGAAAGCCCAAACCCAATCAAAGACAATCAAGCAAGTCAAAAGCAATTACTGAGCCAACATCTGCACGGTCACAACTCCCAGCCTGGTGGTGCTGCAGAGGGGGGCCGAGCTAATCTTTGTGCTGCTGAAATCATCCCCCTGATTATTAACTTAGAGGATTAGGCACGGCTCTAATTGAACAACAAAACCCAAACGTAATTACCCCGTCCCTCCCCACCACCACGATCTCCTGGCGCCCGATGGAAGTTGTTTGTGTGGGAGTGGAAACGAGATAAACCCCACGTGTGCATTCATTAAAGCTCCTGTGTGTAATTGATTCCAGCTCCTCGGAGGGACACAGACGCTGCCTGGACACCCATTCCTGGTGCCAGCCCTGCCTGAAAGCATCCCCAAGTGTGAGGCTGACATTCAGTGAATCTTAGAGAAGTCCAGCACCAAGCCTAGACTTTCCCAAGAGAAAACAATTTGCCTTCCTAGAGAACAGCTCTGTGAAGAATTTCATGTTCTCAAGAAAACATTAATAAAAGTTTTGTAAACATCTCATATTCTCAAAATAACAAGTGTTATTTTTCACTTTAGTTTGTTCTTTTCTTGTGTGCGTTCTCAGTGCTCTCTCTTTGTCATCCAATAGTAGTAAAGAAACATTATGTCATTTAAACAATCAAGTCGCTGTTAACAAAAAACCCTATTAAAAAAAAATAGATTGTTACAATAAAATACCTTCTGATTCTCTGGAATTTGGAGTCTTTCTCCTCATTCTATAAGCAACAACACCACCCGAGGAGGGAGCTGGGGCACTCGGGGTGACTTGCCTGATGTCGTAGCCGTACATGTCCTTCTCCGGCCGGCCGTGGACGATCCAGCGAGCCAACTCCCTGCCACAGCCACCTCCCAGCATCATCCCTGGGGGACAGACGGGGCTCTGGAGTGCCAGGGTCCCCCTGGGATGCCACGCCAGCAGGGTTGGAGCCCTCCAGGTCTCTCTTACCGGCGCTGTTGAAGCCACAGCCGAGGAAGAACCCCCGGAGCTCCGGAGCTTCCCCCATCAGCGGTTTGTGGTCGGCGGTGAACGACTCTGGGAAGCAGAGAGGGGACGTGCCAGCGAGGCCAGGGCAGGGGGATCACACACCCTGGGGACGTGTCACACACCTAACAAACAGGTTTTCTGCAGCCTCCCCTCGTCCTGCTCACAGAGAGGTCAGAACTGGACCAGCGCCAAGCAGTGCCCAGCACAGGTTTTTGGAGTTAGACTGAAAGTTTGGGAAGCAAAATGAATTCCCCAAGAGAAGGTGCACGAGGCATTGTGAGGGCTCTTTTTTCCTTCCCAATCCCCCAGCCAAGGGGGCTGCACTGCTCTGTTTGTTGCCATTTTAAATCTGGGCCCTATTTCCTGACGGTGCATTTCACCTTCATCAATTCCTGCTGGGAAATTCCATGAATTTGAGCCACTTGGTTCATCTGGGGAGGGCTGGGCATGTCTCTCCTGTGCTCACAATGTCTCCTGCTGCCGGAGCTATTCCACAGGGCCATCAGCCATGGGAATCCCTCTACAAATCCTCACTAGGGAGCACAGAAATCCCCTGACAGAGGCGTGCAATCCTCCTCCCTGTTTGATGGTGCTCCATCCATCCATCCATGTAAAAGGAGAGAGGGAAAACTGAGCTCAGCGTGGTCTTTCCCCACCTAGCAATGCCCAGTTTGTTTGCCCTGATCCCACTGCTCCAGAGAAGGCAGGAGCAGAGCCAGAATATTTCCTCTGTCACCAGAGCAGCTCCTCAGGTGCCAATATCCCTGTACAGATATTCCTGGCTAGCCAGGGAGTTAATGGAGCAACAGCCAAAGCACCTCCCCTGCCAGCACTGCTGACTTTGCCCTGGGATGGGCAGTGAGGGCTCCAGGGACCTTGGCACAGTGACCACAGCAGAGGGGACAAAGCCTTTGCCATTTGCTTCAGCCCAGCGTGACTCAGCTGCCACAGGCTGCTGGTTTCAGTCAAGAAGGAGAAAAGGAGGAGAGCTGAGCCTTGGAAAATGACATTATTGTACGACAAAGAGGAGACATTCATCTACCAGCAGCCAGCTCTGCTCTGCTCACGCCGCAGTGCAATCAAACCACTGGACCCAGGGCCAAGGTCTCCATCTCACACAAGTCATGTTTGATCTGCTGCAGGGCATGAGATGTGCCCTGCTTTCCCCTCATACAGCCCAAAATTTCCCTTTAAGTGCCTCAGCAAAAAGGGATTTTATTATAGTGGGTTTCTTAGTGTACAGTGGATTTTAAGGCCAAACCAAGTGTGCAAAGCTTGGGCTCAGTCTGGCACCACCTCCAGCTGCCACTGCAGGGATGGTTTAACTCCACACCAGACTGCCTGGGATGTAAATCTGGCTAAATCTAATGTCACTAGACCAGGAGCAAGCAGTAAAAATAATTATAGACGATAACACTTGGTAAAATAACAGCTACTGCTTAAAAACATCTGCCCCTTAATTTTCCAGTCCAGCAGCCACAACATCAGCTGGAGACCCATTCACTCCCAGACTGGACCAAGGCAGCCAGCTCCCCTGGGAAATGGCTTTAAACTGAAAGAGGGACAATTAAGATGATAAGAAATCTGTAACATTATAAAAAAATTATAAGACAAGTTATTAACAACAAGGGTGAGGAGGCCCTGGCACAGGTTGCCCAGAGAAGCTGTGGCTGCCCCATCCCTGGAGGTGCTCAAGGCAAGGTTGGACAGGGCTTGGAGCAACCTGGGATAGTGGAAGGTGTCCCTGCCCATGGCAGTGGAGCTGGAATTAGATAATCTTTGAAGATCCCTTGCAAGCCAAATCATTCTGTGAGTCTCTGAATGTGTGATTCTATTTCTCCACCCAGGCTAGGCCTGGAATGCCACCCTTTGGAAGATGCCACCACTGCAGCCAGACCAGCAGCACTTTCTCTGCATTCAGGGAGTTTTTCTTCTCCCCAGGTTATAAAGTTTCTTTTTTCCTCCAGCAAGATCTTGAGAGAAACCCAGCCACCAGGTGCCACCACAGTGGTCACCACAGCCACGTTACCTGGCCCACAGACAGTGGATTTAATTCCTGTTTTCTCCAGAACTGGCACTCTGTTGACAGCACCTTCAATGTGTTGCATGAAAACATCCCAGTCCAGGTCAAAGAGGCCAAAAGCAAATTTTTCAGATACCTAAAGGTGAGAAACAGGAATCAGGACACAGAGGAGAGGATGGCTGATGGTGTGAGACCATCTCATCTCATCTCATCTATCTCATCTCATCTATCTCGGAGAAGATAAATCTAGGCTGCATTGAATCTCTGGGATTTTGAGGTTTTCCTCAACAACCCAGACAAACCTGAAGTCTGAATTAAGGATAGAGGGATGGGCACAGCAACTTCTGGCTCTCCTGTGCATATCTGCATATCTGTGCCACAGACAGCCCCAGAGGGGAGATGCTCTCCCTGCTTTCCCCACCAGACACCAGAGGTTGGAGCCTGCAGAATGCAGGGCCTGCACCCCCTCCTCCGAGGTGGCTTCCCTGGAAACCTGCCTCGTTCCCCCAGAAAACCTCTGGGCTGCACTCACCTCCTCCCAGAAGATGGGGTTTGACTCATATCCTCCCACGGAAAGGGCATCGCCTTGGAGACGGAGATAGACCGAGGCGTCGTGATCACGAACGTTTGGCATGTTCTGAAAAACGGGGAGGGGGACTGCAGGGGTCACAGGAGGCCAAGAGCCACGGGGACACCCCTAGGGCACCCAGCAAGGCCCAGGGCACAAGGTGGGCACCTGCAGCAGTGACCTGTCAAGGATGGGACACGATGGCTCTGTGGGTGCTCCCTCAGCAGCGAAATTTGGGCGCCCGCATTGCCCCAAGAGGAAAGCACTCAGCTCAGCTCCAGCTAATCTGGCCAAACCACGGGCAGAGCAGCTCACACAGACACCTGAGCAGCACCCAGGGGTGGCCTGGGGACGGGGAGCAGCCCCTGTGGTTGATCCTAGCTCAGGAATCATCACTCCTCTGCCACCCGCCTCCGCAGGAGGATGCAGCCGCTCGACGCGCAGGCAGCGGTGCACGAAGAATGAGGGATTTGTTCTTGTGAATAATGGATGGGGAAACATTTAGATAACACTGAAGGATCGGTGTAGGGCCTACTGCAACCCGTGTTGACAAGTGGAATTAAGTGGATTGAACAGGAGGCACCGAGGGCTGCGAGCTGCAGCCTCTCCCCTGGAGTTTTTCTTGCTGCGTGCGGCGCAGGGGAGTCACCGGGACAGAAATGCAATCATGGACCACGGCACTTTCTACAACGAGGCACCTCGTGCTGAAAGGTCAGGCACAGACTGTGTCAGCAGGATGGAAACTAATTAATGTGTCACCCTCTGTGCACTGGGGCCTGAGAGAATGAAGGCTCCTTCAACTCCCGAGCAATTCTCCGCAGCCAGATGGCAGGAACAGATTTATTGGGGCAGTTTAGAAACGGTTGGAGAGCTACACCTCTGCCTGCCAGGTCTGGGGCTTGCTCAGAAAGGTCTGAGATCTTTATGAACGCTGCTATCAGGCACCAAACACAGAGATCTCGAGGGGAAAAAAATATCCTGCCGGTTGTAACATCGTTAAATATTAAATCTGACTCTGTTCAAGGTGGTCTGGCAGCCCTGCTGAGGGTGTGCACTCCTCTGAGAGCAGAGCCTGACCTGGCAGGAATCAGGAGGTCCCACAGGTCTGGGGGTGCCTGGAAGAGACAGAGGCCTTTGTGCCTCTCCAGCCCTGTCCCCCAGAGCAGAGGACAGGGAGCAGCTGCCCAGCACTGACCTGGATGCCCTCGATGCGCTCGGTCACCACGTAGGCGTGGTGCATCGCCACCAGCGGCACGTGCACGCCCGCCAGCCGGCCCAGGGCCCGTGCCCACACTCCTGCAGAGACAACACCCCCCTGCTCAGCTCCTCTCCACCCCCCACAGCCCCAGACAGCTGCAGGGGACAGCCACGCAAGGGACAAGGACTGATGCAGAGTTTCCTCCTCACGGGAGCAAAGCCACCTGTGAGTCGTGGCCGCTGCCCCTGTCCCACAGCTTCCCCTGTGCCCTGCCCCTCGTACCTGCACAGTTCACCACGCAGGGAGTCTGGATGGTCCCGTGGGCTGTCTCCACTGCGTGCACCCTCTTCACCCCAAAATCATCAGTTCTCACCTGGATGCCCGTGACCGGGCAGTTCTCAATGATCTGGGGGCAGAGGAAGGGGGCAGAGTCACAGCAGGGTCACCAGGGCAGGGCAACAACCTGCCTCACCTGCCATGCAGCCCCCAAATCTGGGAACAGTGAACCTAAGCAGCGTTCTGAGTGCCTTGTCTTGCTCCTAAAGGTCTTTTTTCCACCCTCTATTTTCCCTGGATCTCATGGTTCCCGCCAGCTTTGTCACTGTCCCCCAACCAAGAGGACAGCACCCTTCTGGGGAAAGACCCAAATCTGCAGGAGCAGCCCTGCCCGGGTGGGAAAGAAGAAGGTGAGGAAGGCAGGGGGTGAAACCAACAGGCATTAATGAGTAAATCACTAATTAGGAACTACCGTAGCGCCTCTGGCAGCTGCTGCTCTGGCCAGAGTTGAGCAGGTGCCAGCGGGGTCCATGGTGCCATCCTTGGGGACGTACAGGGTGCCATAGAGGTCATCAACGTTCATCAGAGGGTACAGGTCCTTGGTCTGTGCCGGGGTCAGCACGTGGGACTCCACACCGTACACCTTCCCCAGCTGCCAAGGGACAGGGAAACTGAGAGCTCGGGTGAGGAACAAGAGCTTTGTTCACCACTTGCTGCTGCAGGAGAATCCCAGGACACGTTCATCTCCCAAACCCTAAATCCAGCATGGGGCGATGCTCAGATTTCAGGGAACACGACCCTGTTTTCGAATTCAAGCTGCCTGTGCAGCTGGAAGAACAACGCTGCACAATGGGGAAAACAACACTACCCTATTTAAACAGTCAAAAATCCGAGGCTGGATTGAATTTTACCAACTTCGGAGGAACTTGACAGATTTTTGGCTGCCTTATACAAGCCAGGAGGCTGCCCTGGAAGGGTCACTCGCTGGTGGGAAGGCAGTGAGGGATTCAGAGAGCACAAAATCACCCCCTCCTGCAGCCCACCCTGCCGGGGACACCTGCGGGGCTGCTCCCTACCGACATGAGCCTTTTGTACTCATCCAGGCGCTGCTTGTTGGAGGCGATGAAGAGCCCCCCGTTCTCCACCCAGCCCGTGTGCAGCCCCGTCTCGGCCGGCAGCTCCCGGCTGACCACGTCCCGCGTGTGCGCCAGCAGCTCCACTTCCACATCGCTGGGACGCAGCTGCCACAGGAGACCTGCGGGGGACACGCGCGGGGTGCGACGGGCGCTGTGTCACCGCTCCGTGTCACCGCTCCGTGCCACCGCAGCGGGATGCGGGATGCGGGTCCCCCCCCCAGGTGCTGCGCGTGTCCTGTGTCACCCCGCGGGGCTCGTGCTCCATCTCGTGGATTTGTGGGAATGCTACAAAGCGGCGGGTTTTGTTCCCTTCGGGCGTTAAGCGCGTGGGGGAAAGGGGTTACGGAGTGGGTGGGCCCCAAAAGTAAAAACAAAATAAAAAAACAAAAACAAAAACAAAAAAAAACCAAACAAAAAAACCTCCAAAACAAAACGAAACAAACAAAAAAAACCAAAAAAAAACCCAAAACCCCCAAAAAAACCAAAAACCCCAAAACAAAAAAAAAAGCAACCCAAAATAACAAAAGAACCCCAAAAACAAACAAAAAACAAACAAAAAACAAACAAAAAAACTCCCAAAACAACAACAAAAAAAACACCAAAACACCCCCCTCCCAAAAAACCCCATCCACAAACCCTCCCCTCTAACTTATATAGCTCTGCCTCCCTGCCAAAGAAAAGTGGCTTTAAAAAGGGGGTGGAAACTGTGGAAATAAGGTGTTTCCTTCTCCTGCAGCCACATAAATCTTGGGGGGAAAAAAAAGGAAATTTAGGGGACACTTTAAAAAAATATTCCGGCAGAAGGAAAACCAGGACTGCTCCGCATTTACAGCCAAAACTCTCATACAGCACATCCCAAACCGCGAGCATCCCTGCCCGGGCAGCTCCCACCCGTGCCCGCCGCTCACCCGCCGTGTGCCAGGTGGTGCCCGAGGTCAGGCGGTCCCTCTCGAGCAGCAGCACGCCGCCCAGCCCCATTTTGGCCAGGTGATAGGCGGTCTGGCAGCCCAGGCTGCCCCCTCCCACCACCACCACCTGCGCCGAGCCCGGCGGGGCCGCGCTGGGCTCGCCGCTCCCGGGACCCTCCTCCCGCAGCGTCTTCTGGTGCGGGACGCTCTTCTCGGCCGTGGGGCCCGCGGCGATGCTGAAGGGCCGGGGGCTTCTCCAGGGGGCGGGCAGGCGGCGGGGGACCCGCCAGGCACGGCTCAGGTGGGACATCTCCACCTGCGGATGCCGAAAGCGCCCGGCTGGATGGCTCTGCTGGCTCAGAGCCCGGCTCCGGGCTGAGCGAGCGCTGGGGCACAGCCGGGGATCCCTGCCCAGCAGCTGGGGGTGCCTTTCCAGCAGGGAAATGGGATCCCGGCTGCACGTGTGTGCAGCTCCCGAACACCCTCCCTTAAAAAAGGGGTTTGGAATTCCCGGGGCACGGCAGCCTGTGCTCGCTCTTGCCTCAAAAAACACTTTAAAAATTTTTTTTTTACTTTTTTTTTTTTCCCCGCTGGAATTCAGGAGCTGTTTGGGCACAGAGGAGGTGCCAGGTTTGCTCCCGATCAGGGGTGGGGCAGTGGGGCTGGGGGAGGCACGGGGACAGGTCCTGCCTGTGGTGTGGACACTGTGACCCCTGTGCGGGTCCTGGCTGGGAGCAAGGGTCGGGGTTTGCTCCTGGGATGAGATTTTGGGTGCACGTCAGGGGTGCAGTGGGGCCAACACAGACCCCCCTACACAAGGCACAGGCCATGAACAGGGTCTGCCCTGGGGATCGCCCCACTGAGACCCCCTGCTTGCTGCCACGCGGCCACGCTGTCCCCCCATTGTCCCCCCAGTGTCCCCTCAAGCTTCAGACTCCCACTTGGAAATCCTGTGACAGCCCCACGGCACATTTCCACCAGGAATTCTCACCAGCAAGGCTCGCTCCGGGCTGGCTTTCCCTGCCGGGATGTGCTGGGGCCCCTGCCTTCCTCTGATGCTCTCCTCCTCCGCCTCCTCCTCCTCCTCTTCCGTCCCCTTGGCCCCTGCTGCAAAAAACATTAACCAGCGCTCGGAGGCGAGCGGAGCCAGCCCGAGCGAACAGAAAAGAGGAACTCACCTCCTTGTGCCCCTTCCAGCGGCTCTGCTGCTTCCCCGGCAAGACAGAAAGTCCGGCAGAGCAGAGAAATTCAAAAGAGGGAGGAAAACGCTGCTTTTTTATCCCGGCTCGGTGCCCGGCAGAGAACAAACAGCCCAGCTGGGGCCAGAGGGACTCGCAGCCTCCCGGGCTGGCTGGGGCTGTCAGCTGGATGCCAGAGAGCAAACACGGCGAGGAAAGGCACCATCTGACCCTCCTGCTGCACTTCCCAGCGGCTCCAGCCAAAGAACAGAGTTAAAATTAATTTACACTTCTCCTAAGCCGGACCAAAGAGCTCAAAGTGAAGGCGGCAACATCAAAAAAAAAATAAAAATTAAATTGGAGTTGGGTAGAAAAATAAGGGTTTGATTTTGATCTCTAAACATGAAGGTTTGTTGTTCCTTCAGCTCAGGGCTCAGCCCTGGGATTAGGGCCTGTTTGGGCAGGATACAGAAGTTCTGCTGAAGGGCCTCGTGCTGGTATCTCAGAGAGGCAGAAGTCAGGGTGGAGCCAGGGTTTGGCTGGTGGTTGGGAGGGATTGGGGTCCCAGCAGCATCACAGTCCCCCAGGCAGCATCTCCCACCCCTGCAGAGCTCTGAGCAGCCATGGGATGGTTTTTTGGGGGGTTTTAAGCATCCAGCTTAAGGGCAAGTGCCTCTTTTCTGCTCCTCAGTACCCAATCCCTCTGCTCTCGCCTGCTGGATACCCGGTGGTACCCAGAGTGCATCCCAACTGCCCAGTTTGGGAAGGGTTTGAACAGGAGCCAAGGGGTTCCCTTATTCCAGCTCCATCTCCTGTCCCCAGCAGCATTTCCCCTCCTTCTCCCAAAGACAAAACCGGTTTCTCAGTTTTACAGAGAGAGCCCCAGCTCCTGCAGGCTTCTCCACAAACTGAACTGCTCAGAATAACCACAGAGCTGCAAACAAGTCTAAACTCCTGTTTGCAGGGGGGTGTTTCTGTTTGGCAGGCCAGAACCATTTCATCAGCCTGTCCAAATTCTAAATATGACCTTTGGGTTAGACCAGACCTAGAACAATACAAGCCCAAGTCCACTTCAGCAGCCTGAGCCCTTCACCGAGCTCAGGATGGACAGGGGGGAAGTGGCAGCTCCTGCAGCCCCTCTGAGCCCTGATGTGGCCCCAGAGCAGGAAGGAGGGGGGTTATTTTTTGGGGTGATCAGCCCAGTGTAGAGGGAGCCCACACAGTTCAACCTCCCCTATAATTTTTAGGTTAATTCTAGAATAAAGCAGCGCAGTGGTTCAGGCGCCAGCTGGAGTTTTCTAGGTCACAGAAAACGTGGCTAATGCAGGGCTGAGCCAGCCAGGCGTGCTGCAGGCTGTCACCACTGCTTCTGCCACCCCAATCCTCATCCTCATCGGAGCTGTGGGCTCAGCTCCACCCCACAACCTCAGTCTGGGCTGGGGAGCACCAGCAGCACCTGAGCCTGAACCAAAAGTGCCCAGATCCCTGAGTCCTGCTGGGCACAGCTGCTCTGAGCTCGCCTCTCGGCCACCCCCTGCCTCAGTTTCCCCACCTTGATGTGATGGCACAGCAGTTTGGACCCTGGTTTTGGGATGCACTGGGCTGGGCTGAGTGAGCTCAGCCCCAGAGTGGCAGGGGGAGGTGGCCACACTCTGGCCGGTGGCCACGGGGCTCGAGGGGCAGTCCCAGGGCCAGGGCAGGTGCTGTGACACTGTGACAGGAGCAGGAGCTGCTGCTGGCACAGGGCAGCCAGCAAACACAGCCACCCCCACGTTGTGCTTGCTCAGAGCCCGGCTCATGGGGGGGATTCTGTCAGCAGCTGCTCTTGCTCAGGGAAAAAAAAATCAGAATAATAAATAAAACCCCATGCCTGGTGTGTCCCCCCCTCCTGGGACAGGCCAGGGGCTGTGCAGGGCTGGAACCAGCTATGCTGGCTGGAATTCATTCTGCTGCTAATGCCCCTGGAATGCCATTCCTGCTCTGATTACTGCACCTGGCCCTGGCTGGGCACGCTGGATCAATGCCCCATTGATTCCTGAGCTCTCAGGCCCTGCTCTGGAGCAACCCTCAGGAGAAGATTTTGGCACGAAGCTGAGCAAAGCTGCTGTGGAGGCACCCACCTGCCAGCTCCAGCCACTCCCCAGGGGCTCAGTGTCCCCAGCCTGGGCTGGCAGGGATGTCCCCAGGGGCAGGACAGGATGGGAACAGATCTTTGCACTGCCCAGCTCTTGGCTGCAGGCTCCAGTGCTGCATTTGGCAGCCCAGCTGTGCCATGGCCACTCCACCCACCCAGGGCCCAGGCACCCAAACCTGGTATTTCACATGTGGTGAATGCTGGAGAGATGAACTTAGACCAAACAGCCACGAGGAAAGAGCTTATCCCAGGCAGGGTCAGCACCTGGACCAAACCAGCATCCAAAATTTAGTGCCCAGCCCATGTCCTGATCCTCTGAGTAAAACCCCTCTGCTCATTGCTACACCCCCTCCCAGCTGACCCTGGGAAAAGTGAAGTCCTGGGGACTCCAAGGGTGGAAAAAATTAATGTTCTTAATTAAATGACATGGCAGCTCACAGGGACATCACATCCCTGCTCAAAGTGAAGCCTCATGAACACCTCAGGTTTTTATAAGCAACTGAGCAGCTTATTTACTGCTCTGGAGCACGCTGCTGCCTGCAGGGCCAGGTGGGATTCTGGAATATGATATTCAGGAGTGACTAAAGGCCATGGAAAATCAGCCTCTTTCTTTCACCCTGCAGGGGTTCAGCTCAGAAAAGGAGAGGAGTCATGGGAAAGCTCCTGGATGGGACAACTGCACCAGTGGCAGCTGCTCCAGGAATGAGAAGGAACCCGACAGGCACCACAGGAGGGATCTACTCCAGATTTTGGAGGGGTAAAAACACTTACTGTTCATGCCAGGAATCGGGAAGGATCCATCCCTGGGAGCACCCATCTTCCCTGGATGGGCCAAGCCACCCCTGAGCCCCAGGGCAGCCAAGGGGGTTTTAGTGACAACGACCCTGACATGATCCTGACACCCCCAGCACATTAAAAACCATGGCTGGAAAAAAAACCCTATCAGCAAAATTACACTTTATTTTGTTCTTTTTTCCGTTGGGGAATTTACTTTGATGGATTGTAACTTAAAAAGGCCTGGAAAAACCACATGCAAAAGGGTTTCTAAGTAGCAGCTAAAGTTTCTATTCCAGCATTACAAGCTATTCCAAACGATTTCCAAATTCCCAGCTATAAACTATTCCATTAAACAAACAGTTTTATCTTTAAACCCCCCTCCACCCTACCCCAGTTAGTGCAGTGCAAAGGAAAAACCCAAGGAATTTACATATTATTTTCCAACATATCCCATTGCAATTCCCAATGATCTGCGACGAACTAAAATAATACATACAATTTCCTCGCCATCATAAAAAAACATTTCCCTTTCTTATTCACAGATATATTTGTGGCAAATGGCTGAATAATTACTTACAAACAGAACAATCTCTTTTTAACAAGTTTCTTACACCAGTAAACACGAGAGGGAGAGCTCTCTGGGGGAGGGGGTTTGGCAGGGCAGGCAGAGGGTGGGGTCCCCTCGGGGTGTAAGGGACAGAGGTGCCCTGGTCCCTGTGACAGGGCTGTGCTCCCCCAGGGTGGTGCCCTTGCCACCTTACAAAATTGGCCACGTTAACCAGGAGGGGCTGTAAGGCTTTAGGATCTGAGGCAGAACAGGAGCCACCAGGAGTTTGTGTGTCCCATCCACCCAAACGTCCCCTCAGCTCCAGCACAGCCTGTGGAACGGGAAGGGGACAATGGGACCCTCTGCCCTGCACAGGAGCAGGGAATTGTCAGCTCCCTGCTGGCTGCTCCCCTCACACTGAGCACGGAGGGGCTGGCTGGCAGGGGTTAGCACCAAACAGTACCTTGGGAATGCCCTGAGCCCCCCACGTCCCTGTCACCTCCCGTGTGCCCCGGCCAGAGCCGCTGCACCCACCTCACCCCCCACGAGTGGGGGCACTCCCAGAGCTCCAGCAGGAACGGGAGCAAAGCAGGCTGGCTCTGGGCTTGTCACTGAGCAGCAGCGTGTAATTCCCAAGTTAGCATCATTCCCTCATCCTTGAGAGACCCAAACTCTTCCATTTCTATCCCAAGTGTGGTTCTGCTGCCCTGTTTGCAGACCCCCGTGCCAGGGACTGAGGGCAGCAGCACTGCTCACCCACCCAACACTGGCATCTCCCAGACTTGCAGCAGGATCCCACAGCAGGAACACGATGCTGCACAGCAGCAGGACCACCCCAAACCCAGGGGAACGACGTCAGGGCGTGGAAGCACCAGCTCAAAATGCCACGTACGCAGAGAGGCAGCTCCTGGGGTCAGACACAGGGAAGCTGTTCCCTGTCACACTCCCCCACAGGTATTTTGTTTGTATTTGCACTTTGGGAAGGACAGAGGGTGCTCAGGACACAGTGGGAATGTCACAACACACGGACCTTTACTTGACAGCAGCAGCAGGAACAGCCTGTGGGAGGAAGAGAGGGGGGCAATGCTGCCAGCCCCCAAAAGTGCACAGAGCTGGGAAGAGGAGAGGCTCTCACAGCTCAGGGACAGCAGTCAGGACTTGATACTGTAGCCCTTATTCAGGTGGGGTCGCCCTGAGCTCATGAGGTGGGATTTGTCACAGCTGCAAGGAAAATCAGCCTGGCTTGGGGGGTCCTGCTGCCAGCGAGGGGAGGACAGACCCAGGGACACATCCTCTGCATGTACCTGGTGCCTTGGTGGCCTCTGAAACCCTTGTGTGGAGCACATCTCCAGTCCTGCAGTGCACTGAGACCTCCTGCTCACCAGTGGGACCAGGCTGCTCCCTGGGCACCCCCTGCCCGCAGCAAGGCTGGTGGGACTGAGGTGACTAAAAAAAATGGGCTTGGGGGTGCCAAAATGGCTCTTTCCCCTCCTGGAGGGCCACTTCCAGCCTACACCTGAGGGTTAAAATGCTCACAGCCCTCTCCTCCTCCCGGGCCAGGTGTCCCCACCCTGCCCCTCGGCCTGGCCACAGCACGGTGCTGCCCACGGCTGCCAGGGCCACTGCCAAAATCCTGACCTGGGCAACCACCTGAGCGGCGTGGCAAGGGGTCTGTGTCGTCTCCTCGGGGCTCCCTCCTCTGGAAGCCCCCAAATTCTCACCAGGCACAAAACCTTCAGCCTCCCCCTCCCTCCACCATCGCCAGGGTGGCTTTTAAAACCCCTTGCCAGGAGAGGGGCGCGGTGCCCACGCCCCGCCGGGCACCCCAGAGTCTCTGAGCTCTGTCCATGCAGGGAGAGCATCCCGGGGCTCTCCCGCAGCTGCTCCACCATCCCACAGCCCATCAATCTTCTGTACAGGAACGGGGGCCAGGCCGGGGCAGCCTGCACGGAGGGGGGGTCGCGAGGGGCTGCAGGGACAGTCCTGGGAGGTGTCCAGCACGGGGACAGTGTGCTCGGGCTGCAGCGCTGGCTCCGGGCGCTCCACGACTTCCAGCGGCCACGGCCGCGCTCACTGCACCCCCTCCTCCTCCACGTAGGTCGAGGGAAACCAGCCCACCTGTGGGGGGACAGGACAGGTCAGCTGGGGGCTGGGAGCTCAGGGCAACAGCACAAAAGCCTGTTGGAGTTCAAGGGTTTGGACAACTCGGGCACAGGGTGGGGTTGGTGGGGTGCCTGTGCAGGGCCAGGAGTTGGACACTCGTGGGGCCTTTCCATCTGTGGTTTTGTAAGGGAGCTCCTGTCCTGTCACTGGGATTATTCCTCTGCCATTAAGTGCTGTTCCCAGTCCTGGATGTGCCAGATCCTGATGGTGTGAGCCATCACCCTCATTTGGGATGGAGCTAACTCCTGTACATCACCTTGGACAAGCTGCCTGCAAGGGATCAGCCAGGAACAATCTGTCTCCAGTGCTACAAAATCTGTGGGATACCAGGTCACCAGGCTGCTGGTTTCCCAGGATGCTGAGCCTTCCCCCTGCAGAGCCTGCAGACATCCCCACGGGCAGGTTTAGGGGAGATCAGACCCTCCCACCACATGCACCTGTGTGCCGGATATCACTGCCACTGTCACAAAGCACCAAATGGCCACACAGAGGTGGCTCTCATGAGGTGACAACCCACCCAGAACCCAGGAAAGAGCGAGAGGACATGGGACACACCCCCTTCCCTTTGCCATCCTGACAGCAGGGAGGACATCCTGACATCCTGACAGAACCAGAGGACACAGTCTTGAGCTGTGCCAAGGGAAATACAGGTTGGATATTAGGAAGAAGTTTTTTACAGAAAGGGTGACAAAGTTCTGGAATGGCTGCCCAGGGAGGTGGTGGAGTCACCATCCCTGGAGGTGTTTAAAAAGCCTGGATGTGGCACTCAGTGCCATGGCTTAGTTGAGGCGTTGGGGCTGGGCTCGACTCAATGGTCTCTAAGGTCTCTTCCGCCCTGGTGATTCTGTGTGTTCTGTGTGACATCCCGCTGCAGGAACGGGACAGGAATTCCCCTGGATGCACTCACCCTTCCGTTGGTCTCCCCCTTCCACCATCCCTGGTCCCCTCCAATCCTGCTGTAGATCTTCACCACGTCCCCCTCCCGCAGCGACAGCTCCCGCATGTCCCGCGCCGCGAAGTTGTACCGTGCCACGGCCGTGCCTATGACCCGGGGGGTGAACACTGCCAGGGGACAAAGCACAGCGCCTCAGCAGCAGCCCCGCGCTGGCTGAAGCCTGGGGAAAGCTTGCAGAGGTTCAACCTGGGTTTTGCACCACGGCACCGAGAGCTGGAGCCGCTCGGATGGAGGGCTGGCATCGCCTGAGCTGCTCAGCCCCGCACGGGTGGCGTGGTTGGGGTTCAGCCGGGCTCCTGGTGGGATTTGAAGGGATCTGTGGGCTTGGGAAGCCCCTCTCTGCTGGTCAGGGGCTTGGTGGGGGTCACTGGGGTAAAGGGCACTTTTGTGAGGTGGTAAAAGGAAGGATTTCGTAGGAATGCACAACCATTAACAAAGAAATCATGGGAAAATCCTGCTCAGCTCTCAGTCTCAGGTCTGGGAGATTGCCTTGTGGAGCTGCCAGCCAGCTCCCAGCACCTGATGGAACCACTTGGTAGATCAGCTTGGATTTAAGCTGTCCAAAACCAGAGTTATTGAGAATGGATTCTCCTAGAGGTGTTCAGCCAGTCCTGTGTGCTTTGCCATGAGGAGGAACCAGCTCCTAACCTGGAACCTCCCTGCTCCTGTCCCTACCAGAGAAAAACCTTGGGAACTTGGTCCCAGTAGAGACCAAATGGTGGCAAACCCTAACACTGCCCAGCACCTTGGGATGAGGAGATGGCCACAGGAGCCATGCCAGGAGCTGGCCTCCACCAGCACAGCCCCAGCCCCAGGGATCTCCATCACTTCAGGCAGGGGAAGCACAAGGAGGGGGAAGGCAGAGGCAGCACTCAGCATTCCTGCCCCACAGTCTGGGCACAGGGAAAAAGGCTGCAGAACCACAGTGGAGGGATGGGATGGGCAGAGGAGGAGAAAAATGCATTTTCTACAAAGTTCACAAAAAAGAAATAAACACCCTGAGGGGATGTTGTGTTTCATTCCCCTCTTTCTCCCAGGATTTCCAAGGGTTAATTCCAGCTATAAAAGTGTGCAAACCAAGGTTGAACGAAGTTTGAGGGGAAGCTTTGCCCAGGTTTTCAGCTCTTGGGGTGGGAGGAGATGAGGATGGTGATGGAGGCGGTTTGAACACACAATGTGCAGTCACTGGAAGGTTTGTCTGTCCTGGCCAGGCAGCCAGGCTGGAGGATGGACAGAAATCATGGCAGCTTTGAGCTCTTGCATCAGGAGCCTGCTCAGAGCCCCTTGCTACACAGATCACTTCCTGCAGTACTTTCTATGCAGTTAGAGAACTTCAAAATGCCAGATTTGTGCTTGAGAAGTTAAGTGTTCTTCCCAACCACAGCACCAAGGAAGGCACATGTGGCTTTGCTGGTGATTTTCTCTGCCCAGCCTGAAGGAGAGACTGAAAGATAAAAAACTTCAATGGGAAGAAAATCTGGTGAGATTTTTCTCTGATCCCATCAAGAGGGAGGATGGCACCAGCCTGGAAAGGCTGGGACACCACTGCACTCCCTGCAGGGACACTGAGCCCCAAAACACACCTGGCAGCACAGATGTGTCCCTGTGCCCTCAGCGAGGGGCTCCTGAGCAGGCTCAGACAGCAGAGCTCAAACCCTGCAGGACACTGGGATGCTCTCCTGGAGGACCAGGAGGGTCAGACTGGGACAGGGTGTGATGCTGATGCTCCTTGGGTGACACACACGGGGTAAGCAGGTTGAGCTTGAAGTACATCATGAGATCCCAAAGTGCTACAGCCACTTTTTTTGGTTAATTTTTGCCCCTTTTCTCAAACAGCAACGAGTCCATCTCCTCCCTGCCTTGATTTTGGGGAGAGGGGGGAGTGCATTTTGCTGCCAACCAAGCCACGGTTAATTAACCTAATGAACTTATTTCCCAGGGCAGCACTGGGGAGCCCCTGAACTGCCTGTGGGGATGGAGGGACAGGGGGGACCCCACAGGTCCCACTGGTGATGGCTTTCAAGCTGGGGATGGTGGCAGGTCTCTCCAGCAGGGAGAGGCACTGGTACCTGACCAGAAGGGACTGGAGGAGCTCTGAGAAGAAAAGTTGAGGCCCTGAGGACTGAGAAAAGAAAAGTTGTAGGAAGCACAGGAGGCTGCAAAGAGGTTAGAGAGAAACAGAAAGAGGCAGAACACGCATTAAAAAGGAAATTAAAATAAAATATTATAAGGCACAATGCTTTAAAAGCTGATGGAAGGATACAGGGCAAAGCATGCAAGAGGTCTTGTGCAGGGGCTCAGAGCTGGGACAGCTGAGAAAAGGTCTGGCCACAGCCCCACAGCCATTGGGGGCTCAAAATTCATCCTAGGGTTGTATTTAATGCAAAAACATATTTAAGCAACTTTTTAAACCTATCTTCCTTTGGTACTCTTTTCTAAATATACCATGGAAAAAAATATTTAAAAGTTATTTTTCCCCACAAAGCAGTTAAGTTCTGCGCTCAGGCCTTTGGACTAAACACCTTGCATTACTGCACTTTTTTCTTCCCATTTATTTTGATTTTTCCTTTCTTTTTCCTTTCCTTTTTTACCCTTTCACCCATCACCTCCATTAAAGGAGTCCCACTGAGGTTCAAACCACCCCAAGTCACACTGGAACCGGATCCATTAAAACACAAAAATCTCACGTGGGTGAGAAAGAGAAATCCCACATCACATCCCTGCTCCCAGCCAGAGGGTGGGCAAAGCACAGGGTGAAAAACCACGGAGGGGAAGCAGCCTGTCCCAGCAAAAACTGTCCCTTCAGGGAGCAGCAGTGCCAGAGAGCCCCAGCTCGGCCAGATCCCCCTGATCCCATCCTGAAAACGCCACCAGCCCAGAAGAACTTCTCTGCAAACTGAGGAACTCAAACCCTACAGTGAAGCTGTAAATTCCTCCACCACTGCTCCTAGAGCTGGCAGGAAGGGGCAGGTTTTCCACGACAGCCAAGCTGGGTTTTACCTGGGGAGCGGGTGAAGGTCCTGGAGGTAGAGCGCTCCCGGGATTTGTAGGGATATTTCAGAGTTGTGTCCAGCTGCTTGAAGCTCTCCTTCAGTGAGTGGCTCTGGTAGTACTCAACCAGCTCCTGGGAAGGAAGGAGAGGCACCTGGCTGTCTCTGCCACCCCCTGCATGACTTGCAGAGACTGCTACAAGGAGGGAAAAAAAACCCACCAGCAAGCTTTCAAACTTCTTGGCTTCCGTGATGTGAATCCAGTTGTCCTTCTCCACCACCTTGATGTGCTTCACCTCCTCGTTGAACCTGCCAACGACAGCAAAGGCACAGCCCTCTGTGCTCCAGCCCTCTGTGAGTGAGAAATATTGAATTATTAAGCTCCTAAATGGGGAATGACTCACTTAATACTGATGGCAAAGCGCTCGGCCTCAGCCGGCCGCTCCCGGATCAGGTAGGTGCCGCTGACGTGAGACTTGAGCAGGTTGTCTGTCTGATGCCTCTCCATGTTCCCTGCAAACCTGAGCCCAGAGGTTAATTAGTTCATTGAATTCATTAAAATCAACTCGTTTCTTTAAACAGGCATGTTTTGGATAGAAAGAGACATGTTTTTAAAGGAATGAAGGTTGGAAGGCAGGTGGAGAGACATCTGAAATATTCTGAGCAGGAAGGAAAATGCCTTGAGATACACAAGAAGCTGCTGAGCCACTGCACCAAACAGAGAGAGGCCTCTTCCCTTTGAAATACCTGACACCTGGAAAAACCCACTAATAGGGAATCAGTCTCCAGGTTAATGAGGCCTCAGCAAGAGCTGGAGAGTGGGGATAATTTATACCCATGAATTCATAAACCTGGCTGGAGTTGGAGAGAAGGAGCAGCAGGCAAGCCAAGCACAGCCTCTCCTGCCAAGGCAGGAGTTGCCTCCTTCCTCCCACAATTATTTTCTGGGCACAGAAAACCGGAAGAGAAACCAGTATCTCTCTTTTTGCCTCTGACCCTCTCCATCAGTGAAGAAATCCCCAGAGCTGCTGCCAGGGCTTTCAACACCACCATGGCAGCTGCTCCATGGCCTCAGAGAAAGCAGGACACAGAGCTCTGCTGGTCTGCATTTGGAATTCCTTACTGCAGTGGATTCCTGAGCAAGCACCACCCTAAAGGTTCGTGTTTGTGTTTCTGTGTGTGTTTTTCTGCCACTCACCACGGGTACGCTGTGTAGTCAATCTCCCGCGAGGGCGGCCGGCTGTTGGGGGGCTGCAAATTGAGAATTGCTCATTAGTGCAGAGCCAGCAGCTCCTCAGGCTGTGGATCACGTGTGGGATGCTCCTCTCCAAGGGAGGCTTCCCTCTGCCAAGCCATCCCCGGATTCTGGGCTCGGGCAGAGGAGGGCAGTGTTGTAGCTGAGCATTTCCCTCTCAGCTCCCAGCTGGGATGAGCAGGCTGTGTTTGCTCATTTACCTGAGTGGTTTTTAATTGGGAAGCAGCTGACAACATTACGGCAAGCAGCTAAAAGCAATTAAAATAAACCAAAGGCAGTTTTCCTGCACTGGGCCTGATGTGGAGCACTCTGCTCCTGGGTCAGCCCTGCAGAGAAGGAACAGAGCTGGATCGGATGATGCCAACCCCAGCCTTGGGAACAGGGCTGGGACCACCCTGCCCTGACACCTGCACCGTGGCATGAGGGATCCACCTCCCCTGTGAGGTACAGGCCTCACTGAAGGTCCAGAAAAGGACTGAGGTCTTGAGGAGAAGGCTGAGAAGGGTGACAGGGACAACCCCACCAGCTGCACCCAGCTGGCACTCCCAGCTCCATCCTCTCTCTGGCACTTACCCTGGCATCCACGGGGCAGGGTTTCACTGAGGAGCTGGGGAAATAACCCGACTTCTTGGTCTGCAGCAGCCTCCCCTGCAAAGCCAAGCTGGCATCAGACTGGGGTGTGCACTGGTGGCACTGGGCAGGGGTGGGGACAGTCCCAAACTGGTGGCACTGGGCAGGGGTGGGGACAGTCCCAAACCGGTGGCACTGGGCAGGGGTGGGGACAAGCCCCAAACTGCCTTCCAACCCCCAGCACACCCCTGCACCAGGAAAGCCCACAAATCAAAGGGATAATGCAGAAGTCACTGGTTTAGGAGTTTCCAGGAGCTCCCCAAGAGGAATCCCTCTCACCTCCCACCACGGTGAGTCGGGGTCCCCCCTCAGCAGCTCCATCACGTCCCCAATCTGAAAGGTCAGCACTGGCTTCCCAGGAGGGGCTGGGTTGCCATGGTAGTTCTGAACTGCCACCATTTTAGGACCTGGCAGAGAAGCAAAACAGTTTCACAACCTTGTCCCTGCTGAAAAAAACCCAAACAAAACCACCCCTCCTAAGCCTGTTACTCTCATCCCCTGATAGGGCACAGCAGGCAGGATTTAGGGGCAGGAAACATGAAAGCAGAAAGGAATGGTGTCCACAGTGAATGTTCTTGGCTCCTGCAGTCACATGCATGATTGAGTTCCCTGAGTAAAAATAAACCCAGGACGGACCCAGCCAAGCTGAAGCTCCAGCTCCCAGCCCTGCACCTGGATTTGAGCCTCACTGAGGAGCTCACACCCAGGAGAGGAGAGGAAAATCAAGGATAGGAGCTCTGCCAGGCAATGCCTGGCCAGCAGCAAGCCCTGCCAGGCTCAGCAGTGCCACCACAATTGCAAAAGGGAGCAGTGAGCACTCAGGCACCACTGAACATCAGCTGGACCTGGGACTCAGCACGCCCTGAAGCTCCCAGTCAAAGTCCACTTGTCTCGCCAACAACTGCACATTAAATAAACTCCCCCCACTGCACCAAACCCACAGTGTTTATCCTCAAAATGCCTCCCCACCTCTGCCTCTCCCCTCCCAGCAAGAGCACTCTGTACTTGTTTTGTTGGTTTTTTTTCCTTTTTTTTAACCACAAATTTGATTCAGGTTTCTTTTCGCCAGGCTTGGCTTTCCTTCCATCAGAAATAGCACAAAAACAAATTGTTCTTCTCCTTTGAGCCACAGCAGGGGCAGGGCAGGCCCAGAGCTCTGTGCAGGCAAGTTTTAACCACAGGAAGATAAAAGTTATTGCAGTGACCTTTGTGACTGATGGCCCATCAGAGCCCTGAGCACCCTGGACGTGCCAGCAGGAAGATGCTCCCCACCAGCAACAAATCTCCCTGCCAGGACACGCCTGCTCTGCCCTGAGGGTTGATCTGGCACAAGGATGTTGTGCCAGCCTCTCCTTGGTGTGATGGGCAGAGGCTTTACTGGCCCAGGGCCACGAGGGCACCCAAGGAAATGATGTGGCAGCAGGGACAGCAGAGACCCCAGTGCCCCATGGCTGGCCACGAGGGTGCACAGGAGCCTTCTGCAGGCACCAGAGCTCTTTCCTGGGTTTGGAAGGAGCCTCCCTCACATCCAGTGCTGGGGATTCCTGCAGCCACAACCTGTCCCTGCCCTCTGTCACCCAGCAATGCCCTTACCAGGTCCTGCACCCAGGGAATCCTGCAAAGAAAGAGGGAAAAGGCTCAGTGAGGACACAGCAGCCTCAGTTCTCCCCACGAGCACCCACCTGATGCCACTGGGATGAGGAAACCTCTCCCCACATCTCCCTGGTACCCCCCAGCTCATGGTGTTCACCCCAGCTGGGTGCTGGCACCTCCTGAGGGCTCTGGTGCTGCTTAAACTGGGCCAGGTTTAGGCTGGAGAGGGGGCCACTGGTCCCCAGTCCTGTCCCACAGGTTGGGACCCCTCTGAGGCCAGTGCTGGCTCTTCCCATGAGCTGCCCACACCCAGACCAAGGAAAAGGGCCAAACCACATACCTGGTCTGCTGAAGAACCTGCAAGAGAAAGGGTGGGGTGAGGGGTTAATTCAAGAGGCAGCAAACCCCATTTTCTGTTTCTCTGGATGCTCTGAGTATCAACAAACCAGCAGCAGGGTGTGCACCTGAAGCAGGAAGCCCAAAGCAGAGCTGGGGTCACCTGAGCCATTTCTCTGCTCTGGGAGGGGCTGCAGCCAGACAGGGCCATTTCCTCACTGCCACAAAGTTCTGCAATTTTGTTTCTCCCTCCCTCCACTCCTCACCCAAAATCTTTCCAAAGCCACCCTGTGACACCCCCTGGAGCATCCCCAGCTCCAGGTGAGCACAGGTGAGTCCCAGCTTTGCCCAGTTAAGACCAAGGACACCAATTTTTGCTGTACTTTGGGACATTTGGGGACTGCAGAGGAGCTCTCTCCTCATCAGAAATGTTCTCCCTGCTGCAGACCCTCCTGCTTTCTCTGCCAAATGATGAAGAACTGATCACCTCTCTTAAATGAGTTGGAGAATCCCACCCCTGCACAGAGCTGCTGTGATTCCCTGCCATCCATGGGCTGCAGCTCCTTGCTCTGGAGAATTTTGGCTGCTTTGTTTGTATTTTAAACCACCAGCCAATGTGAATTACAGCCCTGGCAGATTGTATTTTTTTATGCATTAACAAACATCAGTGCTCTATAGAGTGAATTTCTCAGATCATTCACGTGCAGCAACGAACTGCTCCTGAAATAACTCACCCATCTTGCAGGGAGGAATAATCTCCAAGCACTCCTTGTGAGCACCTGCTCCACATTTGGGACAAAGATAGCCCTGGTAGAAGGTTCCTCTGTGCCACAAAAAAAAAAAAAAAAAGTCAGAAAATCCTAATCCAGCCTCAGCTTTGAGATTTTTCTTTCTGTGCTTTAAAGCAGGACAGCAGAAAGGTTGTTGCCCACCTCAGGAACATCCTGCAGGCTTTGCAGTTGGTTGTCTTCTCAAATGTGTACATCTGGAAGTTGTGGTGATTTGCATTGGCTTTCTCTGGCTTGATGTTGGACCTGAGGGAAAAGACCTGGGGGTTATCAGCCTGTCCCCACGGGGTGTTGGCATTTCAGTCACAGCTTTGACACCACAGACACCAAATCCAGTGTGAAAGGAGATCAGGGCTCGGTTGTGTAGAGAGGATTTTGCCATGACCTTCCCCTGGGACAGGAGCCACAGATTTGGCCTGAGTCAACCATCAGCTCAAGCCCTGCTCTGCTCAGGACCAGCTCCTGCAGCACCAGCTCCCTCCTCATCCTCCTCCTGCTCCAGCCTGGTGCTTCCCCATGGCCCAGGCCAGGGTGAGGTGTCCTTCCAGAGAATCACAGAAAGGTTTGGGTTGGACATTTAAAATCATCCCATCCCACCCCCTGCCATGGGCAGGGACACCTTCCACTGGCCCAGGCTGCTCCAGCCCCAATGTCCAGCCTGGCCTTGGGCACTGCCAGAGATGCAGGGGCAGCCACAGCTGCTCTGGGCACCCTGTGCCAGGGCCTGCACACCCTCCCAGGGAACAATTCCTTCCAATACCCCATCCCAGTTTCAGAGATAAAATCCAGTTTTAGAGATGCTTTGGTGGGGATCAGAGAACAGCTGCAAGCTCCCTTTGCACAGAGACTCATCCAGCAAGCCCACATGAGCTCCCCCACCACAGCTTTTGCTGTCACAGTGACCTGATGGCCCAAGACACTTTTCCCCCACTCCTGGCAACTGCACCCGGGGCTAGAGCAGCCACTCATGCTCACATGGCCATTTCAAACTGCTCCATCCACTTCCTCTTCATCTCCTCTGTCTTGCAGAAGAACTGGAAGCCCTGTTTGCCCTGCAGGTGGATCAGGTAGAAGCCGTACGACCACTGCAAGAGAAAGGAGAGCTGATCTCCCAGCAGAGCACAGCACACTTGCACTCACACGCCTCAGCCACTGCTCTGAGTGCCTGTCCCTGCCCCCCTCCGCTGAACCATGGCCAGGAACAGCAGGGGAGGAGGAAGGAGAGCTCCCTGTTTCTCTAACACATCCCAGCTAATGACGCCTGAGCCGCCTCGGCGCCGTGCGCTTGGACCAGCCAGGATTTCATGGTGGCAGATGAGAGAACCCAGATTCTTCTGCTCCACTGGATCCTCCCCAGCCATTCTGTCTGCAGCTGACAGCAAGTGACAGCCCAGGAGGAACATCTGACCTGCCCACTGCACATATGCTCAGCCTGTCTCACAACCACTCTGCACACAAACACACGACAGCCATCGGCGTGCTCTGCTTACCATTTTTCCGTGGGACTAGAAAGCATAGGAGAGCAAAGTGGAAAGAGATTTCATTAAAACACAAAGCCAGCAGCATTCCCTCAGCAGTTCCTGGCTGTTCTCACCCCAGTGTCCCTTATCCCATCTGCACCACAGCTCTTCCCTTGGCATGGAAGTGGATTAAGCTAACACAGGGCTCTGCTGAAGCAAGAGCTGGGAGCTTTTCCCTCCATGGCTGCAGAGTGAGCATCAAACCACAGGAAAATGATGTTCCTTCAGTCTGAGTGCCAATTCTGGCAGCCTGGTGTGCAAAGCTGCCTTTCCAGGCTCCTCCACCCTGCAGCTTGTGGGAGAAAGAACATCCTGCACCTTCCCTCCCTGCCCTCCTCTCCTGCCCATCTGATGTTTGCTCCCTGACACTGAGCCAGAAAGCAGAGAGCAGCTTCCTCTCCCCTAACTCCAACCATCCCAGTCTCTTCAGGGCTGTTCTGCCAGGACACAGGTCAAGGATCCAGCCCAGCCCCACATTAATAAGCATTTCCCAATGCTATTTAAGGCTGCCTTGAAAGTTGAGCATTTATGTTCCAGCTTTTTTCTATTTTAAAAGGCTAATGGGAACATACTACCCTGAAACAGCTCCAAAATGCTCTCCAGAGCTAATCCTTGATACACCTACCTTCTTAATGTCCTTGTTATTCATGGGGTCATCAGTCATCTTGTGGAAGAGCAGCTCAATAATTTCCTTCAGCTCATAATTGTATCCTTTCCTCTTGCAGACGATCACCACTTTATCAAACAAAAATAAATACCTGCCAAAAGCAAGCACAGAAACAAGCAACCCAGTCAAACACATCATTAAAAATCCAAGGGGAAGGATTTGGAAAGCTCTGAGGAGCTCAGAGTGCATTTCACACTGATGCTGGGTTATGGCAGTGAAACTCCAGGCAGTAATTAAACAAACGAGCTCAAGGGGAATTGTTATGTGAGGGCAGGTGGAGGCTGGGGACATTCTGCTGCCACTCACCTGTCCTGCTTGGTGTGGTTCACTATGGAGCGCACCTTGAGCTCGCCGTCGATCTTCGGCCTCCCAAACTCCTCCAGCTTCACTTGCTGCAGGAGCAAAGCAGGGCTCAGAGCTCAGGCCTGGAACGGGGCTTTGGGCAGGTGGAAACCCAAAGCTGTCTGCATTCACCCCCCAGCCCTGCCTGAGGCTGCCAAAGCTCCTGGGAGCAGCAGCACCCCCAGCAAGGGGAGGGAGGATGCTCCAAGGGGAGCCTGGGCATGAGCACAGGTACAGGAAACCCCCAGAGCTCCAGCACTGGCACCCCAGGGCAAGGCTCAGCAGCCAAAGCATTTTTGCAAACCCCTCCCCACCTCCAATAAGCTGCTTTTCACAGGTTTCCACAAGAATTAAGGATTTTGTCTCTGTTAAATAACCATCAATTAAAAGTTCATCGTTTCCAAATGAAGTCAAGGCTTAAAGCCCCCAAAACCAGCACCCCTCCAGGTCTGCTGATGCACATCAAGGGGACCCAGTGTTCGACATCCCTGGAGTTTAGAGGATGAGTTCTCCTTAAAACACCTGGTTGAAATTTTTGGGGATTCAGTGCCTTTTTACATGAGCCCTTCCTCTCCCCTTTCAGTTAACCTCTGTCCTCTTAAAAGCAAAAGAAAACCTCATTTTAAATGGAAGCCAGTTACCAGCCTGGGGAACTTCTGTGTCCTCCCTACACTAATAATGTGAGAAAAAGCTGAAAAAACATTTTTAGTGTAACACCAGCAAGAGAAGCCACCCTCCACCCCAGCCAAAGCAGTTTTGTGATGGAGCATCCACCTCTGGAGCATCAGCAAAACATGAGAGAGCCTGAACACGTGGGGATCTTTCTGCACATCAGAATAAGTAGTAATTGCCAAAAACCCAAATATGTTAATAATAATCAAATTAAACTGGGTTCAAGAGGATTTTCCAACTTACCAGGTTTTCTATAGAGCTCTGAAATTCACTTATTTTCTTCAAAGTCTCTTTGTCCCTCTTGACTTCATTGATGTACATGGCCAAGTCCTTAAAAAAAAGGGTGAACAGTGATTTTTACTTCACCAGTCCTTACCCAGGAGAGCAAACATGAGCCTGGCTCCCTGAATCCCTCAGGAATCTGAGCAGGACCCCACTGCAGCCTGGGACAGGTGAGGCTGTTGGTGCTCCCAGAGCCAGGCAGGTGCTGCAATGTTTTCCATTTCCCAGAAGATGGCAATGCATGAATCCATGGCAATGCATGAATCCAGCACAGCACAGCAATCCCAAAGCCCAAATTTTCATCCATCAAAGAGAAGGAACCATCCCTTCCACTGGAACAACTTCTTGCACCTTTCAGAGAGGATTTGCTGTGCCTGTTTGCTTCTTATTTGCTCCCTCCTTGACCTCGGCAACAGCTCTTGTCAGCTTGGATTAAATCTGAACAGGGGATTTTTTTAAGACATCCCCCCGGGTCAGACCTTGCTCAGCTCCCCAACACAAGAAGGGTTAATCACAGCCCATAATCACAGATCTACGTGACAATACTTGTAACATCACCAGGCCAGGCCTGGCAGGGATGGTGATGAGAAATGACACAACCAAAAGCTTTCTGAAGCAGGGGAACACAATCCTAGGGAAACACAATCCCAGGGAAACACAATCCCAGGATCAACCAGGACTTGAAACAACAAAGTGCAAATGTTGGCTGTGGAATTTCACTGGGAATTTCACTGCCTTTCCCCCACCACCACTGGGAACTCAGTTCTGCATTCTCAAGGCAGAGGGTTGGTACCTGCATCAAAAAAACCCCACCACAAATTTTTTTTTTTGGTGCAAATCCTGCGGTTGCCTTGCAAAACCAACTATTCAAGCAAAATAAAAGGGAGCTGAATCCTTTTGGGAACGTCATTCCATCCACCCCCCTGCACAGCTCTCGCCCCAGACAGCAGCAATGTCTGCTGCCTGCCAGCACAGCAGACAGAAAGGCTGGACTTGTGATGAAAGACATCACTTGGAAGTTAAGCCTTGGTCTACAGATCAATTAAAACCATAGTGAATGGCTCCCAGAGCCCCCCGAGCCCAGCGTGGTCGGAACTGCTCCCACACTCTCCTGGCGATGGGGAGGAGAAGAGAGAAACCTCCCTGATGGTTATCAACCTCTTCCTGCAACAAATGCTGAGTGTGCAGCAGAGCCAGAGCAAATACACATTTATTTTTCAGCCGTGGTGCTGGGTGATGAGGCCATGAGCGGGGTTTAACTGCTGTCACCAGGTCCAGCGTTCATCTGAGGCCACAGCAGCAGGCTGGGAATGCCACGTCCTTCAAACCACCTCAGCTCCACAGAGAGCCACCCAGCAGCTCTGGATCTCTGAGCTGGCAGGATAATGGCTGGAAAGGTCACCCAGCTTATGTAAGGGCCAGGAAATGCAGCGATGTTACAAAAGCTGCAGCTCCGAGGTGGAAAACAAAGTGACCACGAGCACAGGGATGAATCCTGAGGGGCTCTCCAGAGGAAAAACCTGGAGTTAATGAGCATCCTCCAGTCAGCTTCTGCTGACAATGGATCTGCTGTGAATGTGTGTGTGGGGAGACATAACCGAGTCAGAAAACATTTGGATGATTCTACAATTTGATTTTTGTTGCTGATGGTTTCCCCGAGATTTTGGGGGCTCCAGTTAAAAGCTGAAAAAAAAAAAACCTTTAAGCAAAGCAAACTGCTGATGCCAAAAGTCACCAATTGTTGAAAACACGTCTTCCCTTTAATAAAATAAAAAAAAAAAGTGGATTAAAGGATTCCCACCCAGCACCTGGCTAAGAGCACGCAGGGAACGCTGCACACACGCAGGCTCCCATCGCTGCCGTGCTCCCTGACTTGCTGATACCTCTGGAGCTCCTCCAAATCCCTCCCAGCAGAAACAAAAGCCGGATCTGGCTCAGCCTCTGCACACACAACAGCATTCAGGGAGAAGTCCTAACTTGTCAACAAAGCCCAGCTCCCCCCGCTGCCTCAGAGGGGACAGCAGTGACAAGGATCTGCTGTGAGGCCACCACACCAAGTGACAATCAATACACACAGGTGTGGCCAAAAGGAGCGGACCCTGCCTTCCCTCATGCTGTTCCTGGATGGCTTTTCCATCCAAATTTTTGTCCCACAGAGCAGAGGGATCCTGAGCTCTGCTGCACCCAAAGGCAGCACAGCCCCCTCCCCACTCTCACCCTCCTGTACCTGCATTGCCTCCAGAGCCTCCTTCAGCTGCTGCTTCTCTGGCCGGTCTGAGGAATGGCTGAGCAGCTCCTGAGAAAGCAGAAATGAATAAAAATGAAGAGTTTGGATGTGCTAGGAAAGATGCCCAGATCCTGCTTGCCTGAGGGTCTGCCTGAGTGTTGGCAGGGCGGCTGCAGGCATTCCCAGGGTGACTGGAGGGATGCCTGGGTGACAGCAGGGATGCCAGGAAGGTGGCAGGGATGCCTGGGTGACAGCAGGGATGCCAGGAAGGTGGCAGGGATGCAGGGATGCCCGGGCAGGCAGCTGTGGCTGCAGGACAGGGAACACACCAAGGGCTGGTGCTTGAGAGAGAGATCTGTTACACGGAGTTGATGGGAGGAATTTCACACATAATCAGATTATATGCAAGCTTATTTTATATTCATTAAGTGCCTCTCGTGGCTAGCAAGTGCAGAATTACCCTGGGTCATTGTACTTTAGGAGACAGCACAAATATTATGTCGTGTTAAGTAGCTTTAGTAATTATTTTATTTGAAGGGGAATAAAAATCCCAACCCTTGCTCTGCATTTGGCCATGATTCACCCTCCAGTGACAGAGGTGAAAGATGCTACAGCAGAGAGAGAAGTACCAGTGCTGAAAAACTTACTTTTAACAGGAGATGATACTTCAAAACTCTTTGCATTGGAACCACCAGCAGATCTTGCAATTTGAATTTTCCATCCTGGACCTTTAGTGTGCATTCCTAGGAAGGAGGTCAATAAATCAGCAATGAGAAAACAACAGCTTCCCACCTAAAAGAAAGCTCTGAAGTCTTGAGAACGTTTGGCTTCTATAAACTCAGCTCTGATGCCCACAAACCTGTGATCCTTGCAGCCACCCAGCCAGGGCCGGGCTCCCACCACTGAGGCTATCAAGGAATTAATTAATCCCAGGGACTACACCCTAAATTACAGCCACTGCCATGCAAGTGAGCTACTCCAGCCTAATGAGATGCTGCTCATTAGGGCAGTGCACGAGTGCTCTCAGACCTGGGGAAATGTCAAATGAAACCCATTTGCCTCAGCCACCTCCTCGCTGGGCCAAGCTCATGCAGCTGATTTGTGAGGGGCTGGCACTGAGCATGCAGCCTGTGGCTCTGGAGTCACTGATGAGCATGAAGTCATTCAGATGAGCTAATTGTGGTCACAGGAAGTTTTGCCACCTTTACCTTTGCCCAGACCCATTTCAGTGATGTGGCTCTGCTGGCTGAGCCCCCCCGTGTGACCACGAGGGAGGGAGAGACAGCAAAAGCACAGGATGCTCCAGCCTTGATGTGAGAGCAAAGAGCACATTTTAAACAACTCCTAACTGCAGTTTTATCCCTGAATTGGGTTCACACGGGGAATCAAAGCACGTTTGTGGAAGGGAGGTAACGTGGACAGACAGCTCAGCAAATTCCGATTAGCATCAAGAGCAAAGCAGGAATTAGAGCTGGGTAAAAACAGCAGCTTGAACAATGCATCCCTTCTGGGGCTCCTTTGATTCTCTTAATATCTGGATCAGTCCCTATTCACACTAAGGAAGCCAGGGCAGGAATTCTGGCGTTTGCCTGGGGACTTGGGTTTGCCTCTGACAGTCCCCGATGGTGCTGGTGGCTTTGGAAAACCACGTGGCTCCTGGTTTGGGGATGCTCAAGGTCTGCACAACTCAAAGAACTTGTCCCAGCCTCTCCCACTCAAATAAAGTCACTGGTTTGTTTTAACTTGGATAAACCTAGGGAGGAAGGACAGAGCAGGGGTCTGGTGAGGAGATAAGAGAAAAACAACAGGACAACTCCCAGCTCTGCTCCCTCTGCAGCAGCACAGACACACTCTGACACCTTTCTTCTCTCCTGGTAAATCAAACATTCCCCAGACACCATCCTCAGCTCCAGCAAGTCCTTCCCAAAGCTGTGACAAGGGGTGGGGGCAGCACTCAGCCCCCTGCCCGCTCACCTCCACCTTCTGCCGGACGTCCTCCCGGTTGGCAAGGAGGTGGTTCAGGGTGTTCTGGGCATATTCCATGTGGCTGCAGTACTTGCCATAAATCAGCAGCCTGGAGAGGGGAAAATCACAGGTTTAACTGAAGTGCTGGCAGTTATAAGCTGTTATAAAAGATATATAAACGTGTCTACAGCAAAGGACGAGGCAAGCAGCTATTGCCCCATTTCACTGCTTAGCAAAGTATGAACACTTTTATTGTGTGCCTTTTTGACATTTACATTTTCAACATTTGAGCATTCAGAAGTTTCCAGAGGCCATGGAGGTGATTCAGCTCACGATGAGCAGAAGGGGCTGGGTGGCCAGAGCAGAGGAGACACTTTTTGGAGGGTTAGATGAAATAGTGGGATGAAGTTCTTCCTTGTGAGGTGCTGAGGAACTGTCAGAAGTTGCCCAGAGAATTTGTGGCTGGCCCTGGAAGTGTCCAAGGCCAGGCTGGATGGGGCTTGGAGCAACTGGGATGGTGGAAGGTGTCCCTGTCCACGGCAGGGGGTGAAATGGGATGAATTTTAAGGTCCCTTCCAACCCAAACCATCCAGTGATTCTGTGATGATTCTATGTCACATTTTAGAATCATTCCTTCTTGAAAGAGCCACAGGGACCTAGAGATCAAGAGCCTGGGTAATTGGGAAAAGAACAGTGTCACAGCCTTTGGAAACACAGTGAAGCACTGCATGGACACCCAGGGCTATAAATTTAAACACTGACAAAAGAGAGCAGTTTTGTCATGGGTTCCCCCTTTTCCCTCACCTCTCTCATTAATCCTGCCTGACAGGTTTGGGTTTTCTCCCCCTTCCTGGCTGTTAACTGTTCTGCTGCTGCTAAGACACATCTTCCATCACAAACTGCACCTCATCCATTATTTGGGGGCCTCATCTCTCGCTGGAGATGACCTGGGAACCACTGACCCAGTTGCTCCATGAACATGGGACACTCACACCCAGCAGGGAAGTGAATGAAGAGATTTATGGAGCCACAGCTCAGGCAGAGCCACAGCCAGTAAAGATTATTCTTCTACCTTTTCCCCCTGACAACTTCTGCACAGGCACAATAATATCTACCTTGCCAGCACGGGGAGAGCTTCAAAAAGGCTTCAGGAGCATAAATTCAAACCTCTGGCTTCCAGAGAAAGAGATTTACAAACTATTTCCTTAAAAAAGGCCCCTGCAAAGCCAAGGAGCAATGCATCATTTTGCCAGAATGTCTCCAAGGATGTGGAGGGAAGCAGGAGTTATTTGTCATGGACAGATTTGATGGAGGAAGGTCTCACATTCAGGGACCAAGTGGGGACTCTGGAAGTCCATGCTCCTTTCTTGGTGGGGCAACACTGTCTCCCCAGAGAATTCACCTTCTCCTCCTCCTGCACTGAAATCCCCTTGCTGTAAAATGTGCTATTCCTGGCTCTCCTGATGTAGGAAAGGACTCTGCCTATTTACATCAGGTTACTCCAAACTCTTCATCCCCAACAACTTTAGGGATTTCTCCAAGGCAAACTCCCCCATCAAGCAGCAGCTTCCCACGGCACTGATGTCCTCAAAATCCCCATGGACTGAAGAGAGCTTCAGATCCACCAGCAGCACCTCACAGCTGCTCTGGCTCCTTCCCTCACATCTTTCCAAGGCTTTCAGGTCCTTCAGGAATTTTTTTGCAAGCTCCCTTAGGAAGGGGGTCAGTTCACCCATCTGCATGGAACTCACCAGCTCCAAGCATTCTGCCAGCTCACACCAGCACGTTAACAGAAGAAAACATGGATTTAATGGCTCAAAAAACCCAGCCTCGTGCTCCTGCACAGCCACAGCACCTCCCTGGGCAGCAGTGTCACCTCCACAGCTCCTCCTGTGTCCCCTCCCTGCTCCCTGTGTCCACAGCTCTGCTCCAGGGATGGCACCGGCATGCACGGAGCTGAGCCAGGAATTTGGAGATCAAAATTACCTAAGTGAGTTTTATGAGTATTTTGAAATTATTTGCATTCTTCTTTGGAATATTTTTTTTAATTTAGTCCAGAAAAAAATGCCCTTTATAAGAAGAGGCCCCGTGAACGATGGAAGCTGTGAGCTCACGGTGTGTTATTAATGCTGATGGTATTTCTGGAGTTATTGACTTCTGAATGGCATTTCTGTGTCTAGACACTGGTTTAATCACACTGAAATAACAGCCTGGCACCATTCCACAATGAATCACCCTTTGATTAGTATTAAGGATATTAAAGGCTTTTATCAACCTTATCTCTGTGTGCTGGGGTGCTCCTGCTCGCAGCTGCCAAAACCCAGCATTGATTCTGTTTGTGAAAAAAAACTTTTACATTTATTCACCATGCAAAAGGTGCAGGACGAGCTCTGTGCCAAATATGAGATTCTTTGAGAGTGAGGCACCACTTTGATCAAAGCAGGGCCGAGTCTCCCCTGCACAGGAGTCACCCCACCACATCACAGCCCTCTGCTGCTTGCAGGGGACCACACAAAACCCCTCAAGGCCAGTGAGGTTTTACCCCGTTCCAGCTCACCACAACCCAAGCTTTATCCCATCTTTATCCCCTCAGATGGGTCCCCACAAACACATTGGATATCCAGGCTCCTAAGGGATGCTGAGCTCCAGAAAAATCCAGCTGCAGCCAGGGGTTTGCAGGAGCAGGGCTCCAAGGGAGCCACAGGACTGAGGCTGCTCGCTCCCAGGGCAGATGTGCCAGCCTCTGCCCTGGATGACCTGGCAGCTGTGGCTGGATTTGGCTGCTTAATGTCAGCTCTGAGGGATGTTTCAGCTGCCTGAGAGCATTTTGCTGTGGAGGATGCAAACCTGGGCTGCTTTGAAAGGCATTTCTGGAATCAGAGAATTGTTAAGGTAGAAAAAGACCTCTGAGTCCAGCCATTAACCCAGCACTGCCACTGAGCCATGGCCCTAAGCACCACAGCCAGACAGTTTTTGGACACTTCCAGGGATTGTGACCCCACCACTTCCCTGGGCAGCCTGTTCCAGTGCTTGAGAACCCTTCCAGTGGAGAAATTTTCACTAATATCCCATTCTAAACTTTCCCTGATGGAACTTGAGGCCGTTTCCTCTTGTCCTGTTGTTACTTGGGAGAAAAGACAGATCCCCACCTGGCTTCAACCTCCTTTCAGGAAGCAGCAGAGAGTAACAAGAACTCTGTTTAAATCTCAAAAAATAACCCAAATCTGTTAAAAGTGGAGCTGCCTGAAGCCCAGAATTCCTTTACCTCTCTTTGAATTCCAGGAACACTTTTGCCAGGCTGCTTCCTCCAGACATCATCGAGACATCGATGGCTCTCAGGAAACTGAAGTGCACTTTAATTAGGTCCTAAAACCAAGCAACAGTCAATAGTTTAAACACATTCAAAGCAGGTGGGCAAACAGAGCCCAAAGAAACGCACATTCACTCCTTCATCAGGCAGGTTTTTTCCCTCTTCCAGGTGTTTGTAAAGAAAAGTCGTTCTAGTGGGACTGGCCTGGAGGACAGGGGTGTAATTCCAGCTGAGGTTACACAGTGAGAAATGCCCCATGATGGGGGGGAGGAGGAGATGGGATGGAAGGAGTGGAGGAGATGCCAGGTTTTGACCTGGACCCTGTGCAAACCAGAGCAGAAATAAATCCCTTCATCACCCTGTGCCCCAACCAGCTAAAATCCAGAGCCCCAGCCCTGAAATACCCACTAGATAGAATTGTTTTCATTCCTAGAGTTCATCTATTCCCCACCTCTAAAACTGACTGTTAAAGAATGTCTCCTTAACCAGTTTAAGCTCCACAGCACACAAAAGGCTGCAGCTCTCCAAATGAATGCACAAATCTAACAGGAAATCAGAAAACCTCCTCCTAAGAAGGGAGAGGGCTGAGCTGCTGTGAAAAGAACGAAGATTTAAAGCACAATGCCCCCAACGTTACCTCCAAATTGATAAAAATAGCTTCCATGTCTTGGGGAGTCAGTACCAGCCTCAGGGGGTTCATGTAGTTCTGCAAGAGGGAAATGGAAAAGGGATTGAGGTACTGGAGAGGAGGGAACGAGGTTGAGCAAGGGATTTTTATTTTCTGCTTTACCAGTTGAGTTCACCTGGGCGGGTTTTAATGAGTTTAAGCCCTTGCAAAGGTAAAGGATGAGCAGGGATGGAAGTGGGAGGCAGGAATTCCCATGTGTGCATCATCCCTGAGCTCCCATGGCACTTCCAGGCTGGGAAGGTGCCAGACTCCACCCAAGGGTGCCCACAGCCCCCTCCCCTGCCAAACCTGCACCAGGGAGGTCAAATGCACTCAGCTCCTGCATCCTTGGCTGCACTGAAGCATCTTCCCAGCCCTTTATCTCCCTGGAATTCTGCCCTTGAGAAGGCAGCGATGATGTGATTACATGGGCAATGCCTTTCTGAACAAATACATATTAATAGGATCATCTACGTGACTTGGGACTCCAAAAAACCCCAAACACAACACACCCGAGAGGGGAACTTCTCCCCAAAGCACCACCAGGACCTGCAAAGCCTTTGCAAGCTTTAATTGATATGAAAGCAATCATTTAACTCTTCCTTTCTCCTGAACCAGAGGGCTGTGGCTGTTTCCAAGGAACAAGGGTTCCTTGGAAACATAAATGACAAATATATTGGGACATGTTCCTGGAAAATGGGAAATGTTCTTCCATTCTTCCAGTTTTGCTCCCAGCTTCTTTGGGGGAACTTTCAGCAGACAGAGGGAAAGAATGGCAAAAGGGGAGGAAACAAAAGCATCAGGGTGATTAGAAATGGCAGCTTGATTTTCATTATTGTTCTTCCTTCCTGCTGCTTTCCTCAGAGCAGGAGCCACCTCCAGGCTCCATCCATGCCTTGCTGAGGTGTTTGCTTTTATTTGTTTTTAAAAGCAAGGCTCCACAATAATTCATCAAAACCAATTAAAACCCCGCCAATTCAGGCAGCAGAACGTTCCTTTTAATCCAATTAGCTTCAATGGCAAGTCAGCACAGCTCCAGCACTCGGAATAAAGGAATTATTCAGTGGCAATCAGAGTGATAAGAGATATCTGCAAACACTGCTCTTATCAGCAAACCCGGCCTGGCTGAGCCAGGAGTGGGAGATTCTCACCCCAGCAAAGGGGGGACACAGCAGGAGGGTTTTCAGGTTCTAATCTGCACAAATCTCAAAAAAAGATGCTGGCTTTGGCTCCTGCAGGCTGCACTTTGGTGCTTGTCAGCCTGGGTTTTGTGGATCTCCCTCTTCTCCCATTTCCCTCGATCCTCACATCTGCCAGCTTTGGGAGCAAGGACCAACCCAGCAGAATTCTTGCGGGGTCCAGGGCTGCTGGGGAAGGGGATGCTGTGGAAAACAGGGCTCAGTTCTCACCTTTTCTATATCTTCAAGTGTTTTGTAGTATTTGGCCTCAGTTTCTTGGATTTCTAGCAAACAGCAATTCCGTTTGTCATCTTCTGTCATTCCCATTTTCTAGGGAAAGGAAAAATAAGGCATGGTCAGATGGTCCTAAGGGTGGTCCAGCAACCTGGTGGGGCTCCAGTTCAGTCTCCAGTTACAGCAACCAAGCACAAGTTTGGAAAGTCAGGAGAGAACCACTACTGGTTTATGCTAAAGGGAATTGTTTTTATCCAAAAAATATAAGGAGGAATCCTGGCTGTGTTATTAAATATGTTTCAACATGGAAAACACTGCATTTTTTGCATTTATTACAGCCACACCACCAAAGGCTATCAGCTAAAGAAGAATAATAAGAGATAAAGGCTGATTTTTTCCCTTTTTAATTTTTTTTTTATTGCTTAAGATGAAACCCACAACAGATACTAAGTGGGTCACAAATAATACGTCAGACTTATACAAATCCCTGGCCAGGGCTGCCAATTCTCCTGATTTTAGGTCAAATCTGATAAAATGTGCTTTTCCCAAAGCCCCAACTCCTGCAGTCACTTCTGCTCTGTAAAGCTGGGACCACGCTGGGAGCTGCTGCACTTGGCAGGGCAGAATCTGAATTTGGGAGGGAGTTCAGTGCTGGGGTTTTATGGATCATGCACAGGACCAGAGCCCCTCTGTCCACCCCCTGAGAACTCCCAGCTGGGACCTTTCAGCTGGATGAAACCCCAGATTTGAATCAATTCATCTTACCTGCATGTATCTAATCTGAAGCATGCAGAAATACAAGAAGCCATTAGCATCACACACTTGCTGTTGCAACAAATGTTACCCAAAAAGTTCAATTTTGGGGCAGATAGATTAAAAATAGACTCTTCTGCTCAGGGAAGTGAAAGGGAGGCACAGCTCTCAACTCCAACACTGCTCAGCAGAAAACATAACGTGGAGGGGACAGTGAAAAATTGCCAGTTCCACTGACCTTAATCCTATATTACCTGGCTGCTGGAGCTTTCCCCTATTTATGCAAAAAATTCCTACCAAAACCTTCCCCTGGGGCAGTTCTTGGGCCAAGTGGCTTTTGCAACTGGTGGCAAAAAGCACTGGAGGCCAAGGAGCCGTGCTGAATATTCTGGGAATATTCTGGGCCCAACTCCTTGATCCAGAGGGGGTTTGGTGTGCAGGGAGCTCCTCCAGCTGCAGCCAAGGCGTGAAGGGGGGGAATGAGGGGATTTGTATCTCTGAGGAATCAGAGCACAGGCATCCATGGATGCATTCCCAGGCTCCAGCCCCTCGTGCCTGGCTCAGCCAGGGATGGAATTGATCACTGAACTTTCCACTGATCCTGCTTTGTTCCAGGGAGGTGTGTACCCTGTGAACTAGGGGACAGTAATTAGAGGCTGAACAAAGCCTGTGGGTGGCAGATATTGGAAGGGGGGACAAAATGTGGAAGGTCACACTCTGGAGAAGCTCCCCTGCCTCAGTGCTGGGGACACAGGTAGGGAGGTGGCTGTGGGCACCTTTGGGGAGGTGCAAGGGCCACCAACACCTCCTTGGCTCACCCATGGAGCGTGACATTTGCTCCACAGCCCTTGGAGATATCACAAGGCTCCCCATGATGCTGTCCATGCCTCAGACTCAGGTTTCTCCATCAGCAAAAGCTTGTTGGAGGTGACAAATGGGGACAGCTACTTGTCCCTAACGCCACACAGGTCCTTCTGTCCCAGAAAGCTCCACTGCAAACATCCTCCTGCTCTGAGCCATCCAGGTAGGAGCAGCAGGCCCAGACAGCTGCTGGATCCCTGACACATAGATCTGTCACTCTGAACTAAAAATACCAGTGGCACCTCTGGCTGACAGAGCAGGCGGAGCCTCCCCGCAAAGGCTGGAGTGACACAGCCTCAGCAGCAAAATCCTATTTTTAGCTCATCTTTTAGGGATTATTAGGTCTCCCTTTCCCTTCCTCCTCCCCAGACTCCTGCAGATGACAGGCTGGGCTGGGAAACTCCCTGGAGAACCCCACTGGGTTGGTGCCATCCCAGCTGCGCTCGCTTTTGCCTTGCGACTCAGAGCAATTCCCTTCCCTGCAGCATCACCTGCCAGTGGCACCGAGTTATTTCCCTCCTGGAAACCCCTCCCTCTCCCTCCCACCGAGGTGTAGCTGTAAAAACACAGCTGAGCTGTTACCATGGGCTGCTGAACTTCCACTCTGATGATATCCTCGTAGATATCATCGCCCTCATCCTCGCAGGGCACGCAGTCGTAGATGTCCTCCCCCAGATCGTGCTCGCTGCAACGAGAAGGAGAAGGAGTCAGGGAAAACAACCAGGGGATGTTCACTGTCACTTCATCAGGCACCCAGGAGTAAGAAAATCCTGTGAAAATTCAGCCCGTGCTCTCTGTTGTTCCCGGATCAGTGCCTGCTGCACATTTCTTTCCGCTGGCTGGAGGCTGGGAAAGGCAGAACGCTGCTCGACACGAGCAGGGATCACAGCCAAGAGCTGCTCTGTGCCCTGTGCCAGGCGTGCCCACGATGCCCACAGCACCACGGGCTGCCAGCTCTCCCCCTGCAGAGCTTTTGCTGGGCACTAATGGGCCCAGCTGAGCTGGATCTGCCAGCCAAGCGCCCAGCGGGACCATCTGAGCCACCAGAGCCACCAGCTCCAGCTCCACCTGCTCCAAAGGTGCCCACAACCTCCCCTTCAGCTCCTCTTCAGGACCAGGAGCAGCTCTTGCACCAGAGACTTTGTATCATGCTCAGAGAATTCACTCTAAGGGTTGGATTTGGGTCTGCTTAAGGCTCTGTGTTTGCTCTTGATCTGATTTTGCTTTTCCTCACTGAAAGGTTTCCTTTGTGCCAAAAAACCATCCACGTCCCCCAGCCAGGGGTGCAAACTGCTGTAGGAGCCCAGAGCCACTCCAAACAGCAGCAGATACACTCATCCAATGTCTCTGAGCAGCAGTAGAAGCATCCCAGTCCTCATGAACCAACCCTGGGCTGTGCAGGACCCACAGCAACACCCGGACCCAGCCCTGGCCATTCCATCCAGGTTTAAATGCTCTGCAGTAATCTGAGTGATGCACCAACTCCCACAAAGCCCAGCCCCTGCCCTGATGGGTGATTTTTAATCCAGCATTTCCCAGAGGAGCAGGAGGCTCTCGTGACCACCACAAGGCAATCCCATCAGACACTCAGCTCGGTGGGCACAGGCCAGTAACAACATTTACAGCAGGGAGAAACTAAGCAGCAAAATGTCACATTTTGAGGACCAGCCCCATCACTTTGGAGCTGTCCCTGCACTCCCAGGCTTCAAAGGCATCCCAGAGCTGTAGAGCCCAGGTTGTGCTAAAGGTGATGATGTTCATTAATTAATTATCATCTGAGCCTTCACACCCCTCCCAGGGGTTCCTCAGCCTTGGAATGCTTTTGAAAATTTAGCCCATATTAAATACCAATTAACAATAGTAATTCCAGTGCTTAGATCTACAGGTGCTGGCTGCTAACGGCTCCCACTGAAGTCAATCCCACAGGATCAGGACAGTGTGAAATGCTGGAATATCAAACAGAGTTTGCATATTTTACGAGCTGTGTCTTTCAACAGGGATATTAATTACACACAAATAAATTTAGGTGTAAAGCTGTGCTCCAAGTGTGACACTCAACATCTCTCTATTATATATCAGGGAGCAGCAGAGCACATCTGCCTGCAAAACCGGGCTTTATTTCTCTGCTTAAATACAGCCCTTTCTATTTATGCAAACAGATTTATCCAATAAAAGTTTGGGGATTTTAAATAAATACACTGGCATGATGTATCCATCCCATTCTTCCCGGGTGATGCATTGCAGCTGCTGCAATAATGCCCACTAATAGCTGGTGATCCATCTTCCCCCTCCCAGGCGTCGCCGTCGCCGTTATTATCTGCACCAATATTTATATTCTCAGCTCTGCTCCTCGTCCAGAGCCAGTCACTCCCAGCTCCTGATGAATCTCCCTGCCCACACCTCTCGGCTTGCTGGCTGTCTCTCCATACATCATTTCCCTGGCTGGAGGGTTCTTGGGAATGTGTGGGTTAATGTCACGAGCAGGAGCCCTGCTGGGTGTGGAACTGATGCCTTGTGCAGGCTGACCTAGAACAGAGGCTGGACAGAGGTAAAGAATAAAGGGATTCATTAAAAGGCCTCAATGGATGCACCTTGGGCAGCACAAGAGCCTGGCCAGGGCTGCACCCAAGATGAACCAAAATGGGCACAAAATGCTCGACCAGTCACAGGGTCTCTCATTTTCATAAGTTTTGGTCCATTTACATCTTGGAGTTAATTGTCCAATTACAGCTTTAGGTTATGAAGTCCAATTCTTGTTTTCTCTCTTCAGTCCATGTTGTTTATGCTCTTGGGCCTGAGATTTGGATCATTTGTCCTTGGTCCCAAAGTAGAGAAGGAATTGTTTTGTCTCCCTACTCTGTGAGGAGAGCTCAGCATCCCCTAATATGAAGCTCAGAACTACACACTAAAGCAGCACAGAGTCTGAAAAATATAAAAGCTAAAACCTGAGGCATCATTTCCTCCTAAGGCATCAACACAACCAGGAGAGGGCTGGGGTGATGCTGCTGCTGGAGCACAGCCTGCTTGGAGCGAGGGATGAACATCCCCATCCCTGGAGAGCTTGGGAACTGCTTTGGGATACGTGCAGAGGAGAAGATGAAGATGCCATCCTGAGGTGTCCCTGAGCATCACCTGGAACTCCTCTCCCACACAAGCAGCAGGTGCCACATCCAAGCCTCAGAGCCTGGCACTGCCCGTCCCCAGCCTGGTGCTGCTGTTCCCAGCCTGGACAAACTCTCCTTTTCTCCCTCTCCAAGAAGCCAGGAGCTCTGGACTGTGGTGGGCACACACTGAGAGAAACCCAGAATCATCAGGGTTGGGAGAGACCTTCTAGAACATCTGGTTCAACCTGAACCCAGAACCATCACCCCTAAGCCACGTCCCCAAGTGCCAGATGGGTTTTGCTCAGTCATGGGCTGAGACTGGAGGAGGGTGGATGCCCCAAGGGCTGGCCCCACTTGGACCACCAGGAAAGAAATGCCTCCCAAGGGACAATCCAGCAGATTTGCCCACAGAAGTGCCAACAGCCCTTGGACACAAACACTGCACCCACCACGTGAGGCCACATCCTGACAGCACCTCACAGCTCCACCCCTCGAATGAAGGGGCTGAGCCTCGCTGCTCCACAGCAGAACAAGCCCTTCTCTACTCCAATTTCTGGTTTTGGGAAAAAAATTAGGAGCTATTCCCACATGCTGGGGACACCTAGAAAGGCACCTCCACGCCAGAGCTCTGGGGAGATGCAGCAGAGCTCCTCAAACCCGACAGCCGTGGCAGTGTTACAGCATCACCATGGTCCAGCAGTCTGTTAGTTATTAAAACACATTCTCAGTCCATCTCTGAGAAACACCAGAGGCTGCCAGTTTTTATGGAGAGCAGTAAACCACGAGGATCAGCCTCTCCTGGAGCAGCCCAGGAGCAGCCAAGCTCCTGCAGGGCTGTAAGGATGTGGACATCTCTGCTTTGCACCTATTGATCCTCACCTGTCCCCACAGTGTGCCTGTCAGAGCTGAAAACACACACCCTCTCTGTCCTTAAAGCAGGGACTGGGATGATTTTAGCCAGTGGAAACCTCAGGACACGCAGAATTCAGGCAATAAATTCAGCATCCCAAGCGTGTCACGGGCAGACGGAACAACTTGAGCAAGGAAAGCCAGATCACCTCATTCCTCACAAAGAAAAGCAATTTATTCCTTCAATAAAAGCAGCAGAGTGTGCGAGTTACCCATGGGTATCAGAGCCTATGATCTACTGCCTGGATTAGGAGATTCATTGACAGCTCTGGGGTTAGGAAAGGGATTTTAGCTGCCCTTCAGAGCCAACACCAGCATTTGCAATTACTGTTATTAGGATGGATGTAACCAGCTTTGGGCTGGCAGCATCTTGCCGAGCCAGAAAAGCTGATAATGAATACAGCTTTTCATATCTAAGGCAATTTCAGGCAAAAACAATGCTTTTGGCTGAGCTCTGCCTCACTGGCAATGCCTGCTCTGCACTAACAGCCACCCGGCCAGGCAGCAGCCGTGCCAAGGAGCAGCTCCCAGAGCAGAGGGACTGGTGCCAGGATGCTGCCTTGGAGTGAGGGAAAGGGAAGGAGGAAGCCCATAAAATCACGGAATGGTTGGGGCTGGAAGGGACCGTGGGCACAGACAGTCTGTGGTGCCCCGATAAATGACATGCAGCAGGTCCACCACGCTGAAGGAACCCTGCATATCATCTCTGCAGTGACAGTGGGGTAACTGGGGAAGCTCTGATGGATTTCAGGGCCACTGAAGAGCCTCTCCACCCACAAAAGCTGCTGTGGGAAGTTGACGACTTCGTACCAGCCTCAGGAACTCAAGGACAAACCCTCATGACAAACTCACCGCACCAAAACTCCGTCCAAACCACGCTGAGGAAAGAGCCAGAACCACCAGGAACAGCAGAAGAAAGAGCAGGAGGGGACAGAAGGAGCTAAAATAAGACAACCAAGAGACAACCCTAATTTTCAGTCCTGTGACCAGGGTTAAGAGCCAGAAGACCTCAGAGCCACCACAGATACAGGCTGGGAGATTTGCAAGGTCTCTGAGGCAGCTGCCCAGCAGCTCTGAGGCTCCAGTCCATCCCAGAAATCCCCACTTTCTCATTCTCACTCTGCACTCACAGCTATAAATACAGTTCCTCCAACCAACCCCCTCATTCAGGGCTTCCTCCAGCCAACCCCCTCATTCTGTCAGAGAGGGCAAGCAGAACCCTAAATTTGCAGCACATCTGGCAGGCTCAGGTTTCAGGGTGAGGGAGTGCAAGATGTGCAGCTGCTGGACTCGAGATCTTGCAGGGTTTTAATTACCCAGATTGGACTTGGATGGAGACACTCATCTGGAAATGGCAGAAGCTTTTTCCCATCTATTCTGCTTGGGTTTTATGTTCCCCATTCCAAGTGGAACATTCTGATCCCAAGAAAAAGCCTCACACAGTTACAGTGACCAATATGAACCCAGAAATGGCACAAGCAGGACGTGTGAAAATCAACAGGAGTGACACAGAAGGGACAGACACGTTTACAGGCACTCTGGCTCAAGTGCCCTGCACCACAGAGCCATTTATTTGTTGTGCCTGGTTTGTCCAACATAAAAATAATGAGAAAAGTGGCAGCTCACTTATCATCTCACCTTGGCTCCTGCGCTCGTTACTTTTTTTAATGCATTTGAGAAATTCTGCTGATCACAGCACTATTTTGGAAGATGTGAGGGGGGCAATGCTGGTGGCAGCAGTGACAGAAGCAGGAGGAACTTCAGCAAGAAGCTGAGCCCAAAAGAGGCATCATTTAGGAATTGTGGCCGAGTACATTTCCTTCCTCCCTTCTCTAGGATGGAAAGTTTGGGAATTCACAATTATCTCAATAAATTCGTTAGGGATAAATTCCCACTGAGCTGCAGGTCAAAACGAGAGGAGGGGACATTGACAAGAGGAGGGGACAAAGCTCTCCAGGGGTAGGGTTTGGTGGGGACCTGCTTTGCCTGAAACACTTATTTGGTCCTTTATGCAACACTACAACTCCTCTCCCCGAAATAAATTATCTTCAGAAGAGAAAACAAAGATAAAAGTTATGCAAATTGAATGTTTCACATCCAACCATTCCCACAACTTCTGCCTGACTCTGAATTCTTCAGACAGCCAACAAATAACCCAAAATCTGCCCTGTGTAATCTACATAATTGTGCCACTGCAGAGGGACAGTGCCATGAAGTGGAGAAGGTTCATCATAAAGAAGGCTCTGGGGCTGTAAAGAGAGCCAGGATTAATCACTGTCATAAATTTAATGAGACAAAATAACTGGAGAGAGCTCAAGTGGCAGCAGAGAAAATTTAGGTGAAATGTTAAGTATAACTCTGAGGTACCAGGATGGTTTGGAGCAGCTGAAAGAGCCATAAAGGGGGATGGAAAAGCAGTTGGCAGGGCAGTAAGGTGGATAATTGCCTCCTGACATCAGCTCCCAGCAGCCACGGCCATGTGGGAAGCAGCAGCTCCAATCCCCAGGGATCTGCAGGAGCATCCTCGGGACAAGGGTCACTGATAATCCCTGATATGGGGACACAGGCTCCGGAGGATGAACCCACACGCTGCTGCTGCTGCCAAACCCAGCTCATTTCACGGACAAACTCCCCCCAGAATGGCTGCTCCAGGGTCTGCCATGGGGCGGGCTGGAATAAATCAGGCAGCAGAGGCCAATTGTCCCTTTCCTGCTCCTCCCAGCATCGATCAGGCAGCACTTGCAATGCAAGCAGCCCTTGCCATCTGCCCAGGCTGGCTGCAAGCTGCCATCTGGCCCAGGGCACAGCAAACCGAGGGGCCAGAGGGCTGAAAACAGGGAATTTGAGAACTTCCCAGCTCCCCTGATAGCCTTTTAGCTTCCCTTCCCCTTTCCATCATCAATTGTTGGGGTTTTTTTTAAAACTAAATAGCTGTTTCCAGGCAATTATGGGCTTTGATCTGCTGGCTGGGGATCTGTCTGGAGCTGGGATTAATCCTTGCAACACCCCAAAGGTGGAAGCACAATGGGGTCACATCAAGGCTTAAACATCCTTTAAACACAGCAGTACCCTGTGGATGCCCCATGATGGCACACACAGCTTGTTCCTGCACTCCCTGCCCAGCCCTGGCACTGGTTTTTGTCTCCCTGCTGGGAGAGTTCTCAGGATGAAGGTTCTCACCCTTTAGAGCATCATGGGGACAACAGGGAGACAAAGCCTGGTTCCTTCTGCTCCCCAAATCAGCACCTCCATCACAAATATGTTCATATTTTAAAGGCTCTGCAGCACAGGAATTCAAAATCTCAACCAGGGGACATCAAATTACTCCACTCAAGTGCTTGCAGTCAAAACGAAGCATTCTGACATTCTCCAAAAATCCTCATTTACCAGCCCCCAAAATGTCTTGTTGGAACCAACTCAGTGTTTATCCTGAGCTTCTTCTCCAAAGAGAGCTCCCTTTGGGGGATTCCCCTCTCCCAGGATGAATTGGTGGCACAGAGCCCACCAGGGCTGTCCCTCCTCACCCACTCTTGTCCCTCTGAGGCCTGTGGGGACAGCAGAGTGGCACCTTGAGGTGACAAATCCCTGCTGGTTTTCCAGGCAGGGCTGGAGCAGCTCCCTCCACACACTGGGTCATTTCCCTGCCTGCTGTGGAAATCACTTCCTCGCCTCCAAAAAAAGCATTTTGGCTGCAGCCACATCTTCCCAAGGCTGCTGGATCATCAGCAACGTTCAAGGCAGAGATGGTGGATGGACTGAATCATTCCCAGCAGTGAATGCTGCCCTTGTTGAGCTGTTTGCAGAGGGCAGGAGCTAAGAAAGAGCTCTGTCATCGGTGCCACAGGCTGGGCACACCACTGGGACTGGCACGTTTCCAGTCAGAGCTCCCTGCTCCAAGGGAGAAAGAAAGGGCACTGGTGCTGCTGTGCTGCAGGCAACAGGAGCAGCAGAACTCATGCTGAGGGTTTCTCTGGGGAGTTTTTGGGGTTTTTACAGCTACAGATGAATTCTGACACTGTTTCATAGGCTGCGTTTCCATGCACTGGGAGGGCAGGCCTGGATGAAGGAGTTTGTGCAATCCCTGCTGATTTCAACATGCTTTTCCCCCCACAAGTCCTAAATAAGATGTAGAAAAGAGGATTTTGCAGAGAATGGGGAAAAAATGGAAAGTTGAAAGTTGGAGATCTGGGACAGAACAGGGAAATCTGCTGAAATAAACCTCCAAGTTATCTGATGGGCATCACAGCCCCTCTGACCAAGGGACAAGGAGCAGTTTGGGAAGCTTCCACCTGGACACCTTGTCCCCAGCAGACTGAAAGCTGGGAACCCACTTCCAGCACCAAATAACCAAGTGCAGCATCCCAAACCCACCCTTTCTAGGCCAGCACTGCCATCCCCACCAGCACTCGTGTGAGAGTCCCCACACAAATCTCTCTCCAATTAAAACACATCTGTGTGAGAGAAACAGGAATTTTAAACCCCAATATTAAAGGGATTTTGAGAACTTTTGGAGAGGGGGCACAAAAAATGCTACTCTTGAAAGGATCCCTTTATTAGTTAAAATTTTATTAAACTGCAGCTGCTGGGAGCCAACAGCAAGCAGGGAATTCCAGGGCACTCCATTCCCTCCGCTGGTAATTTATGATTTACTTTTGTAATAACTGAAGCCATAAGGAACTCATTGGATTAAGGAGTCTTATTATTTATATTGTGGAACAATAATATTTAACTGCATAAAGCCACATATCCACCCATGCAGTCCATCCCTCCACTGCACTCCATAAGCAAAACCCTGGCTTGATGGGAATGCTGCCATTGAATTCCAATAGTGCCTGCACTTCACCGTGTGTGTTGTAGTTCAAGGTTGATTTTAAAAGCCTGTTACATCATCACCACAGGCAGAAAAACCAGATAAACACAGACAGAGACAGCAGCAGCATCACCCCATATCCCACCAAGGACAAGCAGGATGGGTGTCACGGCAGGATGTGGCTGCCACAGCCCTGCAAGTGTCCAAGGCCGGCCTGGATGGGGCTTGGAGCCACTTGGGATAGTGAGAAGTGTCCCTCCCCATTGCAAAGGGGTGAAGTGAAATGGTCTTTAAGGTCCTTTTCAACCTAAACTATTCTCTGATTGCCCCGGGGAAAGCTGGTGTGGTCCAAAATCACACATGGGGGATGCAGCTCCATGTGCCAGCACCCAAAAAATGCCATGAGGGCAAACAGCACTGTTAACAATGGGTACCTCACTCCCAGAGCTGGCTTGGATCACCTCAGAGGATGAATTATGCCCCAGGGTTTTGGGATTTAGGAGGAGTTGGGGATCCCCTGGGCTTGGCCCCTTTCACCCCCCACCAAGCCACTCATCAACTCAACCTGATTAAAAGTGACACCTCCCAGGGCTTTACACCAGGAAAAGATGGACTTTTGTCAGAGCACAAAAATCTCCTGGCTGAAGGATCAAAGCAGCTATCCTGGCTCTCCCAGCCCCGCTGTCAAACCTTATCTGCTTTTGCTGGAAACCCACAGCAACTTTTCCCTGCATCCCCTCCCTGGAGAAGGTGAGGCCACTCACTCTGCCAGCTCCTCCAAGCTGCGGTACACGTCATCGTCATTTTCCGTGGTCTCCTCTGAAGGGAAGGGCCTGGGAAGGAAAGGAATGACAGGGTTATATTGGTGCCTCACCCCTCCCAGCAGAGCCCCTGAACTCAGCCCAGGCCAGAGCATCCTGCTGAGCGGCACAAAATATTCCCATTTTTGTCCCAGAATGACACCAGCTTTGCTGCTCCCCGAGGGTAGAGCTGGCAGGGCAGGGCAGGAATTCAGGTGGGGAGGCTGGCTGGGCACACAGGGCAGCACTTGGGCATCAAAAAGTGCCCAAGAGCCCTTCCTGCTGAGCTGGTGCTGCACAAACAACTCAGGAATCTTAATTCCAGCCTGGTGCTGGATTTGTTGGGATGGAGAAACACCTTCTCCTCCAGTGATGGAGCCTTTCTACCTGTGAGCTCCTTCCCTGCTTGGCCAGGCAGGGCTGGGCACTCCGTGCTGCTTCCCACTGGCACCTCCCAGCAACCCCAGTGGAATGAATGAGTCCTTACGAACCTCAGGCTGCCTCATCTTAACAACTTTGTGACAGCTGAAAAAGGTTAAAACTTTTCAGATGAGATGAGGGAAAGGACACCAAAAGGGCAGAAAGAAAGGAGGGGAGAAAGCAGATTAAAGGGGAGAGGGAGGGAGTGGGGGGAATACAAGAATTCCTTGGCTCATTCTGAAGCAATAACCAAATAATGTATGAGGGAGATGAAAAATACTGTTTTAATTAAACCCCACGTATTATTGCTGGCACAGGGCCAGGCTGGGCTGTGGCTCTGCTGGGGCTGGAGCATCCCCATGGGCACAGCCAGCCTTGCTCCAGCCCCAGCACAGGGACCAGAGGGGTGGCAGCTCTGCCCATCCCTGCTGGGCATCCTGGAGAAGGCAGGTGAGGCTCCCCAGCCTGTGAACCACAGGGATGGGACACTGTGGAGGAGCAAAGCTGGCTTCATGTGAACCTCTAACTGCCCTCAGGAGCAATTCCCTCCTCTTCCCTCCCTGCCCATGATAGATTGTCTCTCCTGAAAGATTTAAGACATGGCCTGGTTAGCCCCTGAATTTGCTATTTTTGGATCCTTTCACTGGCATTAATTTGCTTTCTCTCCCCTGCGACCCCTCTGCCTTCCTTAGGTGAGCAGCTCCAGCCCAAGCATTTTGAAATAGTGCTGAGACCTGCAGCAAGTTCAATTAAAACCCTGACCAGGAGGGGAAAGAGCTGTGGTGACCCCAGCCATGGAACAGGACAATTCCAGCTGTCACAGCTGCCCTGCCTCTGCAACAAGGAGCACCCAAGGTGTGTCCAACCACGTCCATCTGCAAAATGGCAACACAGGAGGGAGGAAGGCAAAGCTCTGGCAAGAAGGCAAAACTCAGAGGTGACTTCTGTTCAAACATCACTTGTTACAACAACAACAAAAATAAATCCATCACAAGGTACAACCTCCTTTCTTTTACGTGCATCTTCTGCTCTTATTCTCTATTTCCTTCCCCAGCGCTCGCCACGCCAGAGAGAAAGGAGTAAAAGAGCCATAAAGAATATTAAAATCACATGGACACATCTCCAGCCACAAATCTGGGCTCGAGGTGTAATTGGCTCCTGTGATACAACCCCCCCATGTAAGACAAGGAGGCAGAAAAGGAGAAAAATATTTTCTAATCAGAGTTTCATGGGGATGCAGCTCCCCTCGCCCTCCTAGCTTCACCTTGACCGCTGGTGAAGGCCCAGAGTGAAAGTCAGGGCAGGGGAGGAATTAATAACCTGTGTCCCTGCAGCAGCAGCTAATGGCTAAATAAGGACTCACAGGATGCAATTACAGGGAGAAGTCACACCAGGGTGAGGATTACTAAATGGACCATCCAAAATGTGGAGCTGAAGGGCAGCTTTTGGGACAAAGCCTTGAGTTTTTCCTTTGTTCATCCCTTGCTCTTCCCCTGGAGTTCTAAGTGCAACAACACAATTTAATTTAGCTCTACCAACAGCCACTATTTGAAATATCTCCCTACTTTTGACTTAAGCTCCCTTATACATCCATTTAGGTTAATTTTTGTAACTAAACACACCTGAGCTGGCTGCAAAAACAGATTTGATGTGGTAGGGACAGACTGGGGGAGGAGAGCTCCGCTCTGACTCCCACCCCACCAGATCCCCATCAAGGCAACACAAAGAAAAGCCAACTTTTAAGCCAACATTTCTCACCAGCACAGGGTTTTCACTGAGAACCTTCCCACAGGTCCTGCCCTTGGCCCAGCCATGCAGGGAGCAGCATCTCCAACCAGGTGGGTGAAGGTTGCTGCACCTTCCCCAGCCATCAGCTCTCCAACAGCAAACACCTGTTTGGGACCAATCTCTGTGTCATTTTGGTTTTTTGGGTTTTTTTTTGGTAAAATGAGTAAAAACGTTGTCAGTTCAAAGATCTAAAAGCTCTGGATTCCCTGGGAAATTCTCAAGGCACACTGAGACTAAAATTCTGGAATTTCCAGGATGGAAATTCTCCAGGCACACTGCAATTCTTATGCAGGAGCACAGTGTATCTGGGAATGCCCAACAGTAATGAGTATTTTGAGTCCACTGAAACCCAACAGGTCTGTAGAGACCCAGTTTATTAAAATTCATTTGAAAACTTCTCTTATTTCATATCTTTAGCTAAACACCAGCTTTTTTTACTCTGCCACCATGCAGAACCACCTGCTGAGCCATTCATCCTCCCAGCCCGAGCCGGGGCTGCTGCGAGCCCCACCCCGCTCAGATGAAAAGCAAAAGCCCCCAGTGCCATCAAAGAGTGCTGGAACAGGCTCTTAGGAGATAATAAAGCTCCCAAAGAAGACTCCTTCACACACAAACCCCACAGCACTGCACAGCATCGCTGCCAGAGATCAAAGGAGGGAAGGGAAGAGGGATCGATCTGATGTGTTTGTTTTAGAGCTGAAAAGGGAAGGAAAGACCAAGCAATTTGTTCTGGAGTTTAGAGTGAGCTGCTCCTCTGGAGGGCAGGACTTAGAGCACGTGTGATACAAAGCACCCCCTTGATCTTACAAAATATTTGGTCACTTTCTGTATCTCACAGAGCTGCTTGCAAATGGGACACAGGCAGAGCCAACCACATCACCCATGGGGACAATCAATTAATATTTCACCAGGTACCTCATGCAAAAAAAAAAAAACCCCTCCCTTGCTCTCAGGTTGCCCCATGATCCCTCCCACACCACATCCTCACCGTCCACCCCTCCACAGGGAATCTCTCAGCGCTGCCTGGCTGCTCTTTGCTCTGAATTATTTAACGGGAAGAGCAAGGTAGGCTGCAATTCTAACAGCAATAAACTGGGAGGTTTATTTATTTATGAGCATATTTCAGCATCTGGGCTGCCTTGTCCTAGCAACTGAAGCCAGCCCTTCACCTCTGCAGAGAGCAGAGGGTCAGGGATGAGGCAGCTTCAGTCTGACCATTTTGTACAGCAGCATCTTGGCCTCAAATCCATGTGGGACAGAGCAAGGAGGACCCAGCATGGTTTATTTATCATTTTTCCACTCTCCACTCTCATTTCTTGGGGTCAAACACCAGCCCTAGGCACAGCAAGCCTGGTAAGAAGTAGAAAGGAAGGAAATGTCCCACTCAGGGCACTCCATCCCAAGGAGCTGTTCCCACTTGAGGCTGTTCTCAGTGGACATGGTTTGTCAGGCAAGGATCTTTTCCTAACTTGTGCAACGCCCTCAGGAGTGTAAAGGAGGGGATTTATCCCTTTCTGGAGGGGGATTCCACCCTCCCAGCACCAGCAGGATAATCTCCCCCTGTTGTCCTAAGTCCAGGGATAACACTTGAGTGTTTTAAAGAGCAGGTGGAGTGTGTGACACCCGGGAAACCTGAGCTGTTCCCATCTGCTGTCCCTTCTGCGAGGGATTTCTTCACTAATGGCAAGGAGCAGAGCCTCAAGCTGGTGCAAAGGAGCTCCTGCAGCTCTGCTGGGATGGACAGGGCTGTGCTGAATCCTCCTGGCAGAAAACCATTTCCATGGTGTGGAGTCTACAGTCTGAAATTACACCCTGCAGGACTTGCAGCTCCCCTGGCTGGGTGTACAGACCCCCTGGCATCCCTGTTTTGGGGGAAGCAGCATGGCAATGCACAGAAATCCCACAGGACACTGATTTCACCAACATTTGAGGGTTCGGGCTGCGTTTCCATGGGAGTTTGGGAGTGGGGTTCTCAACCCCACAGCTCCCATGCTGCCAGGGAAGTCCTTCTGTCCCACTGCTGAGGTTTAATGCTGCTTCAATCCCAAAATTTCACACTTTGGTTGTTCCCAGCACATCATTTTGGTAGCTCCAACCTTCCCCTTTTCTTTTTTCCTCCTTGAGGATGAGTCACTGGGGATCACCCCATCCCTGTGACTGTGCCCCCTGTCAGCCATCAGTTCTGGAACCCTGGGCCCACCACCCTGAGCACTCCTGGAGCTGCCTAAAGAAAATCATGTATTCTCCCAAGGCTTTTACACACCACTGAAAATGCTTCCCTCATTGGCTTCATGGAATTAGGCAGATTGAAGCAGCATTAATTTACCAGAGGTGGCTGGGAGCTGACCAGGCACCAGCAAAGAGGTGACCTGGAGCTGCCTCTCCAGCCCTGCCCTCGACCCAGGCAGCACCTCCAAGATTTGGTTCCCACCTGTGAAACAGGTGTGATGATCTTGGTCAAGTGCTGCGAGGTAAAACCACACTACCAATGCCTCCAAAATCCATTTATATAAAGCAGAATAGAATCAATTCTCCCTGTGCAGAACAAGACCCATCAGAGCATAGCAAAAGCTGCTGAATTTAATTAAAATCACACTTTTCTGTTACATTACTCATCTCTGGAAAGAAGCACCTCACGTGGCGCCAAATTTCAGACATGTCCTCTGAAAAATTACAGTTTGCTTTTATTTGTGGTCTGGAACTTGCAGAAATTCTCTCAGTATTAATTCTGATGGAAATTCAGCAGGGAAAGAGCGAGTTACATCACCAGCTAACACAAAGATGGTGATGATGATGATTTTGCAGGCGAGCACTCGGCGCAGTGTCAGCACCCAAGGGTGAGCTGCAGGCCCTGCTTTATCCTCAGCTCCAATCTGAGCTGAGCATTTCTGGAGATGAGAAGACAAGAAAATAACAGCTCGTATAATTTTATGTTTCAACACATTATCGCATTTTTAAAAACTCCTCGTGCACCAATGCCTCACTCAAGCAAGAGGGATGATTTTCTCCTCACTTCAGCTCCACACTGACGAGAACAGATGGATAAAATCAAAAGGGGAATCCAGAAATGTCTTTCTTGGAAAGAAAGGGAAAAAAAAGACCCAAACCCTGTGGGGTAACAGCACAACCAACCACTAGGGAATTATTGTCCCAGTAAAGACCTGGGATGCATCCCATCCAACAACATCCACTGCCTCACATTGGAAAACACCTGGTGAAAACACAAATCCTGAAATCCCCATTTTTAGCTTGCAACTAAGCAGCACAAGGAGATCTTTCAGCACTCTGATTTTTTTTCTGCTGTACCTAAGCAGCTGCCATCCTATGAAACATGTGCCAATAAAAATAAATAATCACCAAAATGCAAAATGGACCTTTCTGTAAAAGCACCACCAGCACATCCCAGCCAAGAGGGGCCCACAGTGCAGCATAAACCAGCTCCAAATAGCCCATCCCGAGGGCCACCAGGAATCCCTTCCCCTGTGAGGTGCAGAGAGAGCTGGGCTGTCCCAGAGCATCCAAGTGCCCCTCTCCAGGCACAGCCCATGGCAGTGACCCCATCCCCAGTGCTGGGAACCTCCCAGGTCCCCTATTTTAGACCAGCTGAGCCTGGAGCCCTTCTCCATCCTTGGAGCATCCTTGGGGCAAGAGCTGCATTTTGGGAAGACATTCAGAGGTGCTGGAAAGGTCCCACAGGGTGGGCAGTGACACCAGAGGAGCCTGAGGGAAGCACCAGTGACACAGCAGATGACCCCAAAGCCCAGCAAGCCCCACCTGAGCCCAGCCAGCAGAGCTGAGCTCATCAGAGCTGTGCCTTCACTAAGCCAAGCTGCTGCTGGGGAGGGGACAGAGAAGCTGCCTTTGCTTTGTGAGCAGATGCTCACGGCGTGACCTCAGCATCCCCCCAGCCTACAAAGCAGGAAAACATGTCAGAGATATTTTTCAGGCTCTCTGCGAGGATACAAACTTGCCAAAATAAATCTGTTAAGAACCTTTTTCTAAGTGGGAAAGGAGCTGCTTTGCAGCCAAGGATTCTGCTTATCAACAAATGGAGGAGCTTTATGGTGACTCTTCAAGGTTTGGTGGTGCCACAAGAATCAATGTCCACCTGACCCCCTGCTTGTGGGGTTTGTGCTGAGCTTCTCTGAGTTTGTGCTGGTGACCAGTCCAAAGATTGGTCCCAGTTCCAGGAGAGCTCTGCACAAACAGCAACTGTGCCTGTTTCCAGAATCCTCCCACAGCCTTCTCCATCCATTTTATAGCAACACTTAAAGTGTGTACAAGGAAAACACAACGGCAGTAAAAGAATAATGGGCAGAATGCAATTCCAGAGAGCCGCTGGCAGGGAATAAAACAGTCCTTGTAAAACCAGCCTTCAGGAGAAGAGGTGCCCTAACAACCTCCTCATCAGGAGACACTTGCGGACTTAATTGTTAGCGCCTTTAATTGCTTGCCATTTTCACACCCAGCTGGATCCACCTCCCATCCCCAGGGGCAGAGGGAGCAGAGACCAAATTTGATCTGCAGGGAGCCTCCAGCACGCTGGAGAATCCTTGCAAATGCCATAAAAGATCTTCCCCTATCTCCCTTCTCTCCTTCAGGACAGCGAGGGGAACATCCTGACTGGCTCCAGCTTGTGCCACCACATCTTCTGCAAGAAGTGAGTGTTTGCTGGTGGGATTGATGCCTTAAGTTTTTGCTTTTATATATTTCAGATTCTGTGCTGCTTTGGTGTGTAGTTCTGAGTTCCATATGAGGGGATGCTGAGCTCTCTTCACAGAGTAAGGAGACAAAGCAATTCCTTCTCCAGCTGGAGACCAAGGACAAATGATCCAAATCTCAGGCCCAAGAGCATAAACAATGTGGACAGAAGAGGGAAAACAAGAAGGATGGGACTGCACAACCTAAAGCTGGAATTGGACAATTAACTCCAAGATGCAAATGGAGCAGAACTGATAACAGTGAGAGATCCCATGACCTGTCGTGCATTTTGTGCCCATTTTGGTTCATCTTGGGTGCAGCCCTGGCTGGGCTCTTGTGCTGCCCAAGGTGCATCGATTGAGGCCTTTTAATAAATCCCTGCTTTATTCTTTACCTCTGTCCAGCCTCTGTTCTAGGTCAGCCTGCACAAGGCATCAGGATCACAAAGCCCTTTTTACAGGGTCACCCCACACCACAGCAGGGCTCAGTCAGATGGGGAAATGGATTAAAGTCATGAAACCTGGACAAAACTCCAGGTTTCATTTCAAACTGTTGGCTGAATCACTGAGGAATTTCCTGATCACCCAGTGGCACACATGGGATCACAGACACACAAGTGGTGCAGGGCAGGGGCTGCAGCTCCAGCTCCCTGTGCCCCCTGCCCCTGCCCTGCCTGGGCACCTCCTGCCAGGAATGCTGCTCTGCTTCTCCCTTCCCATCTCTCCTCCCTTTCCCCCACACACATCCTGATATTATTGGCAAGCTGTTAAGTACAGAAACTCCAGGGCTGACAATGCTGAATCCTCATTTTGGGCTCATTTAATTTTTTACCTGGGCAAAGAGGAGCAGGGATGAGGCTGGCAGCAGGCAGGGGCTGCAGGGAACCCTCCTTGGGTCAATCCTCACTGCAGGCTGGATGCTGGTACTCATCTGGCTGCCTTGGACTCCCTGGAGGTGGCTCTGAGCTGGGCTAATCCCAGTGCTGAGCTTTTCTCCTCTCCCCTCTCTGTCTGCACTGTGGAGATGGGAAAAAATCACACAGCCCTGGAATGGTTTGGAAGGGACCATAAGGATCTTCTCATTCCAGTCTCCCTAACCCAACTTCCACTAAACCAGGGAGCTCAGAGCCCCATCCAGCCTGGCCTGGAACACTTCCAGGGATGGAGCATCCACACCTTCTCTGGGCAGCCTGTTTCAAAAAACAGAGACAGGATGGCCAAGCTGGCCATTCCACAGGGTGTCCATGGGCAACCCAGCCCTGACAGCCCCTCCCACTGGATCTGGACTGGTCACTTTTTCTTCCAACTGACTCAAAGGGGTCCTGCCTTGGCCCCAAGAGGGGGAAAACTCATCCCTGTGTCCCTCCCTCCATGGCTCAGCCAAAGCATTGCCACTGCTCCAGCGAGAGAAAACCTCCTCTGACAACCAGGATTCACCCTCCTGCCCATCTGCAAATGTTTTTAACTTTCATTAACTATGATGCCTTCTGAGGACAGTCACTGAGGGGTTCAGTTCATACAGAAAGGATTTACTCGGATTTAGGGCCTCCACAAAGGTCTCTGAACATGCAAACCCCTTCCCGTTCTCAGCTGGGCTCTGCTGTGCACACATTAAAAATGCATGCAGGCAGCACGAGCCAATATTCCTGAACCTCCTGCTTTGCTTGCAGAACTCTGCTTCCAGGAAAAACACAGATCTCAGGGAGATGAATAAACACATGTCCCCTGCTCTGCTCAGAGCTCACTTTCAGCCCCCGGAGCACGAGGTGGATGGGGGAGCCCAGAGGATGCCAGGATGTGCCACAGGCAGCAGGGAACAGCCGTGGCTGTGGCAGGGAAGTCTTAAGGGAAAACAGGGAAAAAAAGCTTTAAGAAAATAATTATAATCCTGGTTTATTGGGACCTGCAACAAGAAGTCTTGTTGTCCTCCAGAGAGCTGAGTTTGCTCAAGAAAACTTGGAATAGAAACTCGGAAAGGGAATGAAAATTCTTGCTCCAAAGCCCAGGAGAAGCTTTGCACGACATCCCTGTGCAAAGACCAAGCTGCCACAGAATCCTCCAGGCTGGCTGGGAAGTGCCAGTCAGCGTGGGAATGGGGTAATGGAATTAGGGCTGTAGTGGAAAATCTTGACTGGATCATAAAGGCTCCTTGTTCAGGGACAGGCAGGGATGGAGCACAGTGGAACTTCTCCCTGGAAGTGCTGACAGTCCTCCAAAAAGATGGAGGTAAGGATGAGAACCAATAACAAATAAATCTCCTCTCCTGGGCAATGAGGATCTGCTCTTTGTCCCTGTGTAAAACCCTTTGGGACAACAGAGGGATCAAAATCCCAGCAAAAAGTTCCCATCCCATCAGCACCGAGCCTGCTTCCTGCAGGATTTGTGGAAGCAGCCCTGGGATGGGGACAAGGCAGGCAGAGGATGGTCACAGCAGGGCTGTAGCTACAGCTGCTGCACATTAGGCACATTGCAAATAAAACACTGCATTTGGGATGGAGTTTCTGCCCTGTTTTTGCTGCTTGTTTCTTGGAAGAAACACTCTGTCATCTCCACAGAGCTATCCTGATAGCTATCTGCAGTACTCTGGGAAACAGGGCTCCTCTGCCAAGGTTCCTGTAGCCAGAAATTATTAAGACAGAAAGAGTGATTTCTTTTTCTCACTGAACAGCACACAAGATTGATTTTTATTTTTCTCCACACCATGAAACTTATTCAAGGACAAGTAACAGGCTTTGGGATTTATTTCACTCTTAATTTGCGTGATCCTGATTCTCAGACCCTAAAATAGGGATTGGAGCAGAGCCACATTCATGCTGTGGGGCTGAAGACCATACCATCCACCCAGCACCCAAATTTCACTGTATTTACCATGGTTTTAAGCACTGTGCCTAAGCCAACAGGATTTTTCCCACTTCCAAGGGAAGCATCTTCACTGGGAGAGGGAAGAGGATGGACCACAAGGAGCTGAGGGCCAGTGGTGGCTGATGTGAGCAGTCCCTTCAGGGAGCCAGAGCTGCTGCTGGTTCCCACAAGACTAGATTAATTCAGATTAATTCATTTGAGATTAGCTTCTGTCACTGAGGAGTTTGTGATGGTGCAGCAAGAAATCACCTAATTTAAAGGGAAGAAGATGCAGCAATGGACAAAGCCAGGGCTCTGTGGCTACAGGGGACACTGAGATGGGAGGAACACTCCCAGGAGGGTATTTTCCTGGAATTACAGAATTCATTTCTAGTCTGTTCTATTTTCCAGCTAAAGGAGTGACAGCATTTTCTGTTCCTGCAGAGCTGGAGGAGAAACAGGGTTAATACACAGGAAAACAGGGTTAGAAGCAAAGGCTCCCTAAGCTCTGTGCTATTTTGGTGTAATTATGGTGCCAAAGGCTTCCAAGATAAAGGATTTTAGTGGGAACTGTAAATTCCAGTTGTAAAATGAATGAGAAAAAGCCACAAACCCACAAGAATAGCAAAGCCTCCCTTGTCTCTGGATCCCAGCTATGCCCAGCCCTCAACACAACCAACAGGGGCTCAGCCAAAGCCTTCCCAGGGGATGGCAGCTCCTTCTTCATCCCCTGAGCTGGATCCAGGACCTCCCTCCCTGCCTTGGGAAGGGCTTTGCCAGGGGTGACACCCTGGAACCCTGCCAGTGATGCCCCAAGACTTAAACCCAGCCCTTGCCAAGGCCCTGCAGTTTGTGCAGTGAATCCCCTGTTGCTCCCAGCCTCCAAACCGCTTGGATGTTCTTTTCCCTTGAAACAAAAATCGCTGCAGGCTCCTCCAGGACTCAGGGCTCATCATAACAAACAGCCCTTAACTTCCAGCACATCTTTCTCCTCAAACCCTCGCCCCTGCCTCTCCCCCCAGCCCTGCTGGGATCTGTGTTTAACAGATGGGAAGGCTCCGAGCTGCTTTTACACGTGAAAAGCTGTTCCCCTCCAGCAATCTCAGTGCAGACAAGGCAGGGAAAATATGTTCCAACAGTGGGAATCGTGGCAGGGATGCTGGGGATGGGTGGCAGGGCTGGGAGTGGGGCAGGGACCCCATCCATCCCTTCATTCTGGCTGTGATGCACCACAGATCCCACCCAGAACAGCAGCAGGACTGCTGTGGAGAAAAATCAAATGTGTTCTGTAGTTGGGGGGGTGAAAACACACACACTCCCTCCCCAAAAACCAAGGAAAGGTAATTTAGGCTGCAAACTCATCCCTGTTACAGCCGTGGTCCTAATGAGATGTTCCCAGATTAATAATACAAATGCACTCTAACAAGGAAAGCAATTGCAAAGCAATTTTGCAGGGAGCTGAACAAAGAGCAGGATAACAGCTCTGCTTAATAGGGGCTGTCTGCTGCTTTTAATTCCTTCTCACTGCTCCCCCAGAGGGGGAGCAGGCAGCACAGCCCGGGTGCCAGGGCACTCCTTCCCCTCACCAAGGATGTGCCTGACAAATCCAGGGGGACATTTCCCAGTTGTTAAGGGCAGAAAGATCCCTGGGCTCTCCTGCACAAGGGCAGGGGACAGTGGGGACAGTGGGGACAGTGGGGACAGTGGGGACAGTGGGGTGGTGCCACAGCTCCTGGGCACTGCTGGCTTTCCTGGATTCCTTGAGAAGTTCAGCAAAATCTCCAGCTAGAAACACCAACACTAGCTGAAACCCTGTTCCCTCCCCAGCAGGAACAGTGCACACAACTCCTCATATTTTCACTTATTTCATCTGAAACTATTCCTACCTACATACCAAAGGCACCCTTGGTGTCTGTTGAACCCCACTGTGTGCAGCTTCTAAAGAGTCTGATGTGATTAAATACAAGGAATATGGAGAGGGAGAGATGTTATTTTAAAGCATCACATTGAAAGGATCTTACCTAATTCCTTTGGTTTGAGCAATACTGTGGAAGGAGAGCCTGGATACTGCAGATATCACCTGGAAATGAGAGAAAAAGAGGCTGGTGTGTTTACTGAGGACACAGGAAGGTTTGGTGGGAGCCCAAGGACTCCCAGCCTGGTGCTTGGAGCTGAATCCCCACAGGAATGGATGTGCTCCAGTCCCCCCTCAGTGTCACAGTGTCACCATCAGGGCTGGTAGGACACTGCCAGTGCAAACCCTGCTTGAGGTTCCACCACTGGGCAAAAAAGACATTTAACCCTCTGCTATAAAGACATTATTGAACAGCTTCAGTTGAGGAAATTCCATCCCCACATTCATTTAATGAGCCCAGACCTGCCCTGCCAGGTTTTATGCAACACTAAGAAGCACTGAGAAAACCCTCTTACTTCGTATTTTATTACAGAAGGATTACAACTCCTTTCGTGCCTCTCCTCACACAAAATGATCTGATTGAGGCAAACTTGCCAAGACTGAACAGCTCTGACTTCTTGCAATTCAATAAAGATGCATCATCAGTTTGTCAGAGGTGAGTGCAGACCATCGCCCTTCTCTGGCAGAAAACAGCCAGCAGTGATTCAACACCAAAATATTCCCATCAGCGCTGCAATCAGAAGCAATAAAACCACCAGGTTCTTCTGAAAAACTCCCATTTTTGATGGAAGTTTTAATTGCTATGAGGAATTTTCAATGAAGAGGAACAAAGAACGGGTTTGAGTCCCCTGTAGTTTTAACTGTGTTTTACTCTTGTTCACGTTCACCATTTCAAAGCTGGGGTGATAAAAACAAACCTGTTATTTTTGGACTGGTTTCCAATCTCCTGGGATGGGACATGGATAAAGGGCTTCTTGAGTGGGCCCCAGGTGTACAAACCCAACCCCTGGAGGCTGCTGCTACCTGGAGCTGCCCTGCATCCAACCCAGCCACAGGCACCCCTCAGGTCCCTCTGTTTAGGAATTTTACTTTGGGATGCTGCCCTGGTTTGCTGAGCCACCTCCACACCACCCACCCAGGGACCACCAATCCACCCCTGGATTTTCTCCTGGGATGAACTCAGAGACCCTCTGCCTCCCACATTTTTATCCCAGGACATCATTGAGAGCTCCATCACAGACCATCCCTTTCCTCCACACTTCTGCAGCCTTCATCCTTCCCATTTTTCATCTGCCATGAATTCCAGCCCGGCTGTCAGCTGCATGTGGAGCCAAAGCCAGGGCAGCAACCAAAAACCTGCCACAGTTTGTGTTTAGCAGGTGATTTCCGCATGGAAAACAGGGAACAGAACATCCCTGAAAGGCTCCAGGGCTCATCATGGCACAAAACACCTCGAGTGGCACCTGGAACACTGAGCCCAGACAGGGCACAGAGACTAGAAACTCCTCTGGCACACCCAGCCCTGCTCCAGGGGGCTTTAAATAGTACCAGGGAAATCCCAGACTGACTGAATGAGTCTCTTCCGTGCTCTATTTTTAGCCTTCTGAAGTAAAAATCCAGTTTATGAATCAGACAGTGCCACCGCGGGGTTTGACTTCCAGGGAAATTTAAGAGAAAAGCTCCCTGCTCTTCTCACCAAGGAGGTTCCCTTTGTTCTTTGCTGAACAGCCCCAAGCTCTGCTCATCCTGGCACATCAAAGCCCAGGCACTGGTGCCAGTGAGGAGCCAGCACAGCCCAGTGAGGATCCCAAATGCACAGATCCCAAATCCATGTTCAGGTGAGGAAGTGAGGAACCAGCACAGCCCAGTGGTGATCCCAAACCCACAGATCCCAAATCCACCCTCAGGTGAGAAAGTAAAGAGCCAGCACAGCTGAGTGAGGATCCCAAATCCACAGATTCCAAATCCATATTCAGGTGAGGAAGTGAGGAGCCAGCACAGCCCAGTGGTGATCCCAAATCCACAGATCCCAAATCCATATTCAGGTGAGAAAATGAGGAGCCAGCACAGCCCAGTGGTGATCCCAAATCCATGTTCAGGTGAGGAAGTGAGGATCCCAAACCCACAGATCCCAAATCCATGTTCAGGTGAGGAAGTGAGGAGCCAGCACAGCTGAGTGAGGATCTCAAACCCACAGATCCCAAATCCACCCTCAGGTGAGAAAGCCAAGCCACCCAGTATGAGGGATCAGGCACAAAAAACCTCTTTGAAGCATCTCTAGAAGGACTGTCCCCATCTCAGGGAATATTTTTCCCAACACCAACTCCTAAGAGCAAGACAAGCCAAGCGCAGGGCCAGCTCCTCACAGATCCCAGCCCCCAGCCAGGGAAGTGTTTAAGGAGAAGTAATCCTCTCCATTTCAACAGGATTAAACAACATTCTTAAAAGTAAGTCAGCCCTTAAGTGTTTGCTAAACTGTGTCTCATTTTCCCCTGTGAAACAGCTTCTCATTTGCAGGCCAGGCCAGGCCTGATTCTGGCCCTGTGTTCGGTCAGGCCAGGCCGGGCCAGGCCGGGTCTGGGCTGTTCCACACCCACAGGACAGCAGGAGGGTCCCTGGTCCCAGCTGAGGCTTTTCCTTGCTTCTGGAACAACAGGACAGACCAAAACAACTAAAACACATATTCCAACCTGCCCCTGAACGCTTCAGGGATGGGGCAGCCACAGCTGCTCTGGGCACCCTGAGGGCCTCACCGCCCTCACAGCCAAGAATTCCTTCCCAATATCCATCTAAGCCAAATCTCTGTCAGTTTAAAGCCATTTCCCCTCGTCCTGCCATTCCATCCCTTGCCAAAAGTCACCCTCCAAGTCATTTGAAGATGTTTGGAAAACTATTCTCTGATCTGTGCATTTTTCTTCAGGAAATGTAGGGCTGTGGGTTTTAACAACAGGGGCTTATGCAGATTATTGCTATTATTATTACTTCTTCACCCATTTCTCAATGCAATTTCCTCCCTGGAAACTGCATTCAGCACACAAAATTACCATAAAAGCTATATATAACATCTCACTGACAATAAGATGGCAGGAATATAAATAGGAATATAAAGGTACCACATGCAGGTGATGCACAGAGTTTTCTCTATCAGTGACCTGCAAAGGATTCGCGGGGAAATTCCTGCTGGTTTTGCCATGACAAGTGAGGGATGCCCTTCACATTCCTGAAATTCCAGTGTGCCTTGTATTTGTGGGCATGAGTTCAACCCAAACACCCAGCTGATCATTTCCTGACCAGAGAAATCATTGCTGCAAAACAACAGCACCACAAAGTGAGGCACGAGGGCCCTGCATGTGACTTCAGGTTTAAAAAGGCACTGAGTTCTGCACATCATGGGAAAAAGAAAGAAAATGTAAAAAATAATCAAGACTCAAAGTGGGTTCCTCACACTCATTGAACACTTTGGAAAACAACGCAGTGAGTAAAGAAATGGGATTTTTGAAAAGAATAAAAAAAAACACAATAACCACACCACTTCAATAAAAAATTCACCACTTTTCTTCCTTACTTCCAACACTTTCTTTTAGGAATTACAGATTTTAAAATAAACCAAAGCCAAAGAGAAAATAAATTATTATGTTCACTGCTCTTCTACTTCCTACGGCATTGTTTATGGCTGACGGTATCTCTGAGCATCTAGAAAACTCTAAAATAAACTATTTTTTTATTTGAAAAAACAAACTGACCCAGCTGGGCTGGAGAACACTTTGCATAGGAGGAACTTTCCAGCTCTGGGCACTCCAGGAGTGACCCTGGGAGCAGGAATGAGCTGAGGGCTCACATCCAGCATTGAGCATTCCCAGAACAGATTTGCTTCTAAGCAAATCAGGAGCTCTGCCCACCACTGATAACTCTGGGCAGAGACCTCTCTGTGCCACCTCTGCACATGCCCTGCCAGGGAGAGGAGTTTTCACAGCCTGGAATTATAGAAAGTCATTTTCTGCTTTGCCCCTGAACTCATAAAGGGCAAAACAAATCCTCAGACCAAACATCCCCAGCCTCAGGCAGAAACTTGACCCCAAAAATCAGAGACACAAACTGATGGTATCTCTGAGCAACCAGAAAAACTCTCAAATCAACTCTCTCAGGTTTGAAAAAACAAGGCAGCTGGGCTGGGGAGCACTTGGCACGGGAGGAACACAGAGATCCCATTTCCGAGCTGGATAATGGCAGCCCACAATCAAAACACTGATGGGAACAGTCCCAGGGACAGGAATGCTCAGAGAAAAGCAGCCCTCAGAGCAAGGAGGATTTGATCCAGCTGCCTGAGGTGCTGGAGAATCCTGGATTTTCTCCTGCTGGGTCAGCTCCTGTTTGCTCTTCTCCCTGCACACCTGGACACTTCTCAGCACCTGCACCCTGCCCTGGGCTGGGCACCACCTGGGATTTGCAAACCAAGTTCTCACCAGCAGCTTCCAGCCTCCCATCTCTCTGTTTGCATATCCCTGTCCCATGGTTTGGACCTTGGCTGCAGCAGCTCTGGCAAACCAGAACAGCCCAGAGCGTGAGGGGAGCACAAAGCACAACCTGCTTGCTCTGGATCAGTCATTTGTGTCCTCACCTGGGGCATAAACCTGCAAGAGCTGATGCCTTGTGCAGGCTGACCTAGAACAGACCTAGAAGAGAGCTAAAGAATAAAGCAGGGATTTATTAAAAGCCTCAATAGATCCACCTTGGGCAGCACAAGAGCCCAGCCAGGGCTACACACAAGATGAACCAAAATGGGCACAAAATGCACAACAGGTCACGGGGTCTCTCACTTTTATCAGTTCTGCTCCATCTGCACATTGGAGTTAATAGTCCAATTACAAAGGTTATGGTTATGCAGTCCCGTCCTTCTTGTTTTCTCTCTTTCAGTCCATGTTGTTTATGCCCTTGGGTCTGAGATTTGGATCATTTGTCCTCGGTCCCCAGCTAGAGAAGGAATTGTTTTGTCTCCTTACTCTGTGAAGAGAGCTCAGCATCCCCTGACACAAAGCTCAGACCCACACACTGAAACAGCACAGAATCTGAAAAACATAAAAGCCAAACCTGAGGCATCAACCCCATGCCAGCCCTTTTCCCTGGACACAGAGTAGCCAGGACTGCTGCTGCTGCTTCAGCATCCTGGGAATTTACTGGGCAGTTCCTTAAATCACCATCACCTGATGCAAGCTGAGAAGAGCATCAGTCCTGGCTGGGCAGGAGGAAATCAGCCATGGTGTGATGTTTTCCTGGGATGTCAAGGGTGGGCACAGCCGCAGGGAAGGATCCAATCAGATGGGATTTTCCTACACCCATCCTCTCAAGCTGGACCGCATCCACCCAGCTGCCTGCTGAGGGTGAGGCTGTTCAATAATAACTGCTTTGGACAACTGGTTTGAGCCTTTCCAGTGCCTGCCTGGATGATTTCCCCAGTGGCTCCACTTCGCCTGCCCAGGGATGCCACAGCTTCTCCTCCCATTCCCGCTCATGCCAGGTGTGGTGTTTGCTGGCATCCAGCTTCTGGGGAGGTGCCAGCTGAGCGGATTTGGGCTGATACATACTTGATAAGGATTTCCAATCAAAGCCAAGAAAGTTTTCCTGTGATGCTGTGTCCAGGTTTCCGTCTCTGTATTCACTGCAAGGACCATGCAAGAGATGGAGAAGTCTGGGCATGGTAAAGCCTCTTCCCTCCTCCAACAAATATCTTCACTGCCACTTCCATTTGCTTTACTGCTGGTCTCAGAGCTCTGGCAGCTCCTCCTCTTCCCCAGCCCCACAGGGTGATGAAGCCCATTAGCTGTAAAGTGCTGCTTTAAGCCACACCGTGTGTTTGAATGGGCTCTTAAAAACAACGTTATTAAACCGTCACTATTTTCCATTAAACCCATGATTTGGCCACGTTACGTGCTGGCTGAAAAACATATAAATCACTGGGCAAAGCCACTGCTGATTTCCAGTGGGAACAGGACTCGTGGAGGATTTTAACAGGTCTATTTTGGGCTCTTTGGGGCTGGCATCATGTCTAAAATCATGAAGCCTTTCAAGAGTGAGCAGTCACTGCAAAACCAGCACTGTTCCCTCACAAGGAGGAGAAATGAGCAATTCGTGTGGATTTATGGCTACTGCTAGAAAATCTCTGCACTCTGTCACACCATCGTAAGTTATCCAGATGCACACACCCCATCTCCCATATTTAAGACACCAATTTGTCTTTTGCCATCACAGACCAGCTGAGGAAGGAAGGGAACACTGTCACACACGTTTGGTGTTCCTAAACCCCCATGCCTGCGTGTCCGGAGGTGTCCGTGCTCCTTGTCCCCACCCCACAGCAAACACCCTCGGCCAGGGGCAGGACAGGTCCCTCACTCTGCCAGGACACAGCGAAGATCCAAAGGCAAGAAGAGAAGAGGCAAAGCACGGAGAAAGAGCCACAAACCAGCCCAGCCACGGCGCAGCTCAGCTCCCAAACGCAGAATTAATGCCCTGGAACTCCAGTGCCTGCTTTGTGCTGCCGAGTTCCTCTAATACAACAGCAATAAAGAGTTATTCTGCTCCTTAATGGGCTCTCTCCTCCAGCACCGCTGCTGAGCCACTGCCTCGTTCAGTACTTTTATTATCTCGATGTGATAGCAGCGACTGGAGCCAGGAGCTGGCTTTGATGGGACTTTAAAAGCCTCAGGGGGGGAAACCCAGCGGCTTCTCAAGTGAACCAACACCAAAGCCAATAGAGATGAGCTGGGAAAGAGCCTGCAGCTGAATAGGGCACAGAGATTGATTTGATGGCCCTGGAACGGTGGGAGCAGTGAGCTCAGCAGCACCCATGGGCGCTGGATGTGCTCGCTCCAGATTAAAGATATTACAAAATTGCCTCCTCAGAAAAAAATCCAGCGTGTAACTGGAGAGGGCTCGTTTGCATGGCTTTGTGATGGTTACAAAAGGAGCTTGTCCTTTGGGAAAGGAGGGTAATGAGGCAGGGAAACTGGGCTTTTCCCTGCAAATTAGAGGGGGGAAAACCACAAACAAACCGGCTCCAGCAGGAGCTTGGCTCAGGTGAGCACCAGGCAGAGCTTCTCATTCCACACCCCAACACAGCCCCTCTGCTGTGTCCAGCTCCGTCCCTCTGCCCCTAATTAGCCGTTCCCTAATGAACCTGGAAGGATGCCGAGCTCTGAGCAGCAGAGGAGGGAGCTGGAGCGTGGGAAGGTGTGAAACACGTGGCAGGACGTGGGCGCTGACAGCTCCGACCTCGCCGAGTCCCTGCTGAAAGCCACCAAGCTGTGCTGGGCACTTGGCCCGGAAAGAGGGGCAGGAAGGGGGGAAAAAGGCAAAAAAAAAAATCCTTAAAAGCGCTAATTAGCTTCAAATGCTGGTAAATGGGTTTACACAGGCAGTCTGCAAACCTCGAGCAGCCACAAAGACACCTCGTGCCCAGGTGTGGGAGCACAGGGAAGGGAACATCAGCAGGATGGGTGATCCAAACCCTGGCCATGATGCTCTGGATGGATCTCTGCAGGCTTTGGAGAGCCTAGAAAAGGCTCAGAGCTCACCCCATGCTAAGCAGGGTGGTTATAATGATCATATCCGTGCTTTCCATGGATGTAACAACCAGGAATATCCAGCGGAAAGGTTCCTGCAGGCAACTCCTGACCCCACAGCACTGATGCAGAAGGATAGGATGGACAGGCAACCCCAAAAATAGCTCCAGTATTTGTCTTACGCCACAGGGAACACCAGGACAGGCTAAAGTTTGTCCAGAAATCAAGTGCTCCTACTAAACATCTGAATTCAGCCAGATTTAATTCAGTTTACTCCCCAAATTGTGGGTCAGCTGCTCCACAGCCTCATCCCCTCCTCATGCTAAAGGGCTCCAGGTCCTTCTCTGACCCCAGGGTGCCCAAAGTCAGGCCCTTAAGCAAAACCCTCATCTGCTGACCCAAAAAGAACCACCCTAACAAACTTTTCCAGGGAAAAGCCCCAGTCAGAGGCACCCTAAGTAAAAAACTGCTCAGGCAGAGCACAGAGAAGGGGCAGCTCCCATTAATTCCTGGTGCTAGAAGGTGAGGCAGGAGCCTGGCTCTGCTCACAGCTGTCACCTGGGCTGTCCTCATACCTGACATCCTGCACTGGACTGGCACAGGTCACCCAGAAAAGCTGTGGCTGGCTGCCCCATCCCTGGAATTGCTGAAGGAGGCTTGGGGCAACCTGGACTGGTGGAAGGTCCCTGCTCATGGCAGGGGGTGGGACAAGATGGGCTTTAATGTCCCTTCCAAGCCATTCTGTGCTTTTATCACTCCATGACCAGACTGTAAATCAAAAAGCTGCCACCCCATCCAGCACACCCCACCCCACCCTACCCCAGCCTTTTCATCAGCTCCTCCTTGAGGTGCTCCAAGTGAATTCCAGACTAGGGAACCTCCAAGGGTTCCTTGCACGCTGCAAGGAGAGGCTCTCCTGCAAAAACATCCCCCCCTTTCCCCCAGTATTGATTGGATTTGTTGAAACAGATGGAAAAAACAGCTAGTCAGATGCAAAACACGGATATCCAAACCTGCTTCCAAGAAACTGGCTTTAATCTGGATTAGGTTTAATCCCTTTCGATCAAGGCCTGGGATGTAAGCAGAAAATATGTCAGATTTTCACATACCTTTGGGTTCCCATTTCTGCTTGGCTCCCAAAGGGAGCTGGGAGGTCAGAGCAAAAAGGAAAGCTCTTTTTTCAAAGCAGCAAAAAAGAAAAAGAGATTTAGGAACATTTTGCATGTGCAGGAGAAATTGGAAGCATCCATATGAAACCAATCTACTTGCACAAAGAGTAATTTACCTATTGGAGAGAGAGAGAGCTCAAAATTCTCCTTGCCTGATTTCCTTCATCATTATCCCAGGTGCTAAAGGAAAAAATGCAGCCGTGTATAAAAACAACACAAAGGAAAGTGTTCAAAAGCATTTTTTTCTTGCATTTTGCAGAGCCCCCAATTTCTGGAAGGCCACAGCCTCCAGCACAGCTTTCTCCAGGGAAGTTTAAATCCTTTCCAGTCTCAGAGCAGCAGAGCTGGTGGGAGATGCCCAGGCCATGTGCAGACGGACAGACCAAGGACAGGTTTGTCCCTCCCTGCCACACTCAGGGGTTTGGTTTTGGAGCCATCATCCCACTGGATGGAAATCTCCCACTTCAAGGGAGGCACCTGCAGCTTAACACTCCAGAGGCTGCTGTGCTCCGAGCCCTGAAGCTTTTCCATTGATCCCTCAGGCTTTGAGCTCTGGATTCATCCTGCAGCTCTACTCAACTCCCCCATCCTACCTGCAAAGCATCAGCTCTGCCCCAGGGAGCCTCAGGGAAGCCAAGTCCCTCCTAAAGCCCCCCTGCAGCAGCAGCTTAACCATCACAAGGCGTTTGAGACCAGCTGTGTTTTACAAATCAGGAGAAAAACTGGTTTAAGCTCAAAGAAATTCCTGTAATTCCAACATACACAAAAAGAGGCAGGAAGCGAACAGGAGTTTTTTAAGTGCACTGTGAAAGGCAGCTTTTAGAATTTGCCTGGGATTTGCTGCTTTGATTTGCTCAAAACCTGGCACTGCTGTGTTTGCAGGGATGGGAGACCTTTCCCACTGAAGTTTCCTTCCCTGCAGCTACACAGAGTCAGGGCTTGTAGCAGGAATCCCACCACAGACTGAGGGCTGCTCCAACTTCTGCACAAGCACAGACTCACCTGGAGGAAACATCTTCACTTTCACAGCTTTAAGTTTAAAAAAAGGAGGGGAAATGGCCCAGAAGGAAGGTGCTAAAGAACTCGATGTGTCCATGTGGGAACACACAACCAGGAGAGGGCTGGAGCTCTCCTCTGCCTGCACCCCCTCCCCAAGCACCTCAAAACACTGAGTGACACTGAGCAGAAACACTCAGGAAGGAGAACAGTAGGAGGAGAAGCACAGGGAAGCAGGATGGAGTTCATTTCCTTAGCCCTAATCCTCTCCCAGACTCCGGGGAGGAGAAGCACCTTGTAAACTTGTGGGGTTTATTGTTACAAACAAAACTCCTGCAAAGCCAGCCAGGTCTGAGCTGCCTCCTTGCCCCAGATCAGCCTGTTCAATACCCATTTTTCAAGCACTGGGGACACTTGGACACACGACCAGGCCCATCACATCACCAGAGGCTGCTCCAGGACCCTGAGAGCTGCTCCTCAAACTGAGACATCTCTCGGTGCTCCTGAGCTGCACCTTCACCCCCGGACTGTTTGCAAGTGCAAGCTCCTGGTTTCATGAGTAACTAAAAACCTCTGATAAGATCACCTCCAGCATCCTACAAGAGTTCAAGTGTGGGCCACAAGGAAGCAAACTTCTCCTTTCTAAACCCAGGAAACTTTAGTTCAGATTATGATTTAAGCTCTCACCCCTTCCTCCTGAGCCGGAGGAGGCTCCCAGATCCCACAAAGCCATGTTCAGCCGTGTAATCAATCAGGGAATCATTTACCCATCTCCTGCACCACTCTGTGAATGTCTGCAAGCATCCAGCCAGTCTGGAAAATAACTGACATGAACTTCAGCCCTCCAATATTGCCAATTTAGCTGCTATTATTGCCCCTTCCAAAGTTTCTCTAAGGAAAGGAGGAGTGATGCAGGCTGCCATTCATGGAGGCAGGCAGGAGAATATTCCCCCTGCTCCCTCCTCCTGTCACATCAGAAAAAATACCCAATTTATCCAGGTTATTGAGAGCCATCACAGGAATTCACTGCTCTTGATTCAGAAAAAAAGCCCCATCCAAAGCTGTAGAAAGCTCTGGTTGAACCTTTAGTTATAGTAAGGAGAAATTCCTCATATATTTTCACCAGACTGTTTCTATCCACTAATTTTCCCTGTGTTGAGCACCTAAAGCAGAGGGATGTGCCATTCTGCTGCTGGCCTGACCCTTCCATCAGTGTTACCCAGCTGGACACCTCAGTCCCCTCCTGTCAGTCCCAAAAGTGTCACCTCTGGGTTTCCTGGAAAACAACTATGTTAAATTGCAATTCCTAGAAAAACAGGCAGGCAGCAGGAGCTAAACTAGGATGTTCAGAAGACTGAGGGTAGGGAGGAACAGTTCAGAGCAGAGAGGAGAAATTCCCAGTTCCTGAGGCGAGGTCAGATCACCTTTTTCTGTGAGTTTGCATCATTTTTTTTGGGTAAAAAACCCCTACAAATGTTTAAATTCTTATTCTGTAAGAAGAGCCACAATCAGGGGCCAGTGTTGAATACCAGAGCTCATGATTTTTGTATTTTATTCTTCCTCACTGCACAATTCCTTCCCAGTTTTTCAAAAACTGTTTCAAAAGGAAGAGAATCTGGGAAAGAACAGCTCAACCAGGCAAACCAACACTACCACGAGCTTTTCTCTTTGCAGTCATTCCATGTTTGACACAAATGAAGCCTCTCAAGACTGAGCAGTGCAGCAGCAGAGCCAAGACATCCCTGTGCTCTGGATGCTGCTCCTCCTCTTCCCTGCCCTCCCTGAAGGAGATAAAAGGGTTGGGTTTTATTTTATTACAGATTCTGCTTCGCTGGTGAAATACCTTCCAGAAATAAATGTTATTTCAGAAACAAAAAAAAAAAAAAAAAAAGGTTTTCCATCAATCATATCCCGAGCTCAGAAACAAGTCTCGCTTGCTCTCTGATTCAGTTCTCAAAATAGCAAGCCATGAATTTCCCAAATCCATGATTAACTGGAAGCATCAAGAGGTTTTCAGACAAAACTCTCTGTCTGGAGCAGCCTCCTACCCCTGGGCAGGCAAATTCCTGGTCTGGGCTTTCCAAAGAGAACGGCACATTGGGCAGAGACCTCTGACACTGCCACATTTTTTCCCTTTATTAATCCTAGGACATCAATTAATGCATTTCCACCTGCAGGAAGGCAGAGGCCTGGGGCAGAGGGAGCAGCAACCCACGAGGCATTTTCCAGAGATGCCCAGAAACCACCTCCCTCCCTCTCATCCTGTGAGAGAGGATAAATACACCCACAAAGTGCTTTGATTTGACTGAGGATTTTAAATTTAGTTGCTGCTCTTCCTCTGCAGACAGCACATTTACTGCTCCGAGGGTGACTGAAACATGCATCATCACTCCCAGCACACTGCAAAGGGGCCCAGAAAAGAACTGCACTGAAAAAAACATCCAAAGAACCACTGAAAAAACATCCCAAACACTGGCTCCCCTGACAGGGTGTCACAGCTCACAAATGACAGGGTGGAAGGGGAGGCTGGATGGATTTCCACGGTCACTACTGCACAGAGGGTGAGACAAGATGATCTAAGGGTCCCTCCAGGCCTAACAAATCCATACAGCTGTAAAAAAAAAAGGGAATAAATATCATAGATTAGATCTTGTCTGTCTCCAAGAAAAGAAGGAGTCAGGCAGGATGTTTTCAGTCGGTGATTTAAGGAATGCAAATAGCTTTGTCAAGGATGCTCAGGCAGATTCCCCAGCTGGATCCTCCAGTGTGAGCTCAGCTCTGCTCAGGACCTGCAGCGAGCCAGGATGGTTGAAAAGAGCAGAGAAAGCAAAGTGGCAGCTGGAGAGCCCTGTCCTCACTGGGCAGGGGAGGGAGCAGCACACACAGGGTGTCTGCATCCCAGGGGAACACCATCCCCATCCCCATCCCCATCCCTGTCCCCATCCCCATCCCCTGGTGCTGTGTCCCCCAGCTCAGTGTGCAGCGTCACAGCAGCTCCCAAAGTGTCACCAGCTGTTTATCAGCCACTAAAAACGCCTTTAAAAATTAATAGGAACAGATTGAGCAAGTGTGGAACACACAGTGAGCTGAAGCTTTGAGGAATTTTGACATGTGAGCGGGCTGGGAAGAGCCAGGCTTGGTACAGGAGAGAAAATGCCAAAAATACACTCACACATCATCACACAGAGAAAGGGAAATGTGGCTTGAAGCACCTTCTCCCAGCCCTTTAATCAGACTTTAGAGACAGAGAGCAGCTGGGCCGTGCACTGTGGTCAGCCTGGGGTTGTAGGGGGAGGGAAAAAAAAGGGAATTTATCCATGTGTTCATACAGGCTCCCATCACCCCAGCCCCTGATGGTTCTAAGGGCTCAGGTTTGAACACATAATGTTGATAAAGGTCATCAAGATGGATAAGAGTCCTTGACAACACCCTGTGCAGGAGGGAAAGAGGGTCCCAGCAGCCACGAAGGGAAAAACAGTAAAAAAGGAACAGGAATTGCTGGTGCCAGCAGGGCAGAGTTATCAATAAATGTCAAAACCCAAACTGCATCCCAAAGGCCACTGAGGCAAATGTGAGGATGAGAACTCACTGCTGTCACCTCAGGTATGAGCAGGTCAGCCCCAGAGGGTCAGGGAAAACTCCTCCCTGGAGCTCTTGTCCAGAACAAAGAGATTTTTGTAATCAAACAGGTAAAACTGGTTTCTGTCCTATGGAGCTCCTGGAAATGCCTGACAAGTATTTACTTGTGGGAAGGGAACAGGAAACTGGGATTTGTTCTTAGCTGGCTCTCTTGGCATTTTCTAACTGCCAGGAAGAGCACATTAAAATCTTACTGACTTCACAACAGCACCACTGAGTTACCACTGCACAGGGCATTTCACAAAGCACAAATCCCCAAAAATCCCAGCTCAGGGTGAGCGCCTGCTCAGGTGCCTCATGTGGGGCATGAAAATCCACACTGCAAATAACTGAGTGGGCTTAAAATGGCAGCAATGTCTGGAACTCCCAGAGGAAAAGCTCAGCCTGGTGTAAAACTCAAAATTGAGGAGCGAGACAGAGAAAAGAGAAAGGGCTTTCTGTTCTGATCAATACTGAGGAGCATTTTGGTTTTGTCCACTGAAAAAAGGCAACGTTTCCTGTATGTCCACAAACAAACAAAATATTTTCCAATTTTGGATTTAAAAAAAAAGCCAAAAAAAGTCCCTGAAAATTGAGTTTTAATGACTTTCCCCTCATCTGCTATTAGGGCTGGTTTTTGTTCAAAACATCTCTTTTTTCATGCCATATTTTGGCCAGATGTAGACGATGTGCTTGGACTGCAGAAAAGAGCATTTGATAGCATTACCAAGAGATAACCAGCTCAGCCCAAGCCTTGCAAAAGAAAAACCTTTTATTTCACATCAGGCCCTCAGCTCCTCACCAGTATCATCTCATCAGCCCGCGGAGCAAACCAGTCCGCAGGGAGGGAGCTGAAAGGTTTGAATAATTCCCCATCAAAATCAACTCTACCCTGTTGATGAGACTTCCACCAAAGCATCAAGACAGTACGAGACAGGCTGTGAAAGAGGGAAAATACATTCTTGTCAAAATGACATCCCCCTCAGGAGTACAATCCCCACAAAAGCGTTTGCCCGCGCGCATTGTGTCGGGTTTCAGATCCAGCACTTCTGAAACGCATTACGCCGGGTACTTGAATAATTATGTTTGACTTATTTAACAATTTAACATTCACACGCTCGGCTTTACAGCTGGCGAAATAAAAATCACATGTTTGAGGGGCTAAAAGGGAAAAAAAAAAGAAAAAAAGATGGTTTGACGATGTATGGATATTTATGCGGGAATTGCATCCACGAAAAGAACGTTCAGCTGAGCAAACTCCCTCCCCCTTGCTGGCTGGAAATGGGATTTGGGGTGGTGGGACTGGTCAGTGAGGAGCTGCAGGCCTCACTGGATTTGGGGAATTGGGTGCAAAAAGGAGGAGCAGCTGCTCCAGCTCGGAACTCCGTGTTGCCACCACTCATCCAACCCCACCTCAAAGGAAAAACCACCCCAGGCACGATGTGTGCTGACCTATGAAGTGAACAGGGATCTGGGCTCTCCTTGGAGTGTTCGCAGGCACCCCAAAAGTCACACCAGAGCCAAGTTTCCTCACTCAGCAGCAGCAGCATCCTGGTGGTGCCTCTGGACAGGGGAACAAATGGTCTCCAATGGGGGGAAAAAAAAAGACCCTCCAAAATGTCCAGTCAGCACAGCACAGTGAATTTGCCACCCCAGAACCTGCTAGGATCCCCTCCCACGTTTTGCTCCTTTCCCACTGCATACCCAGGGCATGGAGCCTTTTCCTGCCCAGTCTGTGCCCCCAGATCCCACTGGGATCCAGCAGCAGCCCAGGGAGCCCAGGATATGAGGTGGGTCAAGAGAGAGAAAGCCAGAACTGTCCTCACTGCAGCATCCAGGGAAAAGCCAGGGGAATGTCCCTGCTGCTTATCCCAGCAGGAACACCGAGGCAGCCCTGTGCTAACAAAGGTCCCACTGATATATTTTTCATAAAGTGCTTTATTCTGCTGCAGACGTGCAATTTTATCAGCACTAAGTGTTTGCAGGGTAGGAGGTGCTTGTGGTATCTGTAAAGCTCTGTCCCAAAATAATTCTGTGTTCATTAAGACCTCCATTAATCCAAGTTATTTATATTGGAATGCCTACATAATAAAACAATCCTAGCTTGCTGCCTCTCACTCTTGTGGGAGTGGGTCTGAGCCAGATTTATCCCAGTTGCCCCCAGTATGGGCAGATTGGACAGAGGCCAAGAGGTCCCACCTAAGTAATTCACTAGAAAAAGAAGAGAACAAATGAAGTAATTGCATTTGTAGTGTGTTTTAGCAAGAACAAGAACCTCTTGCCCCTAGCTCAAATTTTGTCTGTAAGAGTTTTGTTATTTTGTCTTTTATTAAACATTTTTCTGTTTCCAACACTGCATCAGAAGCCACCCTGCTGATTTTATGCCATTCAAAGTAACTGAGCTATCTCAGGTGCAATGAGTCCCCTAAAAACTCATAAAACCTAACTCAAGGAGTAACCCATCACAGACACACACAGAGCTGGAGATGTTTGTGGATCTGGAGTGCACTCAGCGATGTCTTCACTCCCTCCTGGCCCTGCAGATCCCCGGGATGTTCTGGCAGGGATTTCCCTCAGGGACTGTGTGCTGCCTGCTGGGGGTGATGGCACTGTCACCTCCCCTCCAGTGACTCCAGCAGAGCTACTGGGAGCAATCTCCCTGCTCCCTGTCAGGCCAATCACTTCATGATATAAATGATGTAAATTAATGAAACATCCAGCCTCTCTTGCTCCTGACAGCGTTCCCAGCAGCTTTTGCACTGACAAAGGCTCCCAGATGGGCTCCAGGGCATGGGCAGGTCCCAGCTCTCCTCTGAACCTTTGTGAGAAGGGCTCTCAAATGCCCTTGGCCCCTTCCCTGCCTTTGGTTTGCTCCATTCCACACAGGAACCTTCTCCTGCCCTTCCTAAGAAAGCAGAGCACCTTTTCTGTGCTCTGATGAAGGTGCCAGAACACAAACCCAGGGGCTCTCACATCGCCCCACACCCTGGCAAAGGCCCCAGCTGTGCCACTTGAAGCACCATGAGCTTGCTGGGTTTCATCCCAAACACAAACGCACATCCCACAGCTTAGGAGAGAATTTTAAATGAAATACTACGAGAGGAAGCCCAGCCAGGCCCATCCACACATCCCACAAAGCAAGCTGACATCCTATTGTGTCTTTCCAACAGCATTTCCCAAATGATCCCAGAAAGCCCAGTACTGTTCCCAGCTCTGATGCAGGATTCAGACTTGTAGGATTCAGACCTGTAGGATTCAGACCTGTGGAAATGCCCAGCTCTCCTCTCTGGCTGCTGGCCCTACCAGCACATCTGTGTTCCTGCCTTTGTTTGCCTGGGGCCACATCTGTCCCCGGAGCTGCTCCTGCACTGCACGGTGCCATCAGGCTGTAACTGATCCCTCACTGCAGGAAAAAACTTCAAATAAATACAATTACAAATAAAGAAATAACGCAGTGCAACCTGTTAAGCTGACAGCTGGGGTGCTCCGTGCCTGTTGTCACCAGGATTTTAACTTCAGAGCATTTCCCCACCCGGACACAGATGAGTCACTGGTGAATCTGCATTGGGGATGTAAAATGTGGGGCTCTCCAGTGCTCCATGTGCCATTCCCCTTCCCAAACCCCCTCTAAAGCTGCGTGACAGTCAGACAACAGAGTGGGAACGATAAGCTTTGATGGGGAAAAACTATGCAGAAAACGGGCCAGAACTGTATTAAAGTATATTAAAAAGCCAGCACGGAGAGCAGTTCAAACAGCTCCCTGTAAAGCAGCTCAGCTCTCTGGGGCTCTGTTTAACAGACATCCTTTTATTAGAAAAAGTCGCTGAAGATGGCTGTTTAGCACTTCCAATAAAGGATAGGTGCATGGGGATGGAGGGTTGGGTTTTTTCCATTAAAACTAGAGAAGAGTCTGGGGCTGAAAGAAAGGGAAAAGCTCCAGATCCAGGATTTTGTTTCTGCCCCGTTCATGAATGCACCAAGATCTGAACTGGTCACAGCCTGGGGGGGTTCTCTGGCTTGAAGGGTTCACCAGTCATCCAAGTGGTTTTAGATGAGGAATAGGTACTTGGATGATGGAAATAAAGAAAAAAATGCCAAAGAAATAAAGGGTGATGAAAAGAGAGGCTCTGCAGCCTGCCCAGCATCTCCCCTGCCCCTCTGACACAGCTGGACACAGCTGGCTGGCACATGGGGTGAAGAACATGACATCTTTCATCCCAAAAGCCCTCCAACTGGAATCCAAGAGTTTGGCAGAAGCCTCCAGCTACAGCATTTTGCAGAAAAATCTATTTTCTGTGCTCCACAGCCAGCTGAGGGCAGGAATTGCAGCAAACAAGGAAGGAACATCTTCCCTGGCAGAGCCAGGCAGAGCAGGGGGGTTCCTGCACTCTCACTTGTGCTCCTCATCACACAAGAGCTGCCAGTAAAAATCCTTCCCTGGTAAAATCCTTCCTGCTAAACCTTGGGTCTGCTCCAATTTTCTCACCGTGGCATGTTATTAATGCTCATTATCATCAAGATTTCAGAGTGCAAGCGAGATCAGGTTTGTTTTCCACCCAACTGTGCTTCCCACAAATCTCAAATCCCAGCACAGCAAATGCCTGGAAAGCAGTGAGAAAAATATCTAAAGGATTATGGAATAATCTTGGAAAGACCATGGGACTGTCCAGGCCCTGAGTAAGGCAACACCAACATCCAGCCCAGTTTTTCATCAGAACATTAAAAAATGACGCAAAATTGCCTTTGATATCAGAGAAGGATGACCAGGGAGGCCATCTGGCTTTAACCAGCTGATCTTTTCTCCACACACCCCTGTCTCCAGGGCAGACCTCAGATTTGTTGCATGATCTAAGCTCAAACATGGCAAAAACAGGCTGGGGATTTTAACCCCAATCCCACTGCCCGGATTTTCCCACTTTGAGCATAAAGAGAATGAGAATTGAGACACGTAAAAAATAGCACTGTTAAAAATAACATTAAAAATGCTCCTATCTGGGCCCTCAGGCCCACAGAGAAAGATGTTTCATTATCCAAGTCTAAGAAATTAATTATGCTTTAATCATTTTTTCAGTAAAAAAGGCAAATCTTTTTGGCTTGCTTTGCTCTTGAAGGGGAACCCTGAGCCAAGCTCCACTCCTCCTTGTTCATCTCATCCAGGATCCAACCCAGGGCTCATTGGAGCATCTGGGATCATCCCCCGGACCAGCCCCCAGGCTTTACACCCCTCCATGTCCCACACATGGTGCCAATTAATAAAAACACCATTCATAAACACAGCATCAGACAGCAGCTCAAAGCATCTCCTCTCCTCCTCCAAAACAAGCACGATCCTCTTTTCAGGCAAAAAAATCAACTTATTATCAGTTTTAAGGGGATCAGACGAGTTTGGCATCACATGAATGAGTTCAGCACCACACCAAGAAGCTGCCACCCTTTCTTTTGGCTCCTCCAGGTGTCAGTGGGACACTCCAGGCCCTGGGGTGGCTTTCAGAGCCACCCTCACCCTGGCTGGTGCCGGAGCCGCTCGCCTGGCACTCCAATCTGGTTTCCATAGAAACAGGTGGATAGCACACAGGAGCTAAATCTTATTTACTGAGTTAAAGAAAAGGGCTGCACAAGCTGTAATTTAGTCCTGGGGTAAATATGACATTATGAGAAATACAAAGATTTCCACAATGGCAGAGAATGTGGCTTTTCACTGCTGGTTTTTCCCTTTCACATCAATTATTATAATAAGATTAGGATAAATCAATGCACACCTCCTTTAAAAAGTCCCACTGCCCGAATTTCCTAATAGATATTTACACAAATTTTTTTTTTAATTAAATGTTACGATTATTTCCTCTTCCCCAACCAGAAATAATCCCATTAACAAATGAGGAAATCTGCATTTAGTAACAGGTTCTACCTTGGCCATAACCATCATTTAAAGCAAGCACCATGACCTCAAGTCCAACAGGATGCTCTCAAACTGCAAGCTCTCACTTTTTTCCCAACAGATATATTTAGACCAGACCAGAATTTCTCTAACAAACCACTTATGGACACCTGAGGGAAACGCTGCTTGCAAACATTTAATTTTGGGTGCATCCCTTGCTCTCTGCTAAGAAGGAGGGCTCCTTGTGTGCCCCCCAAAAGCACCCACACAAAATCTGTCAATGCTTTGAATATGAAGATTTATAGGTTGGAGATATCCCTCAAATCACTCTGCCTTGCCCTGCACCACGGCAGGGTTGGAATATGTATTATTTGGGATGAATAATACATGATGGTGCTGTAAATCCAGTCCCAGCTGAGCTCGTGCTCCCCAGCAAGGAGCCAGGAAGGTTTCTGGGACCACACCGAGCTGGCTGCAGGGAGCATTTATCTCTTTGCTAATGAAGGGAGCTGCTGCTCCAGCCTGGAAAAGGGGCTGGAAAATCCTAATTAATGAATGGTATTCAAACCCCACGCACATCACTCTGTGTGACAGCCCCAATCTCATCCCATCAGAGACCCTGGGGCTCACTCCAGCTCAGGCTCAGTTTAAAATAAATGAGACACTGGCAAACATTTCCTGACTGGGGGGGACAGGAGGGTGAAGTGTATAATGTAAGGAGAGGTCATTGAATAAAGGGGACCTGCAAAATTTGGGGAAGGATTGTGTTCAATCCCCTTTAAAGGCACCCATTTTGGAGGACAGTGGAGGTTGTCCCCAGTCCAGCCCTGTCCCCAGGATGTGCCACATTTTCCATGCCACGTCATCCATCTCATCACAACCAGGCCAGGAATCAGAGCAGCCCCTTCCCAGCCCAGCATTTCCCTGGGCTGGACATTCCAAATTGTTCTTTTTGAAATGACCAGGCAAGTGGCTTTTCAAGGCAGCCTGACAGCAGCATCTGATGTTTTCTCATTAGCTGAGCTGGGATGACATTGCTCATGGCTCTGCCAGGGTAATAAAGGAACCAGCCAGCAAACAAAGCAAAAATCAATATGGATGAGTGTAATATTTTTCATAATGTCTTTATTGTGCACAGCCTTCCTCATGCAGCTATTCACAGACACACTTTCTCCTATTTTTTTTTTTCCCAGGGAATGAAGTGATGGGAAATGTTCTTATTCCACACCAGAAAGCCCAACAGTGACTCATCACCCCTGAAGAGTTTATAAATTAAACCCAAAGATGAGCAGACGAAATCAAATACCCAGCCTAACTGGTGGTGCTGATTTTTCAGACACACCCTGAAGCCCCAGGTGCTGCTGGTGACACTGGGGACACCCACATGGCACTGGGGCAAGGAGCAGGAAATGGGATGAGCCCCTGGATGCTGGTGGGACGAGCAGAGGAAGAGAAATGACACTCAAACAGGAAACCTTGCAAGCAAACACAGCAGAAGCACATCCTTGCCAAAAGCATCCTCTCCATGGCAGCCTGACCCCAAACAACCCGTGCTGAAGGGAGGGGGGAACTGGGAGCTCTGGGGGTGAAACACAGCCTGGAAACACCAGGGAACTGCAGCACAAATGGGACCTGCACCAAGGATCATCCCAGCCCAAAAGAGCTGCCACGCAGGGAAAAACTTCCAGGCTTCCAACTCCCACCTGAGGCTCTGATGCATCAGCCAGAACCTCCCTGCAGCCTGGCTTTGCTGCCTGTGCCTGGTTTTGCATTAATTGATTTTGGTAAAATTTCTTTTTCTTAAATTTGATTTGATAAAATCAGCAGCGTTTCCCTCAGGTGTCCATAAGTGGTTTGTTAGAGAAATTCTGGTCTGGTCTAAATATATCTGTTGGGAAAAAAGTGAGAGCTTGCAGTTTGAGAGCATCCTGTTGGACTTGAGGTCATGATGCTTCTTTAAATGATGCTTATTGCCAAGGAAGATTTTTAGATTTGATAAAGTTCGTTTCTGGTGAGGATTGAAGGAAGTTTTGTCTCTTTACCTTGCCAGTGAAAAAGAAAAGAGAGTGTGGGGGGAAGGAGAAGTGTTCTGAAGGTTTATTCTGATTTCTTATTATTTTTCTTTTAGTTCTGTTAATAAAGTTTTCTTTATACCCTTTACAGTTTGAGCCTACTTTACTTTCCTCTTCCCCCTGGTCCATCTCTCACAACAGGAAATGAGGAAATAATTTCTAATAAATGCACAGGCATTTAGCCAGCATTAGACCCACTCCACTGCCCCACAGGGAGCCCTGGATTTGGGGCTGTGCCCCTTCCCTGCAGCTCTGCCCTGCCCTGCTTGGCACCAGCAGAGACCACTCCACTTTTCATTTATTTATTGCCAAGCAGTGCTGCAGGATAAGCATGGAAACACCAAAATTCCCCCCCCTAAAAATCCCTGGGCAGTGAATCCACTGCCAGAGCAATGTGCCCATTCCTGGCAGGGACTGCCACCACGCCAGGCAGGATCAAAGGCTCCTGACATCAATTAGGTAATTAGCAAAAATGACCTTAATTACCCACCCTGAGCAAACACCTCTGGAGCAGCTGTGCTTCCAGGCTTGGGGTGTGGAAAACCTCCTGGACACAAAGGTGAAGCCACTGTCAGACAGCAAAAGCCTGGATGCAAAGCTTGTATCTGATGCCAGGCTCTAAAAGCCACTGCCACCCTCTTCTGTCCCCCGTGTCACCTCCTGACAACCCCACTCCAACTGCTTTGATATCAAAGCACAGAGTCCTTCAATCCCTGAGCCAAATCCACCATCAAAAGGCACCTGGACACCTCAGAGCACCTGGCTGGATGCAGACAGGGCTGTTTTTATTTTAAAATAGCCAGTTCTGCTGCTGAAAGGCTGAACCTGCCTGCAAAGTAACCCAGAGGCTGCAACCCCCAGCCCTGCTCACAGCCAGCACCAGCAACCCCACACACACTTTCTTTGATTTTAATTAGTCCCAACCATGGCACAGCTGATTGTCCCCAAAGCATCCACAAAAGGAAAATCATGGCTTTTTTTTCCAAGCAACTGGTTGGTTTTTGGTACCTCCACCAGGGATTTCGAGTTTAATAAAGGAGAAGAGGAAAAGCAATGATTCCTCTGTGGCTTTGCTGGTGGTGAGTAAGCAAAAAACCATTGATTAAAAATGAGCAATGAGAAGAGGAAGCACCTCTGTGCTCCATAAACACTCGGGACACAATGGTTTATACTGTACATAAATGGAACTCAGGGAAATAAATGAGCTCTTCTTGGACTCTGGCCTGATGGCAGGATGGAAGCAGCACTGCAGGAAGGGACCCTCTGAACTAACAGGAATAAGATAACAACAAGAATGATGGAAAAGAGGATTTTACCTGGCTCAGAACGAGACAGGCTCTGCTGGACATTTCAGAGCTGCTGCCTCTGCTGTGGCTCCAGCTGGGACAGCCCCAGCCAGGCACCAGGGAGAAGTGGCAGCTGTGAGAAATTCCAGCCTGGCACAGGGTGCCCAGAGCAGCTGTGGCTGCTCCTGGATCCCTGGAAGTGCCCAAGGCCAGGCTGGACAGGGCTGGGAGCAGCCTGGGACCGTGCAAGGTGTGCAGGAGGGGTTGGAACTGGGTGAACTTTAAGATCCCCTCCAACCCAAACTGTTCTGGAACCTGCACACCTTCAGCACTGATATCCAAATCAACAAAACCTCACCAAACCCCTGCAAGCAATGCCATTTTCCAAATTTTCCAAACCACCTGGGCAGTGTGACCAAGAGAAAAAGCAGCAGGAGGATGCCTGGGCTGTGCTCTGCACGTGTCGAGCTGCAAGCCCCAGAGCAGGGAGGAAGCCAAACCACGCCTGGAGCAGCCAAGAAAAACTGAGCTGTATTTATACCCAAAGCACTGAACAGCAGGTAGAAAAGCAGAGCTCCAATGCAGCTCTGTGCAAAGGGGAAATGGGGGTTATCCATATTTTTAAGGAATATTTGGTAAATTCAGTGCTCCACGGCTTCAGAGCAGGCAGCTCTGTGCACCCACGCCGGGCAAAAAGGGAAATAAAAGTTGAAAATCACACACAGCCTGGTCAAGATCTTTTCTCCTGCTCCCTCATCCAGATTCCCACTGGGAAAACACGAGTGTGTTCATTTATTGCATCTTCAGGTCTGTGGGGGAAGCGAGGCACAGAGCTTGGGGAGAATTTGCTTTGGGCAATTGAACCTTCACCATCACCCCAGCACCACAGCCAGGGTCCCAGGGGAGTTACTGCTGCAGAAGGCAGGATAATTCTCCAGGGGAAAAGGGGGATGGAAAGAGTTTTAACTCCTTGCAGGGGAAAAAGAAATGTGTTGGAGTTCTAGATGCTAACAATTTTAGGCTTTCTGTACTAACAAACTCTAACTCCCAAAAAACCACCACTTTAAACCTAAAGCCAAAAAAATCCCTTCCAAAATTAATTAATAGCACTAAAATTACAAGTATATAGTTAATTAAAAGTGTATAATATCACAGGGTGGAAAACTTAAAATTTTAAGTTTTAAAATATAATAATATATACAAAACAAAATAGAAGTTTTAAACCAAAAACTAATCCTTCTTCTTTACCTTCTTCTTCATAAGTTTAAGCAGTATTTTGTAATTAAACAAAAAAGTCCTCATTGCAGACTTCAAGTGATTAGTTATTTAATGAAAAATAAAAATAATTTAAGAATCATTTCTTAATTAAATAATAATTTAATAATAATTAAAAGACCTTATAACTAAAGATTGTTAACCACTTTGTACCTTATTAGCAAAGAACTACAAAACTCACTACCTGAGAGGCTATATAACATAAATAAGAAATAATAAACCAAAACCCAACAGAAATAAGGGAAAAAACAGAGTTGAGGATACAGAGCACAGCTCAGCTCCCTGCACAAACACATCCTGTGGCCAGAGCTTTTCATCTGCTGCCAGGGAGATAAAGGGAATTCCTGCCAGCGAGGCAGTGCTGGCACCAGGACAGCAGGAAAAGGGCCCCAGGAGCCACTCTGCCAGTGCCACCAGCCCTGGGGGACACGGTTTTGGGGACAAGCTCCAACCAGCCCTCCTCGAGAGGGGAAAAAGCCACGGAGTTCTGAGCCCTGCCTGGAATTCCTGTGCGAATGATGGAAGGAAAACACAGAGAGAAGTCAGGGCTGGAGCCAGGGCTCCCTGCAAGGGACACAGCAGTGACAGCAAGGACAGCACGAGCTGGAGCTCTTGGCTCCTTGGTGTGGATACTCCAACTTTTGGGATGGATCCATGACCAAGAAATAGAAATCACCAAACTGCCCATGGATGGAGGGTGGGGAGGGTTTGGGAAGGGTCAGGCTCTGCTCCTGCACCAGCACCAACCCCTGAGGCTCATCCCAAGGGAATCACCACCCCCCAGAGCTCCCTGCACAAGGAACAGCTGGAAGATTATGGGATTTTTGTCTGGAAACAGCATCTGATGGAGGCAGGCCTGGGGGGAGTGAAGGGGGACAAAGAGAGGACAAAGCAGACAGACAGGGATGGGAAGAGGCTGGAGAGGCTGGGGGTGTTTAAGCCTAGAAAGGTTCTCTCCAGGATTTACCACAAAGTAGCTAATCTGCACTAACAGGAGTAAAACAAAGAGTGATGTCACCAGCTCCATCTGCTTCAAATTTGCTCTAAGCTTTAAATCTCCCTAATTAAAATACAAAAAAAAAAAAAAACCAAAAAAAAAAAACCCCACCAACATTTGCTAAATGAACCCAAAGCGAAGCAAACATCCACAAAATGCTCAAAACACTGGCACTGGGAAGCTCAAAGGAGTTATAAAAGGTTACAAAAACCAGCAGGGTGGGATGGCACAGGAAGGGGCACAGTGACAGCCTGCTGGTTTGGGAGGTGACAGGGTGACAACCTGCTGGTTTGGGAGGTGAGCACCACCCAGCCCTGCTGAGATCAGGCTCAGCACAGCCCCAGCTGCACTGGGGGCTGATGCTCTCTGCTCTGGGGGCCTTTTAATGGCTGTGCAAATGGAAAATCCGATGAGGCTGACACCACATCACGTTGTCACCTCCTGTGAGGTCTGGTGGCAGGTCAGAAATATTTTTTCCAGTGAACTCTTGAGCAGGAATGGGGCTCACTGGCAGTGAGGTCATTATCTGCCACAGCTCTTCCAGGAAAAGCTTTGGGGAGCTTGGGATTCCCCCAGGAACACCTCTGAAAGGAGAATCAGCCCAGCAGCACCTGGCAGAGGCCCAGGGAGCACCTGCTGAGGAGCCACCGTGGTGTTTGCCCCCAGAGTTTGCTCCAATTTCATGGCAGGTCAAACCAACCCTGCAAACACCAGCTCCAAGGTGATTTCCCCACTTCCACCCCTCCCTCCAGCCCCTCGGCTGCACCCCGAGAGTGCTGCCCTGCATCAGCTGCTCACACACTGAACCCTCCCGGCGCTGAGACTGCAAATCCAAACCAGCCCAAATTTGCCAAAGCATCAGTGGTTTCACAGCCTGAGGCGAGGCCTCGTAGGGATCTGCTGGCTCAGAACTGCTGAAGCATCAATATTCTCCAAAAAACTCAGCGTGGGGCTTGTTTCCTTACATCACAAACAATTCCAGGCCCTTATCTCCCCAAAAATTTAGACCTATACAGTTTTTAAATTGATTTATTAAGGATACACCTGTATTTCAGCAGCTGGTTCTTCTCCCCAGATGAAAGTTCCTTCCCTAAGTTTATCCCACAAAACCTCTGGGCATCAGCAATATTGGGATACAGGGCTGCTGCTTCACTGCTTTAATATCCCAGCTCCCACAGCTCCTTGGGATCTGATTTATAACTATAGCAGAAAACCTTATTGGAATCAAAACTAATTTATAGACTCAGGAGGGGAAAAAAAAAATTGACATCTTCTAGATCACACACCGTCGCTGTAAATCAATTTCCATTTTGTGCCCCTGGTGCAAGCTGCTTCCAGCCTGGGTGAATAAATGCCAGGAGTAATGAGTTTGGAAACAACCAGTAACAAAGAAATGACAGTCACTGAAAAATCCTTCTCCTGCCAGGAAACCCCAAGTGCAGATTAAAGCAATTACCAAAACCCAAGTGATGAGGCAGAGGAGATGGGCAGTTTGAACAAGGAGCTGGTTTTGTGTCTTTTTTTTTGGTCTATTTTACCTTCCTCCTCCAAACAAAGCCACGGCTGATGCTCAGTCCTCTCCTCCTCAGCAAATGCTCCACAGGAGCTCTTCATGGTTGGAGGGGGATGAACTGAGCAGCAATTTGGGATGTGGACAATGAGTGTCCCAGTGATTCGAGGCAGGGAAAGCCCTTGGAAAGCAGGAGGGGGGCAGGAGAGGGTTGAGCAGGGAAGGGCTGGACATGGAAAGGAACAGGAGCCACCCCTAAGGCAGCCAGCACTCACAAACACACCACGGGGTCAGTCAGCAAACTGCAATTTCCTGCAGGATATCTCTTCCCTCTGGCTGCTTCTGCCCTGCTTTGCTGCAGTTTGAAGATTGTCCTCATCAAGGGTGCCTCATCTCCCTCAAGGTTTGGGCTTTGGGGGTGGCAAATGTCATTTCACAGCCAAACCCAGCGGGAGAAACACCACAGGCACCTCCTCACACAGCAGCACTGGAAATGTCCCAAAGAATCTCTTTTTTCAATATAAAAGGTGGAGGAACAGTGGATAAGAAGTTTTGTGGTGCTCTGTATCAACAGGAGCACAGCCAGCTGAGGAACACGACTTGCAAACCTTGCCCAGAAACCTGAAAACCATCCAAGTGTGAGCTCCTGTGTGCAGGCAGCCCTGCAGAAGGCCTGGCTGTCACCAAGAAGATGCTTTCAATGCCATCTGCCCTTCTTTGGAAGCCTCAGCTCCATGGGCAGAGACAAAACTCTTTGTTTATCAAACCTGTGCTCCTCAAGGCATCTCCTGGTGCTCTTGCTCCTGGTGGTGCCAAGCCCTTCACAGAGATTTCCACTCACAAAGAGGTTTGAGAGTAAAATCAAGGGATGTAAAATCATCCACTTTTACTGTTACCAAAGATTAAAAGCCAAACACAAAGTGTGGCTGACAGCAATCAGCTCAGAACAGCCAGACATTGTTTCACTCCAAGAAAAGAATGAGATAATAACTGAATAAACTCACAAGAAGGTGCAATCATGGATGAAAGCAGTGCCCAGGTGAGACTTCACACACGTGGGGATCAAAGCCCTCTCTGGCTGAGGACACAGCCACATCCAGAGGCACACATCCCACGTGGGGATTATTTGGGGTTATTTCTGTCAGGTTTCCAAAGAATTTGGCAGCTGCATCCAAGGATCCCAACAGCCCCTGATAAGGAGTGATCCTCTGACCACTGGAATCGCTTGATGTATGGAAGTAATTTGAATTTCTGCATCAGAAATGCAAATTCAGCCCTGGGGCCATTCTCCTGGATGTGGCTGCTGGCACACACCTGCTCCAGAGGTGAGTTCTATGGAAAATAAGAGCGAAACTAATTACTGGTCCCAGCAGCACTGAAGCTTTTGTTACAGTTCAGAAGGGAGAGAAACAAAAGACTGGGATGAAAAAGCACCAGGGTGACTCGTATTTGTCTTCCATTAAGAAAAGCCTGGCTAAGACAGATCTCCTGCATTCAGGGGAGTGAAAGGCAGTGCCAGGTCCCATCTGTCCTTGTCTGGCCGTGTCCATGGAGGGGGGGATGCTGGATGGGAGGAGGTGGGTGCCAGGGCTGGACTCTCCAAACCACCCAGTGATGCCTCACACAGCAGCTCTCTCCAGGGCTGGGTGCTCTGAGGTTTATAAAATACTGATGTGCAAAGAATTTGGAGAATTTCAGGGAATCAGCCAGGATTTTTAAAGAAGGTGGGAGGTTATCACCAGCACTGGTCTCTGCTCTCTGCTCCAGCACACCCAGGAGCCACCCCTAGTTACTGCATGCTCTGAAAAATCAACATTTTTAGCAACAGAAGAAGAGTAGAACACCCAGAGTTGATGTAAAACCCCAGAGAGGCTCCCAGCAGAGAAATCAAATGGAGCAGAGCATAAGCATGACCTCAGGATGCAGAGCATGCTGTGTTTCCCAGAGGATGAACTGCATCCCTGGCTCTGGATCCTTCAGCTCCATCATCTCCCACTGGAAGTGATGGGGATGGAGCACCCTGAGCTCACCCTCCCCACTGAGCCTCTCCTGGAGAAGCACCACCAGCAGCTCCAGCACCCAAAATTGGAGCTATGGGAACAAAGCTGAGCTGAAAAAATAATAAAGTCTGCAGGTTAAGGCTCAAGAGGGGTGGTTCAGCTCCCCTGCTACAGAGAGATGTCCCTATTTACCAAGAATTTCAGCCTGGCTTCAGAAGGACCATCACCAAAGGCACCACAGCCACGTCACCTCCCCTCCCCTGGCACACAGTGACAGCAATTCTGGGTGTCCTGCTCACAGAGGGACCACGAGAATGGAAACTCGGCAGCTTTACACCTTCAGCTGCCTGCCAGGGGAAGCTGGAGAACAATGACAGCAGTTCCTGACACCGTTTGTTTCTGCAGGGAAAAGCCTCTGCCAGCCCTGGAGGAAGGGAGCAGATGGCCCCGAGCCAGGGCAGGCACCCACACACCCCCGGCCACGTGGCTGCTGCACAAGGGCAGCCCCAGCTTTGGCACAGCCCACTCAGCACTGGTTTAAAGCTCTTGAAACCTGGACACGAGTGGGGAGACCTCCAGCACAGCCCCAGGGCCAGGCAGGAATCAGGGATCCTGCACTGCTCCAGGGCTTTCCCAGCCTGGGTGACCCAGAGCGGCAGCGAGGGTTGGGAGCTCCAGCACGATGTGACCTGAACTCCTGGAGTTTCTCTGGGTCTCCAGCTCGGGCAGGAGCAGTCCTGTGGCAGCAGAAGAGGCAGCAGCATGGCAGCATCTCTGTGAACCCCAGCCACAGGGATGAGAGGTGGTTGGTACCCAGCTCCCACTGCCCGCGCTGCGCGCTGCTGGATGCACAGACAGGCTCCTGGATGGACAGACAGGCTCCTGGATGGACAGACAGGCTCCTGGATGGACAGACAGGCTCCTGGAAGTGCATTTATTCCCAGAAAAACCCATCCAGAGCCCATCTGTGGGGCACAGCACAAGGAGGAAAACAACTGTGCAAAAGGGAAAGGGAATGGAAAGGGAATGGAAAGGGAATGGAAAGGGTCTTTCACTCTCATGAACAAAACCAAAGCCCCAAACGGTTCAAAACAAACCACAGAGTTCAGCCTGGGACCACAGTCGGGGTGAGTCTTGCTCAAGTGACAGAAGCAGCCTGATCTGAGCTCTGCAAACACCCTGCAGTGTTCCTGTGGTTTCCTCACAGGACCAAACTGCAGCCTCTTCCCTCCTGCCTGAGCCTCCAGGGGCTGGAGCCCCAAGATCTGCCCTCTGACTTGCATCACCACCTTCTCTCAAGTCTAAACACTGATAAAACATGAATATTTATATTTTATGTAATTTTAATATATTTTTTATTGAAAGCTACTGTGCCCAACACTTGCTCGTGTGACTGAAGGAGAAATCCACTCTGTGCAAAGCCTGGCAGAAGTGCAAGGGAAGCATTTTCCTGAGATTGACAAGATAAAGCCTCCCATGATTGACAGGACAAAAGACTTTTGTTTTCAGTTGATAGGCAATGCAGTAATTTTCTTTAAACGGCATCTTTTCTCCCCAAGTCCTTCTGGAAAAAGCACCAACCACAGGCTGAACCCCATATTGAGCTGTATTGATCCCCTGCCCTGGGGAGGAGGCTGAAAGCCAATGACTACAACATTTTCCATGGTCCAGAGCCTGAAGAACCCAAGAAAATCAATTATTTGAGAGCAAACCCCGCTCCTGTAACAGACACAATCCCTGTGCAAACAGGAACATCTCACCCCATCACCCTGTGGGTGAGGAGAGCCTTCCCTGAGAACAAATCCTATCCACCCCTGCTTGTTTTCTCTTTTTCCTGCCCTCATCAGCTTCCCTTGTCCAGCAAAAAAACCAAAAATCAATTCATGCCATGAGTGCTATGGTGACAAACTCATTTTGGTGGATGTGCTGCACATCCCAAACCCCACAAACTCCAGCAGCCCTGACCCTGCACACACTTGCATGGAAGAGAAACTCCATGCAAGAAACTCATGCCAAGGTTTAACCCCTCCCCTCAGGAATAACCTTCACAGCTGTGACTGCAAAGGACTGTAAAGAGTGGGTGTCACCCCCTCCATGTCACCTTCAGGGCTGATAAAAAGCAGGTGTCACCTCATTTATGTGACCTTCTCAGACGTCCCAGTGAATTATTCATTTTGGGGGATGCTATGGAAAGGAAGGAGAGGAGGACACAAGCAAGGGATCTCTGTACAGCTCCCAGCTCTCAGAATAAAAAACTCACCGGATTAAATATAATTTTAAGTGAAGACAAAACACACAGTGTAAAAATTAAAAAAAAAAATAATCTCAAATAATTTGCTGTTTAGACAAAACTATCAGCTGCATTTCAGCCATTTTTTTCTTAATTAAGAGTTTGTCTGGAGAATTAAATAAGATAAGAAATCCCCCTTCCCTGCTGTAACCATTGCCAGGACAGTAAAGAAGATGTTTTGTGAGTGCATGAGGAAAATATCCTGGCTATCCACATATCCATGGGTTATATCAGTATCTGTAATAAAAATAACACACTAAGTCACTTCCCCCAGGGAAAATTACTAGGAATATATATATATATATATATAACACACAAAGTCATTTACCTCAGAGAAATCCCACCACGTTCACCTGGAGGGACAAATCTTAGTGAGAACATGGGACAAACAAACCCAACTCTCAGAAACCAAACCTGCCCAGTGGAACAAATAAAAACCTGCACATTTATCACCAAAATCACAGGATAAAAACTCATTTTCCTGAGTCATCACCCAGCAGCAGAAAACAGCCAGAGGCAGGAACTGTGCGAGCTGCAGCCTTCTCCTGAAAAATAATAATAATAATCCATAAGCAAAGGTGTGAAAGGCCTCTTTGGGGTCCCTGAGTGGGGAGACCCCTAATAAAAGTTCTGTGCTAGAATTGAGAGATGAATGGGCTCTTTTTCAGTCTCCAGGTTGCTGTTTATTTCTTATTTTATCAAAAATTCTCCACACCGCCGGCACCAGGCTTAGCACGGCGAGGAACACAGCAAAAAGATGTACAGTTTAAGGTCTTCTAAAGCCATCTTGTCCAATTAACTCTAAAAATGTGCTTTATTTCTACTTTTCTACCAATAACTAACTAACTATCTGGCAGGCAACACCTGCATTGTGACTTTCCCCAACCAATCACCCAGTGCTGCCGACACTGCAGGAAATGAAGAAGGAGGAGGAAG
>VWZV01000954.1:255935-292712 GCA_013397155.1 Irena cyanogastra | reverse complement strand
GAGGAAGGAGGAGGAAGGAGGAGGAAGGAGGAGGAAGGAGGAGGAAGAAAAAGGAGAAGATCCTCCATTTTGTCCTCCATCTACCTCCACACTAAAAACCTAAAAGTCTAAATTTCTCACCCTGTGATAACTACACCGCCATCTACTCTACACACTCACAGATCCCACCTCATCCCAAAGCCTGGGAGTCCTCTCCATGGACACAGGTTAAAGGCAGTGCTCTCAGGAGAATCAGGGCTTGTCAGAACAGAGAAACATTCCCTGTGCCCCGGGTTCCACCACAAAGGAACAGAAACATTATGGTTTGAGTGTGAATAATGACTTGGGAGGGGGGAAAGGAGACAGCCACGCCTGGTTAATGACACAGCTCCCATCTGCGATCTGTCTCTGCACTTCCCCCAGAAGTTCATACATATTTAAAAAGGCCAAGAGCTCCATTACTCCTCACTCCTTACAATATCACAAGATTAGAGTCCATCAGGGAGAGAAAGGCAAAGAAAGCATCACAGAGAGGGGGGAAATGTCACTGTGTGATTTCATCCTGGTGCTGTGGCTCTGAAGGGGTTTGGTGCCAGGTGGGATGGGATGGGATGGGTTTGGGATGGGTTTGGGATGTGTGAGGGGAAGGGATTGGGAGCAGGCACGGGGCTCAGGCTCTCTGGGAGGCCAGCAGGGCTCTGCTCTCAATGTCCTCATTGTTCTCCCTGCAGAATCAGCCTGGAGAACTATTAATTATGAACCAGAGCTCCCTGCAACAGTGAGGAAAAGCCACCCCAGCTCGTTCTGCCCCAGCAGCAGAGATGGCGGGTGGCACTTTGGGGTTTTTGGGGTGTTTTCTCCTTGTTGCTTTNCAAAATCCTTCCCAAGCAGCAGCAGCAGCACAGACTTTGCCCACCTCAGCTCCTGACACTATTTTATACACAATTCACTGTATTATCTTCTTCCTGCCCACACTGTCACCATCCACTGGTGTAAAAACTTGATGTTTATTCTGTTTGCACAATTAAAAATATGGAAGGAAATATGAAATTACCCAAAATCCTTCCTGAGCAGCAGCACCACAGACTCTGCCCACCCCAGCTCCTGACACTATTTTATACACAATTCACTGTATTATCTTCTTCCTGCCCACACTGTCACTGTCACCATCCACTGGTGTAAAAACCTGATGTTTATTCTGTTTGCACTATTAAAAATACCGGATGGGGAGAGAAATATGAAATTATCCAAAATCCTTCCAGAGCAGCAGCAGCATCACAGACTCTGCCCACCCCAGCTCCTGACACTATTTTNTTTTTTTTTTTTTTTTTTTAAGAGCGAAGGGGAAAAAAATTTGAATTTTCAGTTAATTTGTGACTCAGAAGGGCAGGCTGAGTTTCAGTAAGTTCCCTCACGAGGACAGAGCTGTAATGGCTTTGTGCTCATGGTTACCCTCCAGGAGGGCTCAGCTTCCCTCTCCAACCCCGAGCCCAGAGCCAGCCAAGGCCAGCACAAATCCCACACTCAGACTTTGATCCCACCAGGAGCATTTTATCACCGTCCCAAAGCACTCCAAGTCAGCTCCTGGGGGATGGAGCAGCCTCCTGGGGAGGTCACAGAGCAGGATGGGCCTCGAGGCTTCCTCTGGAATGGAGTCCAGCCCTTGGGGAATGCAAAACCAGCAGTGCCAAAAATCCTTCCCGAGCAGCAGCACCAGACTCTGCCCACCTCAGCTCCTGACATTATTTTATTCAGAATTCACTGTATTATTTTCTTCCTGCCCTCACTGTCACCATTCACTGGTGTAAAAACCTGACGTTTATTCTGTTTGCAAAATTAAAAATACTGGGGAGGAGGGGAAATATGAAATTACTGAAATGCCCCAGAGGTTACCAAGGTGGGAGCACAGAACCCCAAAGCCTCACAATCTGCATCTAATGAGAAATTTGTGAAGGAAATTAATAGAGAATTAATAAGGAAATCATTAGAAATGATCCTGCTGCCCTGGCTCCATCCTCCCCAGCAGCTCTTCCCAAAGTTCTCTCACCCCTCATCCCTCCCCACCCCTCAGCTCCATATCCTTGATTACCAACTCATTTATGCAGCAACCAAAAAAAAAAAAACTCCAAAGCACAGAGACTAAAACATTAAAGCAATAAATATCTGGGTGTTTATATAAATCATCACATAAATATTTTGGCCGCAAATTGAATTGATTTTTCTCCCTGCTTAGGCAATATTGATGGGGTGATGTTTTTGTGCATTACAGGACTATTTTTTTTCCTCTCACAAGGAAAAGGATGAAGAAAGTCAGCCCCAGTCATACCATGAGTTCTTCCAAAAGCTGAAAGAGGGTAATTTCACCACAGAATCATGGAATGGTTTGGGTTAGAAGGGATTTTAAAGCCCATTTCATCCCAATCCCCTGGGCAGAGACAGTTTCTGGTATTCCAAGGCAAATTCTCAGGGCTCAGGTGATGCAAAGGACTCACAGATAACCAATACCAAAGTCATCAACTGCAGTTTGTGCTGGAAATCTTGTGTGTAAGCCTTGTTTTTGGGGATTTCTGCTAGATGGGTGGATACAAAGGCAAGGCTTCAGGAGAGTTTGAGGCTCCTGATGCTGAAAACCAGGAAAATTAATGGCACTGTCCGAGATCCTCCATGGAGCTTCATCCTTCCAGGTGGACAAAGACAGCACTGCCAAGGAACTCACCACACCCAAATTCTGACCAAAAAACAGGAATTTAGGCAAAGCACAACCCCAGCTCCAGAGGGGCAGGCCCAGCCCCAGCGTTCCCATCCCACGGGGAGGCCCAGACATTGAATTTCTCCGTGTCAGCTCTTTTTTAACCAGGGAAAAGCCAGCTGGAGCAGGAGGGGACAAAAAAACCCCAGTGATTCTCCATTAATTTTAAAGCTGTTCAACAACTTATTGCTCCACACTGGTGCAGCCACACGCAGCACGTGCAGCTCTTTTCTCTCCGCCACGCTCCAGCAGCTCCTGTGTCTTTGGGGGCCGGGGTCCCACCACTGCTGACAGGGATTTAATTCACTCTCACTAATATTTTATCCATGCTATTAGGTCATGTTTCCCTTTCCACTTGAAAGGCATCTCCAGCTTACCAGCAGCAGCAGAATTAATAGAGAAATCATTAGAAAGCAGAAGGCCGAGGCCGTGCGAACCGCGCGGCGCGCGAGATTATTTCCAAACAATGAAATTAATTGGTGTCATCAGCCACGAGCAGCGAGGCCCAGAGAGCTGGCATTAAAAAACATGGCAGATTATTGACAGCCCCGTGCCTCCTCATACATAAAAGATTTGATGGCGTCGTTTTATTTGATTATTTCCTGCGCATGAAGGCTCCGGCCTGCACGGGGAGCAGACAAAGCTGGGACGGTGATCCCGCAGCCAGGAATTGTCTGGAACGTCAGGAATTGGTCCTGAGGCTTGAGGCAGAATTAACCAGACTGATTTTTAGTGAAAGTGGCTTCTTTTGGACAGCTAGGATGCAGGCGTTTGCCTGTTGAAGGCACTTTTAGGGAGTATTCCTACTCAGTACTGGCACAACCCATGTTCAGCTGAACCCTGAAACAAATCCCTCCCAATCCTCCAAATTTCAGGTTTCTATCTCCCTGGCCTCTCCCATCCCACCTTGGTGACCCATGGAAACCACACAAACAGGAGCAGAGGATTTTGAGCCTAAGTGGAAGATTTTGGCCCTGGCTACACTATCTTCCCCTCAATATTCAAAAATTGCTGATATTTGTGTAAACCCCACCCACCCGAGAGAGGCAGATGAGGTGGGATCATCTGAGCAAAGCAGGGTGAATAGACAGTGGTTAAAAAAATAAAAATTAATCCCAAGTCTTGAGAAGGCATGTGTGAATGTGTTTTGTTTTGGAAGAAAAAGAATAAATAGTAGCCTAAAGTCAGGATAATATTTATCCACATGCTTCACTTTGAAGTTGAGCCCTTGTTGACTTCACGTGGTGTGTGCACACACTAAAGTCTCCTGGAGAAGAGGCTTTTCTGAAAGCCCAGCCTTGAGCAAGGAGAAGAAAGGAAACTCTTCAAAACCAGGTACTAATGGAGAAAAATAAACCTCATCACCAGGGGAATTACCAGTGTCCCTCCCAAATCCAAAAGGGGATTTAAACAGCTTTGTCACTGCACCGTCTGCAGATCTGTGGAGCAGCCTCTGAGCTCACAGCACTGAATTCCATGGCAGGAAAAACAAACTGAGAAGAGCAGCCCAGTTAATCTCCAAGATAAATCCCTGTTCTCTTGGTTGCTGCCATGAAGAGGAATTTCTCTGTCCTGCCTCTTCTCCCTGCCTTCACTTGGGAGGAACACCTGGGGAGCTCCAGGCAGGGGGACAGGCAGGAGCAGGGACAGCAAAGCCCTGGAAAAAACATCCAAGAGCCCTGCAGAAACTTCTCAGTCCCACAAAGCAGGGAGTTTGTCTCTTATCTCCAGCTTATTTCTGTTTTTTGAAGCAACTCAATGCATCCTTGGCACCCCAAATCCGAATTTCAGGATCCAAACGACACCTTTATGCACTTTTCACATACCAAGGGGCAGGAAATCAAACAGCCCTGCCTTTCCCCAGACATGAGGGTCTTCCTTTCCCCCTCAATTTTTCTTTTCCCCCAAAAAATTCCAAGATAATCTCATATCACAGATAAAAACCCTCTTTCATTTCACCCTCGCAAACAACGGGAAGGAAAAAGTTTCCCTCTCCATTTCTTGCAGCTCTTATCACTCTCCACGGGCCCTCCAAACTAATTTCCTAAATCCTAAAGCAGGATTCTGAATTCCAGCCTGGCACCCTTAATGAACACAACTGGGTAATGGCTCTCCTCTGACCTTCCTTTCAGCTGGGTCACTCGTATTTATGGTCATGCTTCATTTTTCCTTAAGTGTGCCCCTGTTACCTCATTTACTCATTTATGTTTCAGAGGAGAACAGGGTAAAAAATGGATTTAATGGACCCAGAAATAGAACGGAGGAAAACCACAAGAATCTAAAGATCTGCTTGTTCTCCAGACAGCTCCCACCACCAGGAACTTCACTTTCATGGATTCTCCCCTCTTCACAAGCCTTTCTGTGGCAAGGCAGAGCTGGAAAAGCAGCTGGGAAGAGTGAAGTGCCTGAAGTCAGATGGGTTTTGGGCCATTTTACACCCTGTTAGACCTTTTAGAAGTGTCTGCTGCAGCTCATGCAGACTTCACAGAATGAACAGCTCCCAGCACAGAACTCCAGAAAGCTTTCTGCAGCATCACCTGCCAGCTCAAGTGGCTGCATCCCATTTTAGCTGCCTCGAGGTTTTCCAGCACTGCCCTGTCCCTGCATTTTGAAGGTCCCTGGCACTGTGAAAACACAAATCCCAAAGCTGAGCATCCCTGGCCTGGTCAGTCTCTCCCTCCCTCCATCCAGGCTCGTGGTCTGAACCTTCCCTTGCTTTTCAAAGTCTACCCCTCAGCAAGGTGAGGAGTGATGAGCTGCCAGAGCAGGGGGGTGAGGTGGGGAAGGTTCAGGCTCTGCTGCTCCTCTGAAGGATAACTGCTCTTCTGTGAGCCATTGAGAGAGGAGAGGCACATTAAAATCACAGATCCATGGAGTCCCTGAGCTTGGCAAGGACCTCCAGGATCATCCAGGCCAGGCACTCACTCAGCACTGCCAAGCCCAGCACCAGAATAAGGCAGGGGATGTGCCCAGCACTCCTGCAAGGGACACTGAAACCCCTTTATGTCCCCAAACCTGCTGGGGAGGGGGGAGAGGTGCCCCCAGCTTGTCCCCAGTGGGAGATGGAGGCTGGGGCACCCCTCTGGTGTCACAGAGGATATGGATGTCACAGCCACAACTGTCCCCTCCCCTGGCCACCAGCCCTTGTCCCACACACAGCAGAGTCATGGGCATGAGTTTGGGCTCCCTGATCAGAGCAACTGCTCCAGCACAATCACCTGGGACCCAGCCAAATTCCCCTGCAGCCCACAGCCCACCCTTCCAGGAGGATTCCTGTGGGGGTTCACCCTGAAGGAGGAGATTTCAGGGTAGCCAAAGCCCCTGTGCTTCAGGCACACAGAGGGAAAATAAAATCCCCTCTCCATCCCACCCCTGCTCCCCTCTCCAGCTCCCAGCTGCAAACTCAGGGCTGAGGGGCACCCAGGCAGGAGCAATCTGTCATTTTCCTGCACGAGTCTGCTTAGAGGATCCACCACAAGTGCTCTGCAATCAGGACCCAGCCCAAAGCTGCCCAGACTCCAACATTATGAACAAAACCTCCTCCCTGGCATTTTAGATTAAGCCTCAGTCCTGCAAACCTTGCAATTACTCATTAACTGAGTTTTCAGCGTCATTTTTCAGGTTTTTATGCCCTTGGAAATGCAGAAAAAGCCTAAAGCATTGCACAAGTGCTCCTTTCTCACTTGGAAAAAAACAAAACGAAACAAAACAACAAAACCTCCAGAAACAGCCTTACAGTAGTGCTGGTTTTAAAATAATTCACTTTGAAAGTACCTAAACCACAGATCCTGAACTCTCTGCACGTCCATGCTCCAGCCAGGGAGCAGAAGGCCCAGAAGAGCCAGGAAATCCCTTCCTTAAGGGACAGCCATGGTGAGAAGGCAAAGGACGTGGCCACAAAGAACCACCACAAAAATCCCTGCTCCCTGCAAGGCTGGACGTGCCCAAAATCCTCAGCCCCACAACTTTCCTGCAAACCCCTTTCCTGAGCTTCTCCTCAGAGCTCTGCACCCACAGCTGTCCCAGCCTGTCCCTGTTTACCCCCAAAAAAATCACATCTGGCAGCTCCCCAGGAGAAACAGCCCTGTGAAAACACAGCCCAGCACGATGCCAGCAAACACGTGTTAACCCTTTTCCCTCCTCCAAATCCCTCCTTTTCTTCTCCCTTCTCCATCTCCCGTTGGCTTTCAGGATCCCCAGCCAGTGGAACAAGCTTGGGGTTTCCCAGTTTGGCCAGGATGGGGAAGTTTGGTCCCAGGACGGGCTCGACATTTCATCAGTGCACAAATGGAATTTGCCAAGAGGCATTTTAAGAGTCAATTCTCCACACTCCAGTAATTAGAACAATATTATGACCAAAAAAAAAAATAAGGTGAGGGGAGGGCAGGCAGCAGAGCTCCCACAGGGATTTGGCTGGATGGGGAAAGGGGCTGAGCAAACACCCAGAGTCAAGTGAGGCCCCAAGGCAAGAGCCCTTCACAGCACCCCTGCAGGCTGGACTTCAACCAAAGCCTTCTCCACTTCCCGGCTCTCCATTTTTCTGTGCAGGAGTGTTTTTAAATAAAATTTCTTCCTTTGAGAACAAATATGGGGCTGATGAGCCAGACCCAGCTCCTTCAGTCCCTCATCAAGGTCAGTGGGGTTTTGCTGTTTCCAGGCAAGCACATTCAGTTCAAGGTCCTGCTTCAGACACTCCCAGTGAGTAATAAACCTCTATTCTTTTGTGAAGAGTAAATCTCTATTCTTTTAATGAAGAAACAGACATTGAAGTCTAATCCCACTGAGCACTCCCAAAAATCAGATTCTCACAGAAGAGCTGTCATCTACACCTACAAAAATCAGAACAAACTGTTGCATCATCTGAATACACATAAAATCATCTCTGTTATAACAGGATGAACACCCCAGCTGGAAAAAGGAAATAAACCCAGACAAACCCAGATGCTGGTGGATCCATCTCTAACACCTCCCTGGCCACTGGAGCATCCTCTGCAGGGAACTGGAGGCTCTGTTTGCCATACTGGAGTTCCCAGTGCAGAACCAGCTTCACTGGGGGGTTTCCAGGGGGCCAGAAAATTAATTTTTAACTAAAAACCCATTTGCTGCGCAAGTGTGGCTGGTGTGAGGCCAGCCTGGGAGCAGGGCTGCCGTGGGGGGTTCAGGGCACTGCACAATGGTTACTCAGAGCTGCTGGAAGTGGGACTCAGTCAGTTCAGCTCACATCTGCAGGGAGCTGTGATCTCAGCCCCGCTGCTGGAGCACAGAGGTCCCTTTGATAAATCCCTCTGTACAGGGACTGCAGCACTATTTCCGCATGAAAGGAATATATTCCATTTTTTCCAGTCATCTTTGCAGTCCACTGGCCTGGAAGAGCGAGTTTCTCTCTGCTGCACTCCGTCAGGCTCAGGTACAGGCAGGGGAGCTGTCTCACACCCTGCCTCTCCAAGCATTTATTTCTATCAGCCCCCCAGCACAATCTCCAGTTGTTTTGCCTTTGATGTGTGCCCTGAGCAGAGTTTGTCACAGCAGATCACACCCAGAGCCTGCACTCAAAATCCTCCCACTTTTACTCCCAGAGCACTCTGAAAGGCCTGTGTAAAGTCTGTGTAAGGGGAAGAATCTTTCCTCTTTTTTTTTTTCTTGAGAAAACTCCACAAAGCTCCACTTCTGCATCCCTTCTCTGCAGAGAGGTTTTTAAATCACATTTAAAAAAATGCACATTTTAAACCAGACGCACAAACCCAAGAGAGTTCACACCTGTGTGACAGGTGACATCCACCACCTCTCCCAGGGATGCACACACCAGCAGCTCTGCAGCTGTGTCTGTCCCTGCTGCCACGAGGTGTGGGACAGCACAGGACTGCCAGGCCTGCCTCTGCTTCTCACCACTGCCTGGCATCAAAATTATGCCCAAAAAATGAAGCCTTGCCCCAGGATTAGGATGGGAAACTCCACGTGGCTCCAGCTGCCAGCCTGTTTGCACACTGCTCCTTCCCAAGGTGTTTTTAATCACTTTTTTCCCCAAAAACTTTAGTTCCAGGCTGTGAAATCCCCACCATCTGTCAGGCAGGGAGGTGAAATCCCCAGCACAGCTCCCTCAGCCTCCCCCACACAAGCCTCACTCATTCCAAGGACTGCAAACATCAGTCAAGCCCACGCTGGCTCACAAATTCCTAAAATTACAACCACAAGAGGCCTGGAAGAAGAAATAAGAATCCCTGACAAACCCCACCAAGTGCAATGCCCATCATTAAATTCATCTATGGTGCTGTCCTGCCACCATCATTAGGCTCTAGCCCCTAATTAGCAGGGAGAGAACGATGTGGGAGAGGGGGACCTTGCCTCCCACACCATTAACACTGAGGTGTAAATGAATTTTCTGCAGCATCACCATCTCATTAAGTGGAGCAGCCAAGCACTGAGGGTGAGCAGGGATGTTGTCCTGCTCCAGACAGCAAAGGATGTGCCACCCTCACCTCCCTGGTTTGGAACCAGGCAAGGAAAAGCTGGGAAACAAGGGGAAATTGATATTTCAGATACCCTTGCAGGTGTCTTGCTCATTCCAGCTTCCCTGGGGATGTTTAGAGAGAAGTTTTTCAAAACCTGCTCCCAGCCACTTGCTCCTGAGCAGCCCTGGGATCCTGTGTTATCACCTGGCTCCTGGTGTGCTGCAGCAGCACAGAGACCACCCCAACACCCTGCAGCTCCAGCAAATTCCTGGAACTGCCACCCTTTGTACCCTCACCATCCTCCCCACCCCTCCTGTGAGTGCACCCCAATGCCCACCCCCATCCTGCAGGTGGGAGGGATCACAAAACCTGCAGGGAGTTCTTGAAGGAATATTTAATTTCTGAAGGAAAAAGAGGGAGAAAAAGAAAAATCCCAGATCTGGAAGCCCTCCAAGAACAAACAAGCAGCCCATTCTGACAGCCAGTGGAACAAAACAGTCCAAGATGGTTTTTTCTTTCCCCCATGAAGAAGTGTGGGAGGGAGCTGAGGAGCCTCCCCAGCATCCCTGGTTCCTAAAGCTGTCCCTGCCTGGCACAGTCTCAACACCCTCAAGTCTCTCCAAGCACAGGAGAATCCAGAGACAGCAAACCTCACCAAAGCCCCACTCTGCTGACATGGGTTTCAACACATTTGTGTCTGCACTGCTGATTTACTGCAAAACATGAACATTTCCCTTCCAGGGAGTGACTTTCCAATGTAAAACACGGAGCTGGCAGGAGCTCCAGCCACAGCCCATCTCCCCCAAATCCTGAGCTGTCCTGGGGACAGGGCATGGGACACCCAGGCTCCTCCTGGCATCAGGATGTTTGTGTTCAGGTGTGATATTTCAATTATTAACTTGTACCAGCTCATCTCTGCCTCAAGAAAATTCACAATTTCCTACAGAAGCCTCTTCCCCCTCATTTTTTTTACCCTGTTTTATGAAAGATGCTGTGCTCTGAGCACTGAGGATTGTGGAGTGCCAGAACTTTCAGCCTGGCACTTTCACTTTTTACTAAACCACGTTTGCACCCACGTGTTAATCTGTTTCTAGAAATGTTAATTATTATTTCTATCATTTGGCCTTGGGACAGTCTCATCATCAGACACTGAGGGTTTCAATGAAGAAACAGAAGAGTTTGTTACAGAATCAAAAATTCTTTTTGTTCCAAGAGTCCCTGCAGTGGTATCAGCCAGGATGGATTTCCTTCCTTTCCCAGAGCACATGATGCTGAGCAGTTAAGCCCAAGTGATGAGAGATACACTCACAGCACCAAGGCACACAAAGCCTGGCTTTGCCTGCTGGCATCTTGCACCCACAATGATGTTCACTGAATCATTTAGCCTCAAAAATCCCATGACATAATCAAGGAGGCTCAAATAAAACCACACAATAGGCAGAAACTGTTGGATCACCCAAAAAAAGCCTGGCATCTCCCCTCCCCACTTTTTGGGGACACCCTTGTAGGTGTTTTAACACTCCAGGTTTTTTTTTCCAAAGTAAAAAAAAAAATCCTTCTCTCCCTGATCTTGTCTAAAATTAACAAAAGGAGAACTCAGAGAAATCAAGAAGGTACAAGGAAATCAATTCCATGCACATTAAGGATGTGCATTTACCCACTCCTGATCAATACTTTGCATTCCAGAGCACTTCCATCACTGCTCCAGGCCTAACTGCACAATTCTCCCATCAAGACTGTGAGAGACACAAAAATCCTGCCCACACTTGTTTGATCTGAAATGTAACACCCCTTAGTGTGACCCCTTGGAAAAATACTGGGGAAAGCAACCAAGAAGGGGGGGGAAAAGCAAAAAAAAAAAGGCAAAACTTCCCAGAATGAATATTTTGACTTTCAGCTGCACTGAGAAGCTGCACCTCAATGAACAGCCTGGAGTTTTGAGTAGGGGAGGAAGGAAGGAGAGAATCTGCCAGGACTAAAAGCTGCTCCTGCAGGGAATACCAGAGGGCCACCAGCTGCTGGATTGTGGCATTTCCTTGGGGCCTGGAGGTGACACCAGGGCCACGGGTTGGTGTCCCAGAGGTTCTGCCCTCAGGGTGCAGTGAAAGATTAACTGAAGGATTAATCAGCAGTTTGTTGCCTAAGCTCAACTGGAGGCTGTGGTGCTGTTTGTGAAGCCCTGAACATCCCAAAATACCCCAGCACCAACTACCCCAAGCAACTGGGAAGATCCAGGGCAACACTCAGAGCAGGGAGAAATTGAAATTATCAGGATTTGGAGCTTAAAAATGCCCATTACTGGAGGAGTGGCTGCACCAGCACATCAGGGCAAACATCACCCGGCAATGGTCCTGGCAGGGCACAGCCAAAGGCACTGTCTGGTTCAGGCTTGACTGGCCCCAAAAATCCTAATTCTGTGTTTTGGGGAGGTTCAGCACCAGGGTTTCTGGACACACTGCCAGCACAGCCCCAGCAATGTCCTCAGGGTGCCCAGGAGTGTCCCTGCAGCACCCCAATTCCAAACCTTGAGCTCCCAAACCCTAATGAACCCTCAAGCTGGCAAAGGGAGGGAAGAGCAAACCCAACCCCTGCTGCTCCAGTCTGTTTTTGCCATTTGGAGCATTCATCCCAAAGTCCAAATCTCCAGAACAGCTCCAGCAAGGTCATTAAACCAAACCCCTGGTGCCCAACATCACCCACAGCTCCTGCAATGGGAGTTAATCATCAACTGCTTGCAGTCACAGCCCTGCCCAGGCACCCAGGGCTGCCTTCCCCATGTTCTCCCACACTTCCCAGAGGTGGGAATTCCCCCTCAGGCAAGAACTGCAGCCCCAAAGGCTCTGGGAAAAAGCCTGGTGTGGGCACAGGGTGAACATTGGCTCCTTCTTTGGTGGGGACAAAGTGTCACCAACCACTGGGCAGGCAAGGAGTTAAGTGGGTTTCTTCCATGCAATGACACAAAAATCTCAGGCAGGCCAGTTACTCTACTGCTCCCTTGGGAGTTTTTAAAAAAAAAACCAACATAAAACATACACGCCCTTCTTTTGGAGAATTCTCCTCCCTTCCCTCCCCACCTGCCGGGGTGACACAGAAATCCAAGATGCTCCCAGCTGCCACAGGATCCCCTGGGCACACAGCCAGTGCCACAGAGCCATCTGAGGAGCTGGCACAGCAGGCCACGACACGGGAAGCCCCTTCCAGGCTGCCTGGACCTCTGGGGATTTGTAAAAATAAGGGGCAGAGCTGGGATGGGATGGGACACCCAGCCTGGCTGCCAAGCGCTGCTCTCTGCTCCCAGACACTATTGCTTCATGCACTCCATGGTGCAGAGAGAAAACACACTGCTTTTAATATGTTCTTGGCTGCAGGAGGTCAGGAAAAAACCCTGAAAGTCAAACTGAGAGAAGAGGAGCTGCTCCCAGCAGCAGCAGGTCACAGCTGGCACTGGGTTTGCTGAGTTACAGCAGCCCTATATCCATAATCTCTGCAGTTTCTGCTTTTCTGTATTAATTCATATAAATCCCTCCCTTTCTCTGCCCAAACTGTGTTAAAAAGGCACCTTTAAAAATACAGCTGCAGGCCTAGTGGCTCCTACATGGTGTTAGAGATGCTGGAGGGAGGGGAATTCTCAGCAGAGAGACAGAAACGCCAACCACCAACTCTCGGTTATGAATCCCTTAAATAATCCTGACAACACTCCCCACCCTCCTGCCTGAAAGCGAGCAGAAAACTGAGTTTTCTGACTCTCTGGCAGCAGAGTGGGGTGTGACAGAAAGGATGGGAGGGGACTGTGGCAGCTGAGCCCCACCAGAGCTGTCCCAACCCATCCAAATGGATGGCAAGGGGGAATCCTGCCTGGGGAGGTGGTGGAGTCACCATCCCTGGATGTGTTTAAAAACAGCCTGGATGTGGCACTCGATGCCATGGTTTAGTTGAAGTGTTAGGGCTGGGTTGGACTTGATCTTGAAGGTGTCTTCCAACCCAGTGATTCTGTGAATTCTGTGAATCCCTCACTTGGAAGGTTCTCCAGCCACAGTGCTCCCAGTGAGGACAGCCTGGATCCCCCCAGGGCTTTCCAGGAGGGATCCACACCAGCCCATCATCAGCAGGAAGAGAAGGAGACACCTTTACACTAAAAACCACCCTGAATATTTGGAGCAATTACTCCAAATTCATAAAGGACACCCTTTTGCTTTAACTCTGATTTCACTCCCCCTCCAGGGCAGCTCTGGGTGCAGCCACTGGAGCGTGCCAGGCTCGGGGCCACCTCCCCAGAGCCACATCCTCCCCCTGGCACCTCAGCCATGCGAGACAAGGGCTCCTGTCTGAGCCCTGCCCCAGCCACACAGCAGCAGAAATCTCAGTGAGAGGAAGAATTGATCCAAACCCTGCTCCAAACCCTGCTCCAGCTGCGAGGTGGGTGCAGCTCTCTCTCCCCAGCCTCTGGACCAGAACCAGAGTGGAAAACTCGATTTAATCTCGGTACCAGCATCTCCTCCTCTTTCAGCTGACCTGTGAATCGCTTCCCTTTTTCATTTTCAGAACAGCAGTGTTTCCTATCTGTGGGGCAGGGCAGGGAAGACCCTTATCTTGCCAAAAAAAGCCTTTTTCAAAGAGAGCAAGAACTTCAAAAGGAATTCAGGACGATTAAATCCACGTCAGGAGTGCAGAAAGGAGCGGGAGGCTAATAAATGGCACGCTCCACAGGTTTATGAATATTTGAACTGTATTTCTTAAAAAAAAATTGTACATTACTGCAAGTTATTTAAAATGAGTAACTCCTTTTAATGAACCTGGCTACCATCACGCTGACTAATAGAGTAATAAAGAGTTTAATCCATATTTATGTACATTTTATGTCATCACAGTTGGTGCCAATAAATTAGAAAGTCCAATAAGAGTTTGATTTTATACCATCACTGCTACTAAATGTGTAACAACATACACTACATGAGCAGCAGCTTTTTATTTTATTTCTTTTTTAAGAGCCAGGCTGTACTAACAGAGACTGGGCACAGCAATCATGCAGAACCAGACCCTAGTTAGGGATGAGGGAATATTAACTGGGGTTTTACTCCTGCATCCTGCAGCCACAGAGAAAACACTTCTGCAGATGCCACTGGTGATTTATGGACAGCTCTGAACCACTTTAAAGGGATCAAACATTCAAAAATAATTAATGTAAGTACATCTTTTGAAGGGGCATGGCTAGAAATGCAGGCAGCAGCATCTCAGGTCACTTCTGCAAACCTCGGTCATGAAACACAGCACAGCCCCCACCACAGCTTAACAACTGGACATGGGGAAAAGAGCTGGCTGTCAGCAGTTTCAGCTGGCCACGAGCAATTGGAAGTGGCCTTTGGGCTCCCCTGGGGAGCTGGGAGACACTGCAGAGCACAGGGAATGGGATGCATCCATTTGGCAGGAGCCTGAGAGCGGAGTTTCCAGCTCCACGGGGATTTTGGCTGGAGAAGCCCACACAGTTTACGATCCCATCTCACCAGCTGTCACCCTGCTGACAGCAAAAAGCACCTTCCCCAGCTTAAAACTGCAGGAAGAAGCAAACCCAGGAGCAAACCTGGACCTGAGGAGCCCCCAGGCAGAGTTGGAAGGGGCTCCACTGCTCCCACGGCAGCTCCTCCTTGCAGAAGGAGCCAAAAGGAGTGATGGAAGCATGGAAACCTCTCTCAGAATAACAGCTGGGCAAGGCAAGACTGAGTGATCTGATTTTTCATCCTCTTTTAAAGCACCAGTGGTTTCCTAACACTAAAAAACTCCAAAGATTCAAAGCCTTTTACGCAGAGGTTGGCACCAAGTCCCCGCCTTTCTCCTCGGTAATTACACTCCAGCAATCCCAAAAACTGCTGGAAATTGCTGTCCCAGTGGCCTTTTGGTTTGGAGGAGAGCAATAACTCTCCCAGTGGCATCCAGAAAGGAAACACCCAACAGCACCCCACCAAAGCCCCTCTGCAATTAAACGCTGGGCCGTTATGTGTCCCATCAGAAACGCCTCCTACGTGGTGTAAGTGTCTCGTAACCAAAAAAACACCACTGATCTGAGGAGTGAACAGCTCCAGGAAGGATTTTTTGTGTGTGAAGTCTGTGTTTGGCCAGTGGGGACGTGGATTAGAGACTCCCTTTGCTCTCGGCGTGACTCAAAACGGAAAAGGAGCTCTGGTCAGCAGCAGATTTTTCCCTGTTTATTTGCTTTGCCACTGCTGAACACAGATCTGAGGATAATGTGGGAATGAAAGGTGGTGAAGACAATGGGAATGTTTTGACAGGCTTCCAGAGGGATTTAGGGTGGTGCAGAGCTGGACAGCTGATACCTCCACCAAGCTGATAAAAAAGAAAAAATTAGGTTTTTGTACAGAGAGTCTGTGCTTCCCACATTTTCTATGGTTGGCTGAGGATGATGACAACACGAAAACAAGCACGAAGCAGGCAATAAAATAAATTTGGATCTCTTGGAAGTTTACGACACATTTCTTTCCCAAGTCTCCTAAAAAATCAGATTGCCCTGAGGAAAGAGGGAGTGACAAATCACCTCCCCAAGTCACAAAGCTGAGTGCACCCTCAAAAAGTGACCAGGGGGAGGAGGATCAGGAAAAAGGAGAGCAAACTGTGCTCATCAGCTGATGTGTTCCAGCAGTGTTTAACACCATCAGAGGCAATTTGAAACTGCACAAAGCAAGAGACAATGTGACGATAAAGCAGCATTTTAATTAGCAGCAGCTCCTTCCCCAGCCCAAAAGGTTCCTTCTGTGCATTCATATTCCCAGAACAACAACTGCCTTCTTGCATTCCATAAATCAAAAAAACCTCATAAAACAAGGCACTGCAATTGCACATTCCACATAATGGTCCAGAAATAAATTAGGCAATAAATATCAAATAATATATCCCCATCAGCAGTGAAAATCTACTCCTTGGATAATCAGAAGGGAAGATGCCTTCCAGCAGCTTATGTCTGGCAGCTTGAAACAGGTAAAACAATACAGAGCTTTAATAAATCTTTTATCACCTTTTCTGCTGAAGAATATAGCAATTGTCCTGGGTAATGGCTTCCCTGAGCCCTGTATCCATCAGCCCTGATGCAGTTGGTGTCAGAGGCAGGAGATCAGAACAAGAGCCACTTGTCAAAACCAGGCAGAGTTTTCCTTGTTCTGTATTTGGTGCCAACCATCACTCACAGCAGCACATGTCTGAGAAGCTCAGGACACTCATTTCACCCTGCCATGAAACCCCCTGACCTCACAGACACTCACTGGCCCCGTGACAAAACTCAGAGCTGATTTCAGCAGAGTAATTTTGCTCTGCACAGGTGGCAGCAGATGGTGAAGGACTGAGAGAGGTGAGGGCCCTATGCAAGGTTTGGTTCCTCTCAAAAACACACGGGTCACATCCTTTAGAGACTGATCCCAGAGTTTTTCATCTCAAGCAGAAAATTTGAAAGCTTGGTCACCCTTCACTGAGGACACAGCAGAATCAACCCCCAAATATACTAAAACAGCCCTTAAATACACTGAGGACACAGCAGAATCCTAAAACACCACAAGCACAGGGGAACTGATGCCCAATTCTCAGAAAACCACAAAAACTTTGCATTTTCATCCCAAACCTGGAGCACAAACCCAGAGATCAGCCTCATCCCTTCCCAGGAGCCCAGGATTAACCCTTACCTTTCCGAAATCCCGCACATCGAAGAGGTCAAAGGGATCAAAGAGGTCGCTGTTCCTTAACCCAAACTTGTCGTGACACACTTTTAGGAAGGTCCTGATGTTCTTCAAGCACAGAAACTGGGGGAGAAAAAGGAGAAAGGGAGAGGAAAAGTGAGCGAGACAGGCACAAATTATAACTGAGATTTACTGAGTTAAACACAAGAGGAGTGAGCAGGGACTGAGAAGCCGGCCCTGCAAAGGCAGGCAGGAGTTTATTTGTTGTTTCTGAGGATGTCAGGCTCCTGTGTTCTCAGCTGCACACCAGGAGCACAACGCCCCTTTGAAAAACAACTTTCTCCCAAGGTAATGTTACAGAAGGGCTGCAAAACTCCAGCCAGGACGTTTCCTTTTCAAGGTCAGAGGCAAATATAAATTACAGCTGATGTTCCACAGAAGCCCAGTGTTGAACATTTAACCATTCCAGCACGATCCCATTTGGTTCCTTACAGAAGGGACACGTGTTACAGCTACAGGACAAGGGGGAATGGCTTTAAACTGGCAGAGAGCAGGGCTGGATGGGATACTGGGAGGAAATTCTTCTCTTTGAGGGTGGGAAGGCCTTGCCCAGAGAAGCTGTGGCTGCCTCTGGATCCCTGAAAGTGTCCAAGGCCAGGCTGGACAAGGGCTGGAACAACCTGGGATAGAGGAAGGTGTCCCTGCCCAGGGGTCAGACTGGATGATCTACAATATCCCTTCCAACCCAAACCTTTGGTTATTCAGCAAGGTTGACTGGCAGAGCAACATCAAGTTTCTCTTTTAAAACATCCTGTCTTTGGCTAGGGCAATAAAAGGTTGTTTATCCAAAACCATCAGGGATTCTGAAGCCTGAGGACTCCAGAGGGTCTTGCTCTTGGCAGCAGAGGGGCTAAAGAAGAGAAAAATAAAAATCTGCTTCATTTTTCCATCTGCATCACCTACATCCTTCATCTGCTGAGCCAGCCAATTAACTTCCCTTCTTTCTGCATCCTCACTGCAAAATACCTTCAATTTATCGCCGTGTCTTTAGGCAACTCGTCACTTTTTCAGCCAATTCCTTACAAATGCCTGACAAACACGTCGGAACCCTAAAGAAATCAATCCATTAAGGGGGTGAATCACCCCCATGTGATCAACAGGCAGAGGAGCCAAGCTGCCTTTGGGCGGATTCCCTCAGCCTGGTGCTGTCACACGGCACAATCTGGGCTCCCCGAGCTGCCATCAAACACACACCGCTTGCAAACCTCACCCAGGGTTCAAAGCAAAAGAAAATAGCTTAATTTTCTTTTAATTAAAAGAATCAAAGCACAGTCTTTGGGGCTGTGGTATCTCCACAGAGGCGGCCGCTCGTTAGCGCTGCTCTGGGGATTAGACACGAGGTTTTCCAGGCGTGGATTAGCAAAACCACCTCATTAACAGCAGGCTGCTTCACCCACACAAAGCAAGAAATAACCTTTCACCCTTCTTCCCCACGCCACGGGGCCAGCAGAGCTCCCCCAGCATGGGAGGTGGACAGGACAGTCCCGTCACATCAGAGCCTTCTCATCAGACAAGCACGTGCCAGAGGCAGAAATTGAAAACAAATCTGGTTTTCTAGGGCATTCCTCTATCTCACATAAACACTGCAGTAAATATAAGTGTCTAGACTGGGAGGTTTTTGGTTGGTTTTTTCCTTTTTTTTTTTTTTTTTGGAATTGCTTTACAGGCTCTCTTGCTGACACTGGTTATTTCACAACTTCATCTCCTGGCTGTCTGCAAGAATTTGCACCCCAGGCTGCGTCTGCTGCTGCACTGCAGCCCCATTGATTCCAAAGTTCCAGCGTGTGCTTATTTTAAATCCTTCTAAGCCTCCAATTTTGAAAGTTAATGGCACAGGGTACAGCCACAATTACACACAGCAAGATGCAAACTTCCTCTGCAGAGCTGCCCTGCCCTGCTGCAGCATTCCCTCCCCAGCTCCCGCTCATCCCGGCTGGGCAGCACCAAAGCACAATCACAGAATGGTTTGGGATATTCAGGATTATCCATTTCCACCCCCCTGCCATGGGCAGGGACACCTTCCACCCTCCCAGGTTGCTCCAAGCCCTGTCCAGCCTGGCCCTGGGCACCTCCAGGGATGGGGCAGCCACAGCTGCTCTGGGAAACCTGTGCCAGTGAAGGAACAAAGGCCAAAAGTGACTCCTCATCCAATCCAGATGTGACTCCTCATCCAATCCAGATGTGGAAACCACCTCACCACAGCTGGTAAACGAGGAGGAGGCACCTGCCACAGTGGCAGTGCCCTCCTACAGCTCCAGGTGACATCAGCAAAGAGCCACCACGCCACCAGCCAGGCCCTGAGTGCCAGCAGGTGACAAACACAGAGGGAAAAGCCCAACATCTATTTAAAGAGCTGCTGGAAAAGGCCTGGTGTAAACCACAACAAACACAATTAACCAGAGCCCTGCTCCAACAGCAGAGCAAGGCCACCACTCAGGATGACAACTGCAGGTGGGTTTCACCCAGAAGTCCAGGTGGGGACACCCAGCGTGGGTGTTGGTGGCACAATTCACTCCTGGCCCTTTTTCTGTGGCCTATCTGCCGAGTGTCATCTTGTGCTTTTCATTTTTTTGGCATTTCGAGGTCGCTGCTGAAGGCAGATGATGAATTCCTGGCTCAGGACTGTTACTCAACAGCCACGTGTTTAAAATGAGCTCCACTTTAACTTGGGCTGTGCCCAGGCCGTTTTGTTCACCAGTCAATCACACCTTTGGACAAACAAACATTTCACAGGAGAAAAAAAGAGAGAAATCAATGATCTCCATGGGGCTCATTCAGCACCTGTCAGACCCAAAATCTGTGGTGTCATTTACTTGCTTCGAGCAAGGCTGGCACTGAGCAGGGTCCTGAGAGCAAGGGACCACCAACATCACAAATTCCCCATCCTGCCACCACCCTCCTGTGCATCCAGAACAACCTTGGAGCCACCAGCCACAGCCCCTGGGCACAGACACCGTGCTCAGCTCTGGAAACAGACCTGAGACCACAGAGAATTCCATGGCCACCAACACTTCCATGGCCACCAACACTTCCAGGCTCTGGAACAGCCACAGAACAAATCCTTGGGTGGGGAGAACACCCTGGGCAGTGCAAAGCCCAACAGAGAGGGAAGTTAAAGCCAAAGGGAAGAGGTGGCTGGAACAGGAATGGGATTGTGCCAAACAGAGCAAGAAACTCGTCTGGTACAACGAAACACCTTGAAGCCTGATAATAGATGAGAAAAGTGTGGTCAGCTCTGCCCCAGCCCTTGGAGGGTTGTAAAAATCAGCACTAGAGAGAGGCAGCAGAAGGGCCCCATCACCTGCACTCCTCTCCCAGTTTCAGAAGAGCTCTGCTTATTTTTAACCACTCTGCACAGTCATAAAGTGAATAAACTGCTCTGAACTCCCACTGGGAGCCCTTGGCCACCCTCCTGCACACAGGGTGGCCAACAGCCCCAACGCCTGGGACAGGCTGGGAGCTCCTCAGCAGCTTCTGGGATGCTCTGTGTAAAAGAAGGTTTTCCTGATTTTATCTCTTTTACTGGATTCAGTGAGTTTAGAGCCTCCTCAGATGATCACAGGGAATCCAAAGGGTTGTGCTGCAGAGTTTTTGTGCCACTCAAACTCAGAAATGCACTGGAGGTGCCTTCAGGGGAGGTCAAAAAAGGGACAATTTGGCCCTTGGGAAACTCCACTTAGCCCTGGGATCTCAGCAGGGACATCCCAGCCAGCCCAGGGCAGGTCAGACATTTCTGCAATTGGAAACTCCAGCTTGGGGGTGGGAAAGGCCTCTCTGGGAGGCTGTGGGTGACTCCCCCTCACACCCCACTTCAGGCCCCTCCCTGTGGTCCCCAAATGACTGGGCACCCGTGGCACCTGCACTGATGAGACAGGAGCCATTTCCAATGCAAATCCACCAGAGAACAGCCAACTACTCAAGCACCAACCCACCCAGCCCTAAAGGCTTGTGACACCCACCAAAACTGCTTTGTCCATGGAAAAACACAACCATTTTGGTTGGAAAAGACCTCTGAGATGGAGTCCAACCATCAACTCAGCACTGCCAAGCCCTCCACTAAGCCATGTCCCCAACTGCCACATGCACACCCCATTAAATCCCACCAGGGATGGGGGCTCTGTCGCTGTCCTGAGCAGCCTGGTGATGGCAGAGACAGAGAAAAAGCTGGAGAACACAGCAGCAGCTGCTCAAAGACCAAACAGGGATCCCAGGTGGGGTCTGGAGGAGCATCAAAGCAGCTCCTGCTTCCTACACTTGGGATGGACACGCAAAGTTTGCGAATCTCTGAGACACTTCTCAAAAATGCCACAAAACACAAGGAAAGGAAGGAAACGAGGAGGATGATTTTGCCTGGGAGGGCAGGAACATCCAGCAGCTCACAGCACTTTGGAAAGGGCCTTTAGGAGAGGGCTTGGGGCTGTGTGGGGAGCACACAGTGGCACACAGGGTGACTGGGCACGCGGCCACGTGCTGTGGGCTTGAAATGTGTCCTGCAGCATGCAAGGAATGCTGGAGCTCTGCTGGGGGAGATCTGGAGCTCTGCTGGGGGAGATAGCCCCTTTCATCATTCATCAGAGGGCTTTTCTTTAGCACTTCCTGGCCCTGATGTCAGATTTCCTCTTATCTCACTGCCGGCACTGAGAAGTGAGTCCTCAACGGGGAGCTGGGAGCATCTGCTTATCACAGGCTCTGCAAACAGGCAAGGGAGGCTGTCTCCTAGAGAAAACACATCATTTACAAGGGGAAAACAGGTGTCCCATGGCACAAAGCTCTGCAGAGAGCCAGAGGATGCACCTCGGAGCCAGGCGAGTCGCCCTGTGCTACTCTGATACTGCAGAGGGGCAGCAAAAGTCCATTGGCTTCCTCCAACATCAGGAATGGAGAGAAAGTCCAAGGGGTATCCAGTGGGAACTGCAGGGCTGCAGCCAGCACATGGCAGGGGTGGGATTAGGTGGTCTTTAAGGTCCCTTCAAACCCAAACCATTCTCTGTTCTAGAACTGAAAATCACCACCTGTGTCTGATCTCTGAACAGCTCTGCCCCATCCAGCTCCCTCCACATCAAGGCCTCCCCAGGACAGTTGTGGGACCAGCAATGAGTCAAAAGCACCCCCAGCAGCACCAAATCTCCCACGGCTTTGTTCCTCCTGGCTTTGTTCCTGCCCAGCTTCGCCCCATTGTCTCTGGTGCAGAGGCAGCACAAAACCTCCCTGCAGAGAATTCCCCTCCGCATTTGGATTCGAGTCGCAGCTCATCAATTACTTCAGATGGACAGATTAAATTTCAGGTTGTTGGACAGCAGATTTATCTATTGAGAAGTGGAGAATGAAATTATTTCTCAAACAGTTTAGCACTATTATTTCCCCCCCTCTCCTTTTCAAAGCCATTCCCATTGCTGAGTGCTCCAGGGCTGGGCAAATTCCACTTAGGGAAGCTGATTAATGAGCCTGAAACACTGATGAGGGCTGACCTCTCCACAGCTTCTCCTTCTCACATCCACTCACAAGCACCATTTATCCCTAGGAAAGCACCTGAGGGATAGCAGCCATGGATTTGAGCAAACATCCAGAGCAGGGCACTGGGAGGACTGGGGGAAAGCAAACCCACAGCAATAAAAGGGAGAAAAATCACCCAGAGATCAGGGGGGACAAAAAATTCCTGCACAAATTCACCAGGGGCTTCCACTTTGCCCAAGAGAAGCACACCAGGGGTCCAGCAGCAGAGCAGGACAGGGTGCCAAGCCCTGCTCTGGTCCTGCTCATCCTCACACCTTCACTCATCATCGCCCTGGCACGGCTCAAAGGGACAAAGATCTCCCAGTTACCCCACAGGAACTTCCCATCAAGGGCTCTCAAAGGGAAGCGGTCTCTCAGTTAACAGTATAAAACCCATGAACTGGAAACCAGGATATGCATGGAATTGTGAAAAAATAATTCAGAACTACAAAATAAAAGTTAAAAAATAACAGAGACTCTGGAGTAAGCTGTTAAGTACCCAGAGGTCCCAAACCTCAGCTCTAGAGGCAGAGGACACTCAGAGGGGGCTGCTGTCACCCTGCCAAGCCCAGGGCTCCAAGAGCTCATCCTATTTTATCTAAAGGCAGTTTTCCTGACTCCTGAACTCCCCATGGAGACTGCCAGGTTCATTTCTCCCATGACACATGGAGAAAAATGGAAAAGCAAGAAGAAGGTTGTAAGTGTGGCTAAAACCCCCTGTCCATCAGGCAGCTGAGAGTCCAGGATAACTCAGGGCTGGAGGAGGGGACAAGGACCTGGTGACATCCCTGAGGCCAGAGGGGACCGACGTCACGGGCGAGCCCAGAGCTCTGTGTGCTGAGAGGTGAATCCTACCTGTGGAAGGCCTCTCTCTCTCTCTCTGGGGCCCCCCTGCGTGGGGAAACCCTCTGCAAAGGGTCTGTGCTAGAATTGAGAGACCAACGGGATCTTTTTCAGTCTTCAGGTTTGCTGTTTATTTCTTATCTTACCAAAACCTCTCCACACCGCCTGCACCAGGCTTAGCGTGGTGAGGAACACAGCGAAAAAGGTCACAAGGTGTGCAGTTTCAAGGTCTTTTAAAGCCATCTTGTCCAATTAACTCTAAAAATGTACTTTATTTCTACTTCTCTGCCAATAACTAACTAACTTTCTGACACGTAACATCTGCATCGTGACTCCTCCAAACCAATCACCCAGTGTCACTAATACTACAGAAAATGGAGTAGATGAAGAAGAAGAAGAAGGCAGGGCAATGCCCAAAATCCTCCATTTTGCCCTCCATCTACCCCCATACTAAAAACCTAAAAGTCTAAATTTTTCACCCAGTGAGAACTACACTACAATTTACCCTACACACTCACAGATTGTGCATCATCCCAAAGCCTAGGGAGTTTTCTCCATGGACAGAGGTTAAAGGCACGGCTCTCAGGAGGATCAGGAGGGTCAGGGTTTGTCAGAACAGACAGAGAAACATTCCCTGTGCCCTGGGTTCCAACACCCACCAGCAGTGATGGCCTGCCCAAAGCCCCAGACCTCTCCCTGGTGCCAGGGCAGGCTCTGAGAGCCCGTGCCAGGAGCCAGCAGACCCCACATCCCTGGGGGAAGGCCGGGCTCCGTCCGTCTGTCCATCCGAGGCTCACCCCACAGCACTCGGGCTCTAAATGAGAGGAAGGAAGCTGCAACTTCCCGAAGAAAACGCTGCAGCTGCCACTGCTGACAGTACTTCCCTCCTTTGTGGAGCCCTCCCGGGCCTGCAGATGCTGGGAAAGGCAGAATCATTGAGGTTTTACGGCTTTAATTGCAATGCCCAGCAGGGTTTCATCCATGGTGCTTACAAGGGCTGGAATTCCCCCAGCCACCCCAAATCCAGCAGGTCCAACAGGTGCAACCCCCCCAGCCACAGGCCTGAGGTTTGTGTAACCCAAACCCTTCTCACTGAGGTTCTGGAAAGCCCCAATCAAATCCCTGTGTGGCTGATTGTGCTCTAGAAATGGATATTTTAGGATTTATCTAAGAGACCTGAAGAGGCAATCCCAGGAATAACAAAAGTTTCTGGCAAAACCAGGTGGGCACAGCTCCTCTCTGACAGCCCAGGTGTCCAGCAGCTCCTGGGGGATGGATGGCAAGGCAGGAGCAGAGGCTTTGCATCCCTGAGTGTGGGAAAGCCACCAAGGATCACCACCCTGCCCCAGGGGAGAAACCCACAAACTTCCAAGGTTCGTCAGCACCACAGCAAATCCGTCCAAGGTGGTTCTTTTGGGCTTTCTCCCAGAATCCAGGAATCTCAGACTCCTGCAGGCCAGATCTGGGTGTCCCCAGAGCAGCCTGACAAATCCAGGCTGGGATTTCCTGAGCAATTAAATCCGAGGCTGCAGAGAGCCTGGGAGCAGGAGAGCTTGGAGGCACTGCTGAATCTGCCCACGTTTGGCACCCTGAATGAAGAGTTCCCTTCCACACTCCTCAAAGCCAGCCTTGTCCTCTTCCTGAAGAAACACAGCTCCATCAGGGAACTCAGTTTAAAAAGGGGGAGAAAAAGGAAAAAATAATAAAGAAAATAATAAAAAAAAAAGAGATGTCTTAGCTCATAGTATTGCTGTGATTCCTAACCTCGTGTTTGCCTCACCCAGGATCACACTCCAATCCAAAAACATGACCACAGATAAGAGAGAGATGGGACACGTGAAAAATAAATCCTGATGAGAGCTGATGCAGAAATGAGATAACTCCGTGCGTGGGAAGGCTCCTGCAGAGAAAACTCAAAACATTTGGGCCAGCCCAAAGCTTTGAGAAGGGACTTGACCTGAACCATGACAATCAAATTACAACACAGACCACTCAGCTGCTCTTGAGGAAAAGGAGGAATTGCGTAAGCCCAGCTAGAGTTACACTGCAATGCTTCACTTCCAGGGAATTTTCCAGGCAGGCATTGTCCTGCTGCTCCTCAGGCTGAGCAGGGAATGGAACCCTGATGAACTTTGGACAGGACAGTGATGAGAAAAGCTCTGGTGCAGCCCTCAGATGAGTCAACAGCAGCCAAGTCAGCAAACCCAGCCTTGTCACGTCAAGCACTGGGTGCAGCAGCAGCCTGCGAGCCTGGGCTAATTCAAGACATTCCCACAACTCATTTCTGTCTCTTTAAAACCAAGCTGCCCTGAAAAAGTGGTGAAGAGCCAAGCTCTGAAAGTTTTGTGAAGCACAGGGTGGGATTGGAGGGTGTCTGCAGCAGGGGACTCCAGTGTCACTCATGCAAAATTGTCAAAACAGACAAGTAATAATCAAATATGCAAGTTGAATTAAAAATCTTTATGTATCAGTTATAGAGGAATCCCATATGAGTAGATTTTAAATACTCAGTGATATCTGGATGTGTTCAAGGCCAGTTGGATGAGGCTTAGACCAACCTGATCTAGAGGAAGATGTCCTTGCCCATGGCTCCAATGAGCTTTATGGTCCCTTGCATAAAATCTGTGATTTTATGATCCCCAAACACCCCTGAGCTGACATTAGACAGAGGAACATCCTCATTTCAGAGCACACTGCAGCCTCACTGCAGCCTCTGCTTTCTTAAAACACCACAAGAAATCTGATTTTAGAAATCCTGCCATCAGGCCAACAGCATGCAATCTTCCAACATCCAGGAGACTTTTCTGGGAAGAGCTTGTATGGCTGCCACGGCATTATTCATCCGTGGTGGGTAAAATGCAATTTTTCTGCACACAGTCACGCTGTGGGGCGACTCCTTTCCAATTAGCCTCACTTCACTCTCACAAAGCCTCCAAAATTACAACTAAAGCCTGCGTTTTCCTCAGTGCCAGCAGTGCCAGGGTACCTGCCAGGAGGCAGAACAAACAAACTCCTGCCACATTCATCCCACGGAGCCCGAGCAGGGCATCACCCACGGGGAAATCACCACTGCAAAGCAAGCCCTCAGCCAACAAAAGCATTTATAACTCCAAGTCTGTCACAGGTTTTACCTTTGAAACGGGTGATGGAGGAAATAAAAGCCTGGAAAAACTGCAGATGTGTGTTGTGGTGGGATTTGCAGAGCTCTGTTCAGCAGACAGGACCTGGAGGGGACAGTTCAGCTCTCAGATCACCAGAGGAGTTGTGCACGCCAGGAGATGGAAACGAGCCAGCCCTGGTGACAGCACGGTGACACCCGGGCTGGTGACACCTCCTGGGTGCTGCCCAGGCTGCCAGCCACCCCCAGAGCCCTGCTGAAAACCAGGCCAGTGGGTCTGGAGAGAAACAGCCCCGAAATCTCACCCCAGGGGCCGGGATGGCATTTTTAGAAGCAGACAACAAATTCTCAGAACATTTCCCTTAATGGCACCAGGTAATGATGCTGAAAGACATCCCCGGCTCCTACCTAGAGAAGGCATTAAAACCACAACACTTCTCACACTCTGGAGAGCTGATGCAGACCTGCACACGAGATCAAGCTGCATTTTCACAAGACTGAGCCCCAAATGTGCTTTTTAACAGGTCCCTGGGTGCTCGTGGCAGCACAGCAGGGCTCATCAGCTCCTCAAGGCGGAGGGGAGGCTGGCTCCAGCAGCTCAGCACCTTCTCCACCTCAAAAAAAGCAGCAGGAAGGGGGTCGTGGGGTGCCCCTGGGCCAACTAACCCATGCATTGCTCCTCCAGCATGACAAACTCTCCTGCAGCACAGGAGCTACGAGCCAGGGCTCGCTCCGGGAGGCAGCAGCCCCTGGCCAGCAGCTCCTCTGAGCCTCCTGGGTGATGGGCAAGGGCTGAGCAGTGAATGCCCAGCTCTGGGCAGCAGCAGGAGCTGAAGCAGGGCTGGGGAGAGCAGCCTGGGGTGGCTGTGCCAGCTCCTGGAGGCTGCCTGTGCCTGGGGACCCAGCAGGGACAGGGGTCCTCAGGGGCACTCTGGGCTTCCTCCTCTCCTCAGCTTCAAATCATGAATGGTTTTGTGGCATCTCAGTCCAGGGAAGCAGCAGTGCTGGGATCAGGAAGGGGTTTTTGGTAATGCCCACACTTAAACTGAGGTCGGGATGAGTTCCCTGCACTGCACCTTCCCCCCAGGAACAGGAAAATGTCAAAGTTTCACAGGACAAACCCACAGCTGGGCACTCACAACTCCCCTGGCAGCAGGAGAAGCCCCCCGTGAGTCTCTACCAGACTCCAGAAAGCTCCAGAGCACATCCCAAAATCCTGCTTGCCCAAAAATACCAGCCCCAGATCCATCCCTGTGTCCCAGGAAAGGAAAACCCACCCACAAGCACAAACACCCATTTTTCTTTCCACTTGTGCTGCCCTGGGCAATTTGCATTCAGGGTATCAGTTCCTCTCCTTTCAGCACTGCAAGGAAATTAATTAACTGAAGAGTAACTGTAAGTATCACAAAGCTTGGGAGGCAGAAACAGGAAATCTGAAGGTTAACCATCACATTTAATGTAGGCACAAGATAAAAATCAGAATGAACTTTGATCAAGGGGAGGATGAAGGGGCCACTGGCATTACTGTGATGTTGGTTGGGTGGTTTTTTGTTTGTTTTTTTTTTTAAGATTAGAGGCTGTATCTTATCTGTAAGACTTCAATTAAGCATTTTCAGCCCTGGTGGAGGAAGGGAAGAGGTTTAATTCCTTACTAGAGAGCATCAAGCATCATTGCAATCACTCTGAGATCAGGTGAAAGGCACAAGAGCCATCACTGCTCGATCCTGGCAGCGTATCTGAAAGGAAAGGCTGATTTTGGGAAGGATGCTCTGGGCTCCAGCAGAGGCAGGGCTGTCCTAAGCCAGCCCCAGGAGTGGTTCTGCACTCCTGCACCTGCCCAGCACAGCCCAATTACCCCAGCTCACACCACAGGAAGAAAACAGGCAACAAAAAGGAAATCTCTTCTCACTTCGAGTTATTTTTTTGCAAGGGTGGAATTGAATGAGAGCCTCCAGCCAGAACTGAGTCTGGTTCTGGGGAGTTTCCTGAAGCATCAAGAGATTTGTTACCATGATGAATTAAAGATCTCTGCAGTGAGCAGAGCTGAAATTTTGGACACAGACTCCAAACCTCCCTGGATTTGGGCACAACCCTGTCCCTGACCTCCCCTGAATTAGAACAAGGGGAGCTTTATTTCTGACCCAATTTATCCCAACCTCTCCTTGAGGATGTAACTATTTTACCTTATCTGGAAGTTTTTTTCCCTCCCTTCCCAAGCTCCAGAAGTAAAATTTACTGCCCCAGCAATGCAGAACAGTTCCTGCTCCACATGATGAAAACAGGCTACAGAAAATTAATCTACTGGCTACTTAATTTGTAAAGCTGCTTAAAAAGGTCAGGTCCCCAGCTCATAAAAACCACCACTGAGAACAGATCCCAGCGATTACGGGAAACAAGCTCTGGATTTTTATATAAATTAATGCTTGGGGAGGATAACAAGATAACAGGACCCTCTAATTTAACACCCACATCCCATTCCTGGCAGCTCCTAGCACTCATTTATTACAGTAACACATCAGGGGTGCCCCCAGAGCTGGCACCTGGGGCTAGAGGGGGTTAGAAACCCTCCCAAAATCTCCTGGATGCTTTGACTGAACAGTTTCCAGATCTGGCTTCATATTTCTGTGAGGCAATTCCTCCTTTCTGAGCCAGGCTAGCAAGGGCTAAACACACACAAGCAGAGAAATATTTTTATAGCTTTTATCCCTTTTTTTTTCTCTGCTATAAATAAGGCAGAGCATTATTTTGTGTTTTGTGAGGGGGGCTGTATTTTTTTGAAACTAGGCTTTGGTAAATTATCTCATGGGAAGTTGCACGTGAGGATTAATCCCAAGCACCAACACTTGTGTAATTCTGCACTGATTTACACTCTGTTAAGCAGGAAAACTCCACTGGAAAATCTCCCCGTGGGACAACGGGAAAATCCAGGCTGGCTCTCTGGGAGCTTCCCCCCATTCCTGCACTGATTTGGGTCCTGTCAAACCCAGCTATTTCCCCATTTCCTCTGCAACAACCTGCTCCAGGGCAGGGGGGTGGCACTGGGTGAGCATCCAGCTCCCTCCCAACCCAGACCACCCTGGGATCCCACGGAACAGGAATTAATGAGGTTTTTACCAGCCAGACAGGAGCAGCTCCAGCAGACAGTGCACGAGCAAAGCTGACTGTTAATTGGAGTGTCTCAAATAAACTCTGCTAGCAGGGTAATTGCATTTGCAGAGCGTTGGGGAAGGCTGGGTGGCTGTTGCTGTGCCGGGCTAATTAATTTGGTACAATTTGAGGATGCAGATAAGGCCCCAGGGACATGTTGGGCTGGACCATTAATGCTGTATTTCAGCCAGAGGGGTGAAGAGGGGAACTGGCAGCAGCATCTGATTCCTTCTCAGCTGCTCCACTCCATCTCCTCCCAAAGCCACCCACTCTGCTGGACTGGGCTGAGAACTGTCTGCACAGGAAAGGACAAAGTTTGGAGCCTAATGGGAGAGGATCAATAAATCTAAACAGGCAGCAGCCCTCACAAAGCTCACTGACCCACAAACTAAAGTGACTTCATTGACACAGTTAAGACAGTATCAACACCCAGTCAAAGGCAGACTCTTCATTTCCCCTTTTTTTTTTGGCAGCATCCCTGCTTTAATTTCCTAAGTACCACCCAACTGAAGTTAATTTTTAGTACTGCTGCGTGTATGACTTCCTTCTGCTTTAAATTATCCCTTCTCTTAGCAACTGCCTCCACCAACACACACACAGAACTCGGGGAGGGATTTTTTTAAGCACAGAATTAAGGTGTGAGTACGAGCACGAAGGGTTTTGTCAGACTTATGTACTGAGCAGGAGTTAGTGAAAAGCCTGGCTTAGGAGCCAGCACCATGCATTTAAAAAGCCATCCAGCAAACACTAAGGCAGCTCTGGCTCCTGTGGAAATGGCTGTGGCACACATTAGGCTGAGCTGTTAGGAATAAATTGTTCCTCTGCATAATGCAAGGGAGACCACGCAAAGAGGGAAAATGAAGGCTCCACAGTCTTTTACAGGGCTATAAACAGCCAGGGAAATAAAACATCTCTCCTGAGGTGTAGCTTCCAATGCAAGAAGCTCTTATTCAAAGCAGTGCTGCCTGCAGCTCCTGGGGGAAAGGCTCTCCAGCTGCTGAGTGCCTCGGGGAGGGGAGCAAAAATAACATGTCATGTAAAGTCATCATGACCTGTCACTTCTGCTCACACTCACGGGGCAGACAGAGGCTTTTCCTGGAGCACACTCCACCAGGAACAGCATTGTCCAGCCAGGGCTCAGGCAGGGACCAACACCTGCCTGCTGAGCTCTGGCGAGGGGCTCAGCCCAGGAGAGGGTGGGGGAGCCAAGCACTGCACAGCCCCCCTCGCTGGGGATGGCTACTGGAGCCTGCCAGGAACAAATCCATCCCACTCCGGGATTGCAGCAGCACAGGTAGAGCACCTCAGGGCAGCTCTTCTCAGATCCCAAATCTCTGAGCCTGTTCTAGGGCACAGCAGAGCCCTGCACAGCCCAGGATGTGCTCACACTCCTGAGCCAGCACTCCCCAGCTTGGCAGGAGGGACCAGAGGGATTTCATAGAGGTTTTCATCCTCCTCCACTCCCAAATATCTCTTTTTCCACCCCAGGAAACTTTCTTCACGTTGAATAATGCAAGGAGCATCCAGTAAAAGTGATGCAAGGATCTGAAACTGCAGTTTTGGTTTCCAGCCCTGTCAGCTCTGCCCTGGTCTCACTCAGACACTCAACTCTTGAACTTCTGTCCCTCCTCCAGCACATGGAACCAGCCCCCAGCTGCTCCGTGCCCAGAGCCTGCCCAAGCACAGCTCTGGATGCTCAGGGCAGAGCTCCAGGGTTACACAATCCACCCATCACCAGCATGGAATCCTCCTTTCCCTCCTTCCCCACCTCTCCAGCCCACGCCAGGCAGATCCCACAACCTGACAGCAGCACCACTCCCACGTAGCCCAAGTTCCCAGGAAAACAGCAGAGGTGCCAGGGGTCAGCACAGGCAGGAGGGACAGACAGCACCTGCAAATTCCTGCCTTTGCCTTGGACCTTCCCTCCTCACCCAGCCCATTTCCTCCACGAGGAGCTCCAAGGACCCACGCCAGGTCAGTGTGACCCCCCAAACCTGCTCCCAAACCCTCTGGAGGGCTGGGAAATCCAGCTCAGCTCCCAGAACCTCCCCCCAACCTCTCTTCAGGCTGGGAGAGGTTGGGGAGTGCCCATGGGGAAGGGACAGCACCCAGGGAATGCTGTGCAGGACACAGCACTGGGACTGTCCCACAGCCCTCCCAGGCTGCAAAAGGATCCTTGTCCTTAGCCTGGGACTCAGCAGCATCCCAGGAGGAGGAGGATGAGGAGGAGAGGAAGAGCTCACACTTCTGCCTCCTGCCCTTCAGGCAGCCACACACAACCAGGGCCAGCTACAACCCCAGCTACAACCTGGCTAAAACCCCAGCTAGAACCCCAGCAATAACCCAGCTACAACCTGGCTAAAACCCCAGCCACAACCCGGCTACAACCCCAGCAATAACCCAGCTACAACCCCAGCAATAACCCAGCTACAACCCCAGCAATAACCCAGCTACAACCTGGCTAAAACTCCAGCCACAACCCGGCTACAACCCCAGCCACAACCCGGCTACAACCCCAGCTACAACCCCAGCTACAACCCCAGCTACAACCCCAGCTACAACCCCAGCTACAACCCCAGCTACAACCTGGCTAAAACCCCAGCTACAACCCAGCTACAACCCCAGCAACAACCCCAGCTACAACCCCAGCTACAACCCCAGCTACAACCCCAGCTGCTGAGCCCTTTCTGACAAAAACAAAGCCCTGATTACGAACCCCAGCCCAGCTGGCCCTCCCCGAGCCCCAGCAAGGCAGAGGGACAGCAAATGCCTGTGGCCAATGGCTCTGCTCAGGCAGGAGGAGATCCAGGTGCTCTGCATTCCCAGGTTATCTGCACAACCTTTGCCCAGGATCAGGGCCCCTGTTTGCAAAGGGCCTGGCACCCAGTGGAGCTTGGACCTGGGAATCCATGGGCAACGCAAAAATAATCCAAAATTAGTGCAAATAACCCAAAGTAATGCAAATAGTAACATGTAAGTGGCTTTTTTGAGCACTCACATGAAGTGCTAAGGGACATTCCTGAAGAATCAAGGTGTGGAAGCACCCACAGCACCCTCCCCACAGCTGCCTAAAACCCACAGAACTGTGAAAATCCAACAGTTTGGGTTAATTTTTTTTTTGCCAGGAAAGTTCTGCAGAAGTTTTTCCCAAAGACAGCAGAATAAAGGTGCCCAAACACCCAGGGACAGCCCTGGGAGCCCCGGGCTGGGCAGGATCAGCCCCCAGGATCACGGATATCCTGGAACTGCAGGGAGCAGAGCAGGGTGGGAGGCTGGAGATCCATTCCAGCTCCACAGCCACTGGAAATGTCAAACCCCAAAGACCTGAGGCAGCCCAGCCCTGGGTGGGATGAGCAGCCAGCGCCAGGAGGATTTTTGTCCAATTTTTGAGTAAAACCCTCAGTGGGTGGAGGGAGGAGAACTCCACACTGATCCTGCAGCGCTCCAAGCCCGGCTGCTGACGTGCCAGGGACAAACCCAAGCAGTTGTGAAGGCACAGACAAGTTAAATATCTCCCTTTGTGAGCAGCTCCTCCTGCCTCAGCAGCACCAGAGGCAGGTAATGACAGCCCTGCTCAGCTGAATAATGGGTTTTTACGGAGCCAGAACCCTCCTGCAGGATCTTCACACCCTGACACTGTCATCAGAAGAGCTGCCTCTCAAAAAAAAAAAAAAAAAAACAACCAAACTCTAAATCAGAAGAGAAAAAAAATTTAAAATACCAAAAAAAATCTGAGCAGTTCTACGTCTGCTCAGAGAAAAACAGATTTTCCTGTGAAGAAAAAAAATATTTTCCTGCAAAACCTGGTGGTTACAGGGGGTTATTCCTTCCCTCCCCTGTACACACACAGCCCCATCTCTGGCAAGTTCCTCTCTGCCCCTCTGGGTTTATGAGGCTGCTTTCCACCCCTGGAAGTTTTACTCTCACTCCTTTCATTCACATCCAGTTCAATCAGGTGTTTAAGATGGTTTTTGTCCCCACATGAAACAGGTAATTCTGTTCACTCAGTTCTTGCCAGTGAAGCCCAAAGCTGAACGTGGGTTGGCTTCAGTTTAATTTTTTTATTATTTTACAAGGAGAGGAATCCAGAATATCACCAATCATTGCTCTGGGTTTATAAATTTCAAAACCTGGGCATTTGAAATTCGCTTTCAAGTCTGCAAGGCTTCAGAGAACACTTCAATCACCTTCTTCTGCATCTCCCCAAAGCAACAAGAGCCTGTTTGTCTGCCTTCCCCCAAGGAAAAAATAAACTGTCACATCCCAGGGTGCCAGGGAAAACACCAGGGGAGGAAAAGTCACAAAAATATTGAAGCTCAGTGCTGGGTGCAGAGCTGTGGGGCAGACACCAGCTCAGGGAACACATTCTGGAAGTGCCAACACAAACCTGCAGCTCCTGGTGACCACAGAAAAAACCAAAGTGCAAGAAAAAGAAACTTCCATGAGAACAACATGCAGGGATGGCACCCACTGGAGCAGGTCTCTGAGAAAGCAGAGTTATTCCCAGAAATATTAAATATTAAATATTCCCCCCACTCAGGCAGCCCAGCCCAGCCAACAGAGCTCATCTGGCAGATTGAGCCTTCAGAAAGAACATAAAGCCAACAAAAAATACTCCTGGCTCTGGGTGAAATGACAAAACAAAGGACACTGGAGCTTCAAATCCCATCAGAGTCCCACATCCCAGCCCTGTCCTCTCCCAGTGCAAAGAACAGATTTTGCCCACGCTGCCAAAATCACCAGGAACTATGAAAAGGCAACGAGGCTTCATCTCCCATCAATAAATTCATTTCTTTTTCTATAGAGGCTCTCCCCCACCCTGGCAGCTGTATGCTAATTCCCCCTCAGCACTGCATTATTATCACTTGGAACAGATGTTGCAGCCACTCCAAAATCTGGAGGTTACAAAAACTATTAACCTGAGCTGGGCTGAGGAGGAGGAGGAGGAAGAGGAAGAGCTCAGCCCTGTCCTTCTGCTCCCAGCCACAGCAACGATGGGATCCCAAACTGCTCCACAAAAACGCCCCCAAATCTTACAGAACAAATTTAAAGAGATCAAGGGAGGTGCTAGGATTTACAGGCTTGCTCCAAAAACTCAGGGAAATTAGCTACAAGGTCCCCGTGGGTTTTCAGCTGGGCACAAATGTGGATGCAATCAGATATTTGGGGTTTTTTTTGGAGGTGTCTTTGATGGGGGTGTGTGCAAACAAAGTCATTTCAAGCCCAGATAAATCCAACTGTGAAAGGTTTAGCATTCCCCAAGGAGTTGCTCTCTCCAGAGCAGCCCAGTGTGGCTCCTGGAGTAATTAATGCCAGAATCTATTTATGACCTTTGAATAAATTGTTCTTTTCTGAAGGGAAAACTGTTAAACACGTTAGCAAATATAATTAAGAGGGAAGGGGGGGGAGGATGACAAAAATCTGGAATTAAATCTCTCCTAATTAGAAATGCTTCTTGCACCAACCTGGTAAAGCCCCACTCTCAGGCAGATACTGCAGCTTCATTAAAGACTCCTCATTACCCTTCCCGAGATAACCCAGCTGCCAATACCAGGAAAATTCACTTCTAACCTTTGCCACCTCTAAGGAAAAAAAAATATTTAGGTGTTCTCCACGTGGGGAGAGCTTGGTGACCTCGCTCAGCCTGCAGCTGGACACGCTGAGGGTGGGAAATGCAGCAAGGGAGAAGCAGGAGGTTTGTCTGGCCTCTCACCCTGCCACCAAAGAACAGGTTTGGCTGCCCAGGTACCTGACCACGTTTTCTGCAGCTCAGGTGAAGTTCTCAGCAGTGAGACACTGATTGCATCAGCTCCAAGTGGCCAAAGCTGCAGGCAGTGGCAGCAGTTAAAGGTGGGAAGTCCCTTGGAAGTGTCCTCACCCCATCAGTGTGAGCATCCCAACCCCTGGAGAACCCAAAACGATGGATGAGGAAGGGTTAAAGCCAGTGACAAATCTGTGATGCCACCCCAGAGCCTGCCCTGTGACCTGCAAACCCATCAGGGATGATTCACATCTGGCAAGGTCCCAGATGAAACTTCTCATTATTTCAGAGAGCCCTTCAGAAACTCCACTTTTCTGCAGAAATATTTGTGTTCAGGCAATTCCCACTCCTAAATCCCCGGAGGGCTGCACAAGCAAGAGCTGGGAGATGCTCAGTGAGTCAGCCAGGGCAGGCAGGCACAGGAGGGGCAGGGACACCTCCCTGGGAGTGCCCACTCCAGCACAGAGCAGCCTGGACAGCTCAGCAAAGCTTTCACCATGAGAAATTCACCTTTTCAGAGGCAGCCCCACAGCCCCAGCCTTCCTCCTGGGATGGTTCCTGCTGGCCTGGCTCCATGCCCCCCAATCCTTTGACAATACAAAGTTTTTAGGTCTATTTTGCAGCCTGAAAACTTAAAATTAAAACAAGACACCCCCATCACCCCAGAGCTGGAAGCTGCCACAGCACCACGACCATGGCCTGTCCCCAAAATCCAGAGCTCTGCCACCACCTGGGCTCTGCCCAGCCACCAGAACAAAGCCAGTTCCGCCCTGCAGACGGAGCATCTGCTGCCAGAGGGCCACCAAAGGCAGCCCCAGGGCCAGTCCAGGTCTCTGAGCCCAGAGCCACCCTGTGCTCAACAGCTGCTGCTCCAGCAGCAATCCCAGAAAACAACCCCAAACCCTGCAGCAGCAGCAGGAAAATAAAGATATTGAAGGGAAAAAAATAATCTGATCTATAAAGGGAAAAGAAAAATCATAAACTCCTCTGCTGGGTTTACTAGGAAATTTTCTGGTTTATTTTCTGTTTAAAGCCACAATTCTCCCACAGCTATGGGAGGAAAAGAAGTCTTGTCTCCTTTTTTTTTATTTTTTCTTGTCTCCTCCCCTCTCCAAGGCTCACCAGTGATTTTCTTGGAAGATCACTCACATGAGAAAGTGCTTCCCATAAACACAAAGGGCCTGGATGTGCACACAGGGCTGTCCCAGTGCTGTGCACATTTCCTGTCCTGGGGCCATGCCACTCAGCCTGGGATTTCCAGGGTTTCACACACACTCCAGCTGTTAGAGAAATACAATTGTATTTACATATAAATGTATTTCTATATTTTACACACCTATCTCTGTCCCGTATTTTATATATATTATTTTACGCTCCCTTGCTGCATTATGTGTTTATTTTTATATATATATTTAATGTATTTTATATATTTTAATATATTTATATATTATATATTTATATAATATATATAAAATAGATACAATATACTATATATTATATAA